>JAOWBP010004028.1:17603733-17615076 GCA_028571105.1 Tragopan temminckii | reverse complement strand
AAGGGGAATGAAAACAAATACACTCCTTACTCTTTAAATCCATGTACACACCAACACTCAGCCCTTCCCCAAAAGCAGTAGAACTCGATGACACACATAGCTCAGACGCCAGCTATCGCCCTCTGAAATCCAGTTTCTCCAATCTGTTGTCACAAGATGACCATCACAGTAATTACGGTTAGGCTGACACACTGCTGAAGCATGTCTGACTTCTCCACATCTTTTTTTTCTCCCAGTCACTAGAAAATTACCACTAGTCCCACTCCTGCTCTTGTACCCAACCCACTGCTCTAGAAACACAGACCAGAGAAGGGCCTCCTCAGCACAAGAGACACTCTGCAGCCATGTTCAAATTCTCTGGGCTTCATGTGGTAAGAACAGAAAGCCTACAAACACCCCACAACACCACAGGATCACAGAGGAGCTGAGAGTGACAAGGGTCAAAAGACTGATTATTTGCTCCAGAAGATACACTGCTACTTTCAATGAGAAGTCAAGATGATCACTCAACATGAAAGAATTTCCTTTGAACTGATCCAAATTCTCCTACTGTACAATAAACTAAAGACAGCTTCAGTGGGAAGTGGGCTGTATGTACTTGGGGTATTTATTATAAAAATGTGCATCTCCCAGCCCTGCTGAAGCTTGACACATACTTCCTGTATGACAGTAAAAAAATATCTGATGAACAATGTTGGGAACCAGAGTTGTGAATAAGGTATGCTGGTGACTCAGCCATCTCTTGGAAATCCAATATAATTCTGTTTAGATGTGGTCTTCTCACACTAACAGAAAACAATCACGGCAAACTTTGAGGTCTACAGAACAAACTCTCTTTATTTATGGAGCATGGGATCTTCTTCTTCTCAGGGAAGATGATGAGCTAGTGGTAATCCCTCCAACCATGCCTCAGGCCACTGTACTTCCATAAATTTTCTTTTTAAATGAGAATAAACTGTACAGTGTTAAAGGTTGTCACTCAGTTAGCTATTTGTTTGACTCACTAAACAACAATACAAGTCAAACACGATTTTTTGCAGACTATTCTCAATTTTGTTTCCCCCTCCCCGAGAATGCAGCTAAGGATTAAGTACGTAATAAGGAATCTCAGTACAATAATCAGATGGTTCAACAAAAATAAAAAATATAAACCTTTACTATGAAAAAAGTTTGACATTTTATACAGCTTCCGTAGATGCTGTAGTAATTCGCATTCACAGAGAAATGCCAGCTTAAGAATTCTCGCTGACTTTAATTCTCTGCTCCAGCATACGGCCACCAATAACCTATATGAATCAATCTCCAGTCGCTTTTCAAGCTTATTACACACAACTGTAAAGGTGGGTCGGAAGGCACCTCTGGTGACCATCTTTGTCCAAGCCACTACTAAAGCAATTCCCTGCAGTAGGTTGCACAGGGAAGCATCCAGGCGGGTTCTGAATATCTCCAGAGAGGGAAACTCCCACCCCTCCAGGCAGCCTGTTCCCCTGCTCTGTCACCCTCACAGTAAAGAAATTCTTGAAACTGTAATCCTCCTGAACTCCTGACCTGGAAGCAATAGTTTATCCATAACATCTTCTCTGTAGCGCTGCTGATAGACCATCAAGTTCTAGAAGGGCGCAGCAAGGATTACATAACAGAATGTCCAATACAGTAATTAAGGGATATTTAAGTAAAGCATCAACAGTGCATTTTGTGGAAGACCACCTTCACAGGAAAACTGTCAGACAAATAGAAGCAATGAAGAAGTGTTTAAACACAGAAAGCACAGCACAAGCCCAACCAGCAAAACCTGGCACGCAGTCTGCTAGCTCTCCTCAACTGAAATCCATATCAACAAAGGAAGGAAGGGACAATAATGTCCATTCAGCCCTCTCCTTCCTACAGAGGCTGCCAAAATACATGCTCCTAGCTGACAGCAGCCCAGAGATACCTCCCTCACCCTCCAGGAGAGCTTCATGAATGTAAGTTGCACCACCTGGACCAATTACACCTTCATCACTGCTTATGAAGTGCGAATGTGCCATTAAACTACCATCCTGACTACATCAATCCAAATCTACCTCCACGATCCCACAAAAGCACCACATGCCATAGGAAAAAAAAAAATACAGCAAGGGAGAGGAGGCAGGTCTGTCCTGTAAGCAGGGCAGGCAGGTGAGCAAGCAACAGTTACCTTCATGGGGGAACAGAGAGCCCCGTGGTTAGATTCCAGGATCCCCTTTCCCTCGCCAGTCCCATTCGCTACAAGCAAAGAGCTACAGAGGGTGCCCATTTCTGAACAGATCTTTCAGCAACCCCCGGTCCACATTAAAAGATGTGTAACGCTGCCATTCGCTCAGCCCCATTTCATAACGTGCATTAACACAGCCCCTAAACACACCACTTTTCTACTTCAGCAAGAGAGCGTCACGGCCATGTATGTGTCACAGCCCCAAAATAGCCGTCACCTTTCGCACACACTGCTCGGCCTCGGCACGCCGCGCACACGAGCATCCTCCACCCTCACGGAGCGGCGGGCAGGCCCTCCCGCAACCTCGGCACCGCGCCTTTCCCCCTCCGCCCGCACCCACGAGCGCAACAGGGCCGCACACCCAGCCCGGGGCAGCGGCCGGCCGGAGCCCGGGAGCGGAACCGCCTCGTGCCGGCCGGGATCCCGCGGGGAGCGCTGCCCGAACGCAGAGCGAGGAGTCGCGGGGTTCGGCTGGAAAGGACCGGAAAGCACCGCGGCATCACTGAGGTTGGAAAAGTCCATCCGCCAGAAGAACCCTCCGGCAGGTTCTGCTTCCAGGAGAGACCCTTCCACCCGGGGAAGAGGCTGCGGCGTCCCGGCTGCGCTCACAGCCCCACGCTGCAGCCCCCCATGCACGGCAGTGCGTGCCAGGAGCAGCGCCAGGAGCAGTGCCAGGAGCAGCGCCAGGAGCAGCGCCAAAGGCAGCGCCAGAGCAGAAAGCGGCGGCCCCAGACTGACCTGGATGCTCCCTGCTGCAGAGGGCTCTGCAGGCGCCCGATAGGAGCAGCCCTTATATCTCCTGACAGAGGAGGAAGTCACCGAGATACCCCGATCGCATCGCGGAGCAGTGACAATCGCACAGGAAGCAGTCACCTTGGTAACTGCGATGCTCAGAACAGCCCAGAAAATCTGGCACAGGGTCGCTTTCTTCACTAAACCGGGTTAATGGTGCAGGGCAGCTCCGGTGTACAGCACAGCACCAGGATTGGGGTCCAGGTGACCGCTGTGCCCTGCTGCCACTGTGCAATGCTCCGCATCCACCCCACACCTGAGAGGGAGAGGAGGCCCCATGGAGCCGCCTGTCCTGCAGCCCCCACAGCCTGCCCCAGCCTTGCACCTTGGCTTTGCTTCAGAGCCGTGCTGAGGAGCCCCAGCTGCAGCCTGGTGGGGGTAAAACCATGCATGTGGCCCTCGTGACACATCAGAGTGGAGTCAACAAAGGCCCCTTGTCCCACCGCCTTATCTCAGCACCCCAGGGAAGCGGGAAGTACCTCCCTCTTGCACAAGCTGTTGGCTTTGGATGTGCACAGCCACTCCTGCCAAAAATAACACCACACACCTGGAGGGCCAGCACCTGTTGGGAGCACAGACCCTCCTCTTGAACATTCCCCTTTCAGTGGCCTGGACTTTGGAGGCCTCAGCATGCCCTGGGGTTTGCCAGCAGTGGGTGGCACAGCAGTGTATGCCACATGATGTCCCATGCTACACAGTGTCCCGAGGCTTCCCCCACTGAACCACACACAGCAATCAATAGAAGCCCACTTTCATGGAAAAATACGGTCAATGTTTGTGTTTCTGGTTACAGATTGCACAACCTCCAACAGTGATATAGCTGCTGGCACTTGGCAGAAGGCAGCACTCTGCTCCAGGCACCCCCACCTGGGGGTGGGCTTGGAGACACCACAGCACTGGGGGAAAGTGGGCAGCAGGGCAGGGACATCGGGTAGGAAGGCCCACACACCCACAGAGAGCTGAGAAAACCAAACAGAAGGCAGCAATAGAAGACGGGACAGCAGATTGATTAGGCAGTGCTCACTGAGCAGCCCCTAGGAGGGGTGTGGGGAGCCAGGGCCACCGCGGGGGCTGTGCTGCATGTGGCTGGGAGGGTTGGGAGGTTCAGCTCGCACAGCACTCCCAGACACAACATGGGGCTGCAGCCTCACAGAGAGGCCAGGGATCCTGCCCTGACCTTGACCAGCAGTGTGGCCCACAGACAAACAGCAGTGGCACAGCGTGTCTCTGTAACTTTATCTGCTTTCTGCCTTTGTCATCAACCACCACAAGACTGCTGAAGTATCACAGCTGCGGCTGCCACCTCCAGGGGAAGGGATGCTCACCTGATCTGGGTGTGCTGCAAGGGTTCTGAGCACACTGTGATCATGGGACAGGCAGCAGAGCCCACACACCCACCAAGACCTCTTCACCATGTGCTTTAGCAGGCTGGGGGCATTCTCAGCCCTGCTGCCAGCCTGCCTGAGACAGTACAGGGCCCTACCAGGAGACAGCCCACCCACCAACTCTGCCACTCCCAGCCCCTCGTTCCTACTACAGCAGTATGTGGCTCCTGCAGCTCAGCTGCAGCTCTGTGGGACACAGGGCAGAGAAGCACACCAAAAGGTCAGGGCTGCTTCTTGTCACAGCATCAAACCCCTGCGGCAGAGCATTGAAGCCAGCCAGGAAAAGTATTTCCCTGTTTGCTGAGGTCTTGAGTTTAGCTTCACCTGATCAGGACACGATATGCTTTGTGCGCAATTCCTAAGCTTTTCTGTAACCATTGTGCTTAATTGTTTCACTCACTGAGTCATATGCTGAAGCTCACTCCTTGCCATGGTGACACAGGAACCATTAGGTGGGAACATGCTGTGATAACTACACAAAATTGATATCTCAGATGATGACTGGGAGCAGAGCAGAAGCTGGACGTGGAGCTCTACTTGTCATCAGAATGTCAAGGCCAGGAACGCCAGGAAGGATTTGCCTACTCCCAAGCACTGCTGCTGCAGGAGCACAAAGCTGCCAGTGCCTCGGGCAGTGGGGCCCAGAACAAGCTGCAGGGCACAGGGAGAACTGCAGCACTGGGGTCTGGCTCCACGCACAGCAGAAGCACAGGGATCCCAGAGCAGCCAACAGCTCTGCCTGGGGCTGGTCAATGGCAGCTCTTCTGCTGCCGCAGCACCGGCAGGGTCAGGCTTACCCAGGAGCTGCTATGCCCAGGAGGACCCACCCTGCCAGTGCACGGGAATGCTGAGGTGAATCCCCAGGAGCACGTCTCACTGCCAGCCTTGGCACCCCCGCGCTGATTTCCCAGAAGATAAAACCTCTTCCTTTCTTTTGAGAAGGCACCACAGCACTGCAGATGGTGATGTAGTGGTTGGTGACCCAATTTCGCCCGGCTTCAAAAGAAATCTTATCTCCTGTGGTTGGGTGCTACCACATGGGCAACTCTTACGAGTCTGCCCCGGGCTGCTTTCCTGCGAAACCGAGCTGGTGGGCAAAGGCACACTGACGTGGACAGCACCACGCTGCTTACAGAAAACCTCTCCCGTTTCCATGAAGAGGCTGTGCCTGTGCGCACTTCCCTTTTCCCTTTGCTGAGCCGATGCTGTGAGGAAGCCCTGGCAGCCAGAGGGCAGGGGGGAAAACCCAGGGTGAGCTCTGCAGCACCATGCTAACCCCAGCCTTCAGCCGCCGCCCCTACAGCACCGCTCCAGGAGCTGCCACGCAAGCAGCAGGGGCCCGAACACAGTGGCCAGGCCCGGGAACCCCGGACAGGGACACGGAGCGGGGGGGGCCGGGCCCACGTCCGGGCTGCTCCGCACCACATCATCGCGTGCCGGGGGGTGACGGGCACCGCGGCTGTGCGCCCAAAGTGGAAAATCCCTCCTGGCCCCGGGGCGAAGCGATGAGGAGAACCCGAGGCGCCCACGTTCTGAGCACCGACGGCAGCTCCAGCCGCACCGCAGCCGGGCCGCAGACCCGGCCGCCCCCGGCAGCAGCCGGAAATGACCGCGACGCTGAGCGTCACTTCCGGCCGCTTGTGACGGATCGGGGCGCTTCCGCTTCCGGTGCGCCGGCGGAAGGGGGAGTTCCAGTTCCGGGTGAGCGGGTGGTTGGTGTTCTGAGCGGCTGCTGCTCGGCTCGTCCCGTGTCTCGCCGCCACCATGTCAGCCCCCAGCGCTCTCGTGAAGCAGCCGCCCATCCAGTCCACGGCGGGCGCCGTGCCCGTCCGCAATGAGAAGGGTGAGTGGGGGGGCGCCGGGAGAAGCGGGGGGGGCCCTGGCACGACGGCCTTCTGGGCACGGCCCGGTGACGGCCTGCCCGCCCACCCGCAGGCGAGCTGTCTATGGAGAAGGTGAAGGTGAAACGGTATGTGTCGGGAAAGCGGCCCGACTACGCGCCCATGGAGTCCTCGGAGGAGGAGGACGAGGAGTTCCAGTTCATCAAGAAGGCAAAGGAGCAGGAGGTGGAGCCCGAAGAGCAGGAGGAGGAGGTCGCCAACGACCCTCGGTTGCGGCGACTGCAGAACCGCATCACTGAGGACGTGGAGGAGCGGTGAGTGCTGATATCTGGGGGCCGTGCTCTTCCTCGTGTTCCCCTAGCTTTGCCTTTCTGGGTTCAGGGGAGGTGCACACAAGGAGCGTGTCTTTTCTTCATATGCTTTGTGGCCACAGGTCTTACTACAATCTCATTGAAAACAGATCACAAGAATTTCTCTTCTTGTATTCTCCTTGTGTTCAAAACATCATAGTTGAATGGACGTTTGTTTCAGGCTGGCAAGGCACCGCAAAATTGTGGAGCCTGAAGTGGTTGGAGAGAGTGATTCTGAGGTAGAAGGTGAAGCATGGCGTGTGGAGCGAGAGGACACCAGTGAAGAGGAAGAAGAAGAGATTGATGACGAGGTATGTTTGTATTGCTGAGCAGATGTGGCCTAAGGAAGTCCCCTTAGGCCAGATCTGGAATTGACTTTTGCAGAAACCTGTGAACATTGGTGGGACTGGGTGAATGTTGGGACCTGAGTCACAGCCAGCTGTGGTGTGACCCCAACTTGTGGGTTATGGGGCACCGGAGAGGTCACCTGCATGCTGAGGTGTGGGCTCATAACCAGTGAGCTCAACATCATGCTTTCTGTATGGAAAAAGGAAGGAAGTAGTAGTGGGGCTGGTTGGCTGAGTCTGTGTTTGATGTGTCTCCACTAGGAGATAGAGCGTCGGCGTGGGATGATGCGTCAGAGAGCACAGGAGAGGAAAACTGAGGAGCTAGAAGTGATGGAGCTGGAAGATGAGGGTAGATCTGGAGAAGAATCTGAGTCAGAGTCTGAGTATGAGGAGTACACAGACAGCGAGGATGAAATGGAGCCACGTCTCAAACCTGTCTTCATCCGCAAGTAGGTGACACAGCTGCATGGGCTGTGTACTGCACAGGAGTCACTGCTCCAGCTCCTGCATCAGGGATGGGCAGCAACTGACCTGGCAGGGCAAGGCTGGGTCTGAGTGGCAGCAGAGTTCCAAGTGGGGACTTTGGGCAGGTGCAGCACAACAGGAACCAGGCAGTGTGCTCCAACAAGTTCCACAGCCAGTGGCAGGGTCTCCCAGTCACCTTTGTGTATGTTTGGGGATTGAGTATGGTGGCTCTTGCATGGGCAACATCAGAGAGGAGAGAGCCTTGGTACTTGGCCCTGCCATGTGGGGCATAAAGGCAAAAGAGGCTGCAGTGTGGTAGCAGAAGTCTGCAATGGCTTGTTGAAAGGCTGAAAGCTTTTGTGGTCCCTGCTCACAGGAAGGACCGGATCACAGTTCAGGAGCGAGAAGCAGAAGCCTTGAAGCAGAAAGAGCTAGAACAGGAAGCAAAGAGATTAGCAGAGGAGAGGCGCAAATACACACTCAAGGTACAGTGGGACAGGATGGGGCATGCTGCCGAGACAGCTGCTGCAGTGAGCTGAGCTTGGTCTTGGCTTCAGATCGTGGAAGAGGAAGCGAAGAAGGAGCTGGAGGAGAATAAGCGCTCGTTGGCAGCACTTGATGCTCTTGATACAGATGATGAGAATGATGAGGAGGAATATGAGGCTTGGAAAGTACGTGAGCTGAAGCGCATCAAACGGGATCGTGAAGAACGAGAAGCGTAAGTACTGTCTGCTTACGGTAGGAGAGTCCCTGCAGTCCCAGGCCCTGCAGGACAGTGGACAGTTGAGGTGTCTCTTTCTCAGGCTTTGTTTTGGTTGCATCAGAAACCTTTCTTGAGAAACCATCCTTGAAGTGCTTTACTCCATTATGGAGTCAGTAAGCGTATTCCTTCAGAAGGTCCTGGGTGGCAGCAGCTGTTCCATCCTGGGAAGGCACTGGGGGATACAGGGGCTCAGGGTTTCTCTCTTGCCCAGCATGGAGAAGGAGAAGGCAGAGATCGAGCGGATGCGGAACCTGACAGAGGAGGAGCGCCGTGCTGAGCTGCGAGCCAACGGCAAGGTCATCACCAACAAGGCAGTGAAGGGCAAATACAAGTTTCTGCAGAAGTACTACCACCGTGGCGCCTTCTTCATGGTGAGCGCTGCTGACAGGCCTGGGGTTGTGTGGGACCACGTGCCTGCTTTGGGGGAGCTTTCCCTAGTGGTATCCAGATAAGGGCTGGCCTTTGGCAGCCAGTATGCTGCTGAAGTGACTGCAGTGATCTGAGATGCCTGTCAGGTCTGGCAGGCAGGGTGAGTAAAGACATGAGTGCAGTTTGTCAGGGACTTGCTGCAAGGAGCAGCAGTTCCAGAGCAGTTGGTTCTTGGTAGATCTTCTCCGCTTGTCTGCTACTGACACTTGCTGGAAACTTGCAAGTCAAGCAGGTGTGTCCTTCCTCTGCAGGATGAAGATGAGGAGGTGTACAAGAGGGACTTCAGTGCCCCTACCCTCGAGGACCACTTCAACAAAACTATCCTGCCCAAAGTCATGCAGGTAGGTGTGTGGCAGATCTGTGTGCTGCCCCAGCTCTGCCAGTGCCACTCAGCTGGGGCTCATGCCTGCCAAAGGAAGGAGCAGTGACATGACAGGGTCCCCACATCTTACCCAAATGGATGCTCACAAATCCTTCCTGCCTCCCAGGTCAAGAACTTTGGGCGCTCAGGACGGACGAAGTACACGCACTTGGTAGACCAGGATACCACCTCATTTGACTCTGCCTGGGGCCAAGAAAGTGCACAAAATACTAAATTCTTCAAGCAGAAAGCAGCAGGTGTGAGGGATGTCTTTGAGAGACCCTCAGCCAAGAAGCGGAAGACCACTTAAGGGAGCACACAGGAGGACACCCTGTGGCTGCCTACTGGGCAGAGAGGCACTGCTTTGTCAGCTGCCCAAGAGCCTGGGCAGGAACAGCAGGGACAAAACACCGCACCAGGACTCATGCTACAATAAGCTGTTCCTCTGTGCCCCTGCACTATGTCCTCCCTGTTGATTTGGTGGCATGACTCATGACCTGCACTTCAGAGACTCAGCAGACTCCATCACTGGCTCTTGTGAAAGATGACTTCCAGCCATCCTGAGCAGCCTCATAGTCATGTCACCATCCTACCTGCCTGCAAAAGCTTTGGCAGCACCAGACCAGCTGTACAGAAGCACAGCACCCCCTGCTCCAGCATCCCCACCTTCAGAGGAAGTAGCAGACAATTATCCCTGGCCCATACTATCTCTCTATTCCTCCTACCTTTCCCCATTGTCATTTTGGATCTTCCTTTGGTTGGGAACAGCTGTGACACTGTCTCCTAACCCTGTTTCTGCAGGGCTTGGCTTTTCTACCTGTACAGGGGGATGGGATTGTTTTGATTAAAGCAATTGTTTTCTTACAAATTCTGGTAGTGGTGTCTGTGGCGGAGCAGGCCAGGCACTCAGCCACCCTGCTCTGGCCAAGTGCTTCCCCTCACCTCAACAGAGCAGCAACCCCCCAGTATTAGCAGCAATGGGCTTTACAAAGGTAAACTCCCAAGGGTGACACATCACTGAAAATAAGGGTTCCTGCCCACACTCAAGAGGTGGGCAAAGGCAGCAGCTCGTTTCCAGCTGGTCTGCCCAGCCTCCTGCAGTAGGGACCAAAAGCCTGTCTTGGAGTAGCCTGACAACCCAGGAAAAACCTGGGCAAGCTCACTGATGTGCAGGCAGAGACCAGCAGTCATCCTCTAATTGAAGGAAACCTGGTTATCACCACCCTGATGCCACACATTGTCCCCACGTTATCCCCATCACCAGGTGCCCTCTGGAATCTGCCCAGCAGGGGAATTGCTCGGTGCTGCATGAACCACAGGGACAGCCCATTCCCACTGGTGCCTTTATTCAATAAGTTAACATACATCATCTCCAGCAAAGGTCATGTTGCTGTTCTCAGAACAAGGGAGCACAGAGCCAGGGCAGGTTCACAGCCCACGCTCAGTTGGTGAGAGTGATCAGTGCTTCCACCACATTGCCCATGTGCTCCCGCAGACTACGCTCTGCAGCTGCCCGTGAGATCTCCATCTCATTCATCTGCAGGAGAACAGCCACAGCTCAGTACAGCAGACATGAAACCACCCTGCAAGCCAGGGTGGAAGGGGGAGGCTCCCCCACAGCGGGACACCCCGCTGTGCACCTCTGTGCCATGGCTGTTCGCCAGAGTGGTTGCAGGCACTGGCTACCCCTGAGGTCTGGGATGTGCTGGCACCAACTCAGCTTCCTGCCCCTACTTACAATCAGCTCCAGGTCTTCTTTTTTGATGGTGACTTTGGCCAACTCCTTCTCCCTGTAACCAGAGGCAGAACCCACCACCAGTGAGGGGCAGCTCCATTCAACCCCAAACCACAGCAGAAGTGACTCCACGGAGGAGCACCGCATACACCCCCTGGACCTCCACCCATGGCAGATGTGCTGTGGCTGCGGAGGGGCAGCAGGAAGCCGAGGCCGAGCCCGGAGCCGAGCGGGTGCAGGTCGCGGGGCCGCCTCTGGAGCCACGTGAGGGGAGCGCGGTTACCTCTCCTGCTTTGCCTTCTGCTCGCGGGACCGCCGGTCTCCAATCACCGACATGGCCTGGTGGAACGAGCACAGTCACCTCGGTGCGCCGAACCCGGCGCGTTCCCGAGCAGCCCTCCCCGAGCAGCGCCCGGCCCGCACCGTCTCCAAGTTGGAGCTCTGGATCTCCTTCTCCTCCGCGTAGTCCGTCACCCTTTCCAGGTCCGCCGCTCCGCTGTCATGTTTCCGCGGCTTCTCGGCCGCTCTTCCTCCCGCCCCATCGCTGCCTCCACCAGAACCGTTGTGTCTTTCTTGTAGTGAGGGGCCCAAAACAGAACACAGCACTTGTGGTATGGCCTCACCAGAGCTGAGCACAGAAGG
>JAOWBP010004028.1:17592891-17603691 GCA_028571105.1 Tragopan temminckii | reverse complement strand
GCGGTGGGGCCGGGGCTGCCAGCACAGCAGGCTCTGCCCAGCCCTGTCAGGGTGCAGTCAGAGCCAGGTGCAGTGGGCACCAGCGTTGCCCAACAGACCCAGAAGCACCGCAGCCCTGCCCAGGGCAGAACAGGGACTGCTGCTGAGCGGGGGGCCCTCCCTGCACTGAGGGCACAGCCTTGGGCACGAGGGAAGGAGTTGCCATGCCCACACCCTCCATCACTGGGCTCCGATTTGCACTGCAGGTGGCTGTGGTGGGACAGGCAGCAGCGGGCAAGGAGGTAGGGGGCTGAGGCCTGGCCATTATTGCTGTTGAAGGGCACGGGTGGAGGCAGACAGGCCCTGGAGAGGCGGCGGGGAGCCTCAGGTAGCCCAGTCAGGGCAACACCAACAAGGGCGCCGGGCCCCCGTCCCCACAGCCACGTGTGGTCCCCCAGCAACCGCCAGCCCAGGGTAAAGAACGTGGCTGCCGGCACAGAGGCAGCACCAGGGTCTGGCCACACACCAGCACAGGGCACAGCATGGACACGAGGCTGTGAGAGATGGTCTGGGACGGGGACAGCGCAGGGCTGAGGACGGTTCCAGCGGTGGGGAGCCCAGAATGCCGTGGAGGGGGACGGGGGCAGAGTCCAGGCCCCTCGGCCTCGCCTGCCCCGGCCCCGTGGTGCCGGGAGGAGAAGGGAGGGGCGGAGGACTCATCAAAGGGCACTTTGGTCTCTGATGAAGGCAGTTCTCTCGTTGTGCACTTCGCACTCCTCAATGTCCGACTCGGAAGGGCCCTCCTCCTGCCAGATGTCGGAGGGCAGCCCCTTGTAGGAGATGATGCCACTGTCCAGGGCGTAGACCTTCACGCCCCGCAGGCTGAACCCAGAGCGCACTTGCAGCACCAGGAAGACGGTGATGAAGATGACAACGATGAGAACGCAGCTGAGGCTGGCGATGAGGACGAGCGGGTTGGCTGGAGGGGAGGCCTCAGGCTGCCCCTCACCCTCCACCAGGGCAGGAGATGCACGGCTGCTCTGCGTCTGGTGGGAGCAGGAGAGGTCCAAGCTGCTGAAGTGGGAGTGCGCGGGGCAGGTCAGGCACTGGTTGGGGCCGGGCCCCGTGCAGGTGGCGCAGGAGGGGTGGCAGGGCAGGCAGAGCTGGGGTGTGATGGGCTCCATGCTGTTCTCCAGATTGTAGTGTGTGCTCTGCACGCCAGGTGCGAAGCCAGGGGGGCAGCGCTTCAGGCAGCTCTTCTGGTGCAGGTAGTATCCTTCTTCACAGACTGCAGGAGAGAAGGGTCAGCACACAGGGGGTCATCCACACACCCATACCCACACGGGATCCTGCACTCACCCACGCAGGTCTGGCTGGGGGTCAGGGTCTTGCAACCACTGCTCTCCAGCTGGTTGGAGAGCCCAGGGGGGTCGGTGGCCGTCCCATACAGCACCAGTGTGAACTTGGTCAGCGTGCCTGGAACAACATGGGGTGAGCACCAGCAGTGCACCCATGGACCTCATACAGAGAGAGCGGGCACCAACACCACCAGGGGCAGCACGGGGGCCACGGGGACACCTCCATGAACAAGCACAGATGGGGTTGCAGGGGACAGGCCATCTCAGAGCCCTCCCAACCCATAGCAGCTCTGTCTCCTCCCCAGCCCGGTCACTGAACCAGCACCAGGTGCCAGCAGGGTGGAGGCACTGCTCCCATTGCCGTGCCCTACCGTAGTTGTTGGCATCACTAGTGTTCTCAATCTCCAGCAGCCACTCCCCAGAGGGATCCTCGTCCCACGAGTGCGTCGTCATGAAGGCCCAGTCATTGAAGCCATCAGCCGAGTAGTCATGGGGCCTGGAGAGAGAGGAGATGGTGTGGGTGATATAGCTGGGCACCCGCTGCCAGCTGCCATCCCACTGCCCAGGCACCAACCTGGCAGCCAGGAGGGTAGAGCGGGTGCCCATGGGGCTGACAAGGTGGATGGCCAGATCCCCCCGCCGGTTGTAGGACAGTGTCAGCCGGGCCTGTGCATGCTCCAGCCGGCTGATGTAGTTGGCCTTTCCTAAGCAGGCATCAACCTTCCGCCGCACCTCCAGGCGCTTCCCGATGTCCCTGCCGAGGAACAGAGTGAACCCAGTGCCCCCAGTGAGACTGTGGCAGTGCGCAGGGCTTCACATGGCCCCAGGAGCTCCCAGCTGCTCTCCAGCTCCACACCAAGCGGTGGAGCTGGAGATAATCCCAGGGCAGCTGACAGCCTCTCTCCACCGCCAGGATGGGGCAGGAAGCAGCAACCAAGCAGCACATCCCAACTCCCAGGAAACCAGGGGCAAGGAGGGTTCTGCTCTGCCGAGCACGCGTTGAATCGCACTCTGTGCCAGCTGTGAATGGGGCCTTTCTTCAGCAGCCAGGGGCCAGCTCCACCCCCGTGCAATGCGGCCAGGGATGGACAGGCACAGCCCGCCATGGCCCGCAGCTTGCCAGCCCTGCTGCTGGCACAGGACACATGGAGCAGGGATGGGCAGGGAAGGGGCTGGCGCCTGTCCACAGGGCCCAGGCCCAGGGGAGCAGGGCAGGGCAGCAGCAGAGACAGGGCCATGCCTCCCCCAGCCCAGGGCCTGCCCCCCAGGCCTGGCACCGCCCTGGCCACAGACGGGACTCAGCAGATGCTGTGCTGCAGCGGTGGCCAAGCAGGAGTAAAAGGAGCTTCTGTCTGACCCCTGAAAGACCCTCTGTCTGGTGATGACTCGCACTGGCTGCTCCCAAAACCGCGGCATTCCAGCCCACAAGCCTCCTGGCTGCACCCTGCCCAGCCCGGCTGTAGTGTTTGGCGTCCAGAGCAGTTCTGCACTCCCCAGCCCTGCCCAGCAGCAGAGCCCAGCACCCCCCATTCCCTTTCTGGTGCTGAGCATCTCTTGGCTCCTGCACAGGGCCGTGCAGGGGGCAGATGCCAAGCAGTGCCTGCCTGGGCTCACCAGCCCTTACTTGGGCTCCGTGAGGACGTCGATGACACATTTCCTCTGGGGTCCCACTGTGATCCAGTTCCTGGCCAGGCTTACCATGGCCCCGGCATCCAGCAGGCCGTAGCCGTAGGAGTGGCTGACTGTAGAGACAGCAGGGTAAGTGCTGCACTCTGGGGCCTCCTGAGCCCCAGGGCTCTTGTGGGCACCGAGCCCCTGCCTCCCGGTACCTTTGCGGCCAACGCCGTTGGTGACCCAGTCATTGGCATTGAGATGCGCTGGCTTCGAGGTCTGCACCACCAGGTGCTGCATGTCCCGCCAGGTTAGGTTCTTGCTGTGGGGAGACGAGAGGCTTAGGTACCAGCACGAGGCGCTCTGCAGCCCCCACCCCAGCCCTGCTCCACGCCCAGCCTTACTTTGCCTCCAGGGCAAGAGCAATGATCCCAGCAGCTAGAGGTGCTGAGGCTGATGTCCCTGTGTGCGATTCAGTGCACTTCTGTCTCAGGTCAGTTGTCACCTGCAAGGAAAAGACCCGTTAAGGTGGTGCCATGCTTCCCCAGTCCATCCCACGTGCCCCAACCCCATAGCCCCTCAGGGCACTCACGATCTGCTTCTCATTCTGGTTGCCACTACTGTAAGTGGTGGCGAGGGTGGAGGAGCAGGCCTCGCTGTACCAGGGTACGTTGCCATACTGTGTGGTGCTGCTGATGGACAGTGTGTAGATGCTGTTGGTGTAACCATCACAGTTGCAGCTGTCGTGTTCGCGGCCCCCATTTCCAGATGCCCAGACGAAGATGGAGCCCAGCCCCCCACGTCCCTGACAACAAAGGCAGAGTGAGCAGTGGTGCCCATGCAGCATGCAGCTCGTGGCACACTGAGCACCACAGAGCACGGCAGGCAGCTGGGACCCAGCGAGAGGCACGGCGCTCCCAGCTGATGTGGCAGGACATGGACACAGCGGCCACAGGAGCTGCCCCGGATGGCACCAGTGGCGGAGGCACTGCAGAATTGGTTTTCCCAAGAACAGATGTCTTTCTCTGCTCAGAAATCACCTAGGCTGGCTGCACAGTTGTATGCAACTCACAGCACCCTGCAGCCCCATGGCAGCTCTGTAGAGCATTATTGAGTGCCATGGCTCTATTCACAGTGCATGGGGCAGAGCTGACGCTGTGTGGGTATCTGCCAGCAGCATGCCCACGTTTCCATGTAGGGAATCCCAGGCAGAATGCAGCACAGGGTTGCACCACGGCTATGCTGAGGCTGAGCTGACAGCTGGAGACAGTGGGGAAGGACAGGTGGTGGCAGGGGTGAGGTGAGTGGCACAGAGCCAGGCAGGGCCCAGAGGGGCTCCAGGGAGGTACTGCCCCATTTCATGTGAGCTTTCAGAGCACAGAGAACAGGGCGGCTCCAGAGAGAGGAGCACCCTGAGCAGGAAGGGCCCTGACTCAGAGCTGCAGTGCAGGAAGAACCAGAAAAACCAACAGAGCCTGATCCCGGAGATGGGCCAGGAGACAGCTCACTGCGAGAAGGCTGTGACAACACCGGAGGCCTGGGGAGCTCAGCTGGCCCCAGGAAACCAACGCTCACCTGGCTGACCCCTCGGAAGAAGGCCTCCTCTGCCAGCCGGGCTGGGCCATCCACCGTCTTGCCATCATCCTCAGGGCCCCAGCTGGCACTGTAGATGTGGATGTGATTGGGATTGAGGCCCAGGGAATGGGCCTCCACAGCATCCGTCACCTCCCCATCCAGCATGCGCACGCCTAGGGCCAGAGAGCAGACATCACAGGTGGCCACGCTCCACGGGGCAGAGGTGCCACCAGCGAGAGTTCTCCATGCTGCTGGAGCTGCAGGCTGTCGCAGGCCGCCCTGGCAGCAACACCAAGGGAGCAGACACCTGCTGCAGGCTCTGCTCCTGGCGCATGACAGGGTGGCACCCACCTCCAATCCGGGCATTGTAAGCCACACCGACGCCACAGATCCCATTGTTTGCTACAGCAGCGACTTCCCCAGCGCATCGAGTGCCATGCCTGCAGTTAGAACAGCACCAAGCGCTCAGATGGGCAGTGAGGAGCATGGCGCTGAACACGAGCTGCAGACAGAGGGATTGGCACCCAAACTGTCTCCATTCCCCCTAATGGAGTGGCTGACAAAGCCCAGCCCACAGAAATGGGCACTGCAGAGCTGTGTCTGCCCTGCTCTGGGGAGGGGCACAGCACAGTCTGTATGAGCTCTGCATAGCCCTGAAGGACGTTACCAACGTCAGAAAATGGGGGGGGTTCTGCATGGGGCATCACCCCCACACCCTCTTGAAATCCACAAGGGCCAGTGCTGCCCACTGAGGACTGACTATACCTGGGCTCTGCCACCCTCACCTGTTGTCGTTCATCTGCGTGTAACGGGGCTGTGGGTCTGGGTCCTGGTCATTGACATCAAAACTTGCCCCTGGATCCTGGAAGACAGACCTGGCAGTCAGAAGTGCCTGCCTTGGCCAGCAAGTCCCACCTCCCCAGTGTCATGATGGTACCACATGCCCCAGTGCTGGGCTGAGTCAGGGAGCAGGTTTCTGACTCACCCCTGTTGCTGTACCCTACATGCCCCCATGGCAGGCACGAACCCTGCACCTGCACCATGCAGCTCTGGGGCTGCAGTGAGCAGGCACCAGCCCTGCACAGGCTCCTGTGCACCACCCAGGGATTGCCCCACACTTACGTAGTTGGCCTCCAGGTCAGGGTGGTTCTTCTCAATGCCATCATCCAGGATGGAAACCACAATGCCCTTGCCCGTGTAACCCTGCTCCCAGGCCTGACGCACGTTCAGGTCCCGCTGGTTTGTGTTGTACTGCAGAAAGAAATCCTGACACTGTCAGCCATGCCCAACTGCTGGTGCTGTGATGAGCATCACAGCCAAGAGCAGCTGCCACCTCCACACCCCTCACTCCACACTCACCAGGTACCACTGCTGCGGGAACTTTGGGTCTGTGGGCTCCATGAAAATGTCTCGCTTGGTCCTGCGCTTTGCCACCTGTTGCTCAAGCCAGTGCACCTGGCACAGAGAGGGCATGAGGCTCCTTCTGCTCCCACTGCCCTCCTTGTGCCCAGAAAGCAGCCAACAGTGCCAGTGCTGCAGCATTCCAACCAATCAACAGCCCAGGGCCCTCCTGGCCTCCCCTGCCCTCAGCCTCATTGACACCGGCTCTGCTCCAGCGGAGCACGCAAGGCAGAGCACAGAGCTCTGCACAGCACTGAGCACCTGGCAGCCGCCATGCCGCACGCCCTGCTGCACCCAGGGCAGGCAGACTCTGTGTGCCCGGCTGCTGGACTGCAGCCAGAACATGGGGATGGCTTCCATCCTGCCACAAAGCCATGCTGGGAGCCCCAAGCAAGGGGAAGGAAAGCCCTTCAGGGGGCCATGGCTGTCCCGCACCCATGGCAGCCTGCAGGCAGCAGTGCTGGCTCTGCCTCCCTTTGCCCTTGCTGGCCCCGTGCCAGGCTCCCTGGCTCTCCCCGACCTCTGAATGCACAGCATCGAGGCAGCTCAACCCATTCTTGCCCAGTGCTGGCCTCGTGCTGGGTGAGGGGTCCCACAGGCAGCCCCCCCACCTACCTGTGGCTCCCTTGCCAAACGGCTGTGCCAGGGCTGGTGGGGTGAAAGGGAGCGCTTCACGACGCCACGGTGCTGGAAGTGGTAATAGTCACCAAAAATCTGGAGCAGAAAAAGGAATAGGATGGATATGACTGTCCAGCTTCCCCATCCCCCACTGCCGCCCTCAGTCCCAAATACCAGTAAGAATCTAACAGTCCAACCAAGCTGCAGCCAGGGCAGGGGGAGCTGAGTCTCAGTTCTTCCTTATGTTTGCCAAAGACAGGGCACTCTCTGAGCACCCAGGAGCTCTGGTTCCTAATCTGCATATCTGTCCTGGGCAAAGGGTCACACAGTTGTCCCACCCAGGACAGGCACTGCCAGCTACGGAGCCATGCAGTACTGTCCCAGCTCAGCCCCCAGATATAAGAGCATGGCTTAGGCTCAGGGCAGCTACACAGCCACCGGCACAGCCCCAGCTGGCCCAAGATGCCTTCCAGCCTCCCCGCTGGTTATTTTTAAACCTGAAGCCCTCTCCAGTCCTGCCATGTCCTCACCCCTTCCCGCATGTCCTGCAGGCCATGTGGGGGAGAAAGGTTATGCTTTCACCCGCCCGCTGGGAGCCAGGGCATAACCCCGCCACCCAGACTGCTGAGGGCAGAGGGGAGAGGATGATCCTCTCTCTGAGCACCCCAGGCTGCAGCACAGAAGCTTGGTTACCTTTAAGGACAGCCCTAAGTGCTTATCAGACCTCTGCACATGTGTGTCATCATCCTGGCCAGCACACAGCCAGCCCGAGCCAGGCAGCAGTAGGAAGGATGCCCTGCGTGGCTAAGAGGCACCCACAACCCCAAGGCAGCAAACCCCAAGCGCCACACCTCATCCCAAAGCTTCTCAGTGCTCTTCAGGGTGCAGGAACACGCCTCGGCACCTGTGGAGGGGCACGTTCAACCCACCCCCCCACTCCTGCCTGGAGTCACAGGCAGCAAGACAAGGCCCTGCCCAGGGTGGGGAATCACTCACCCCGCATATCTGGGGTGAGACACCCCTGTGCCAGGCTGGCTCCCAACGCCCTCATCCCTTCACAGGCATGAACAGAGCCCTGATTGTTCTGTAAGGAAAGCTTGGCTCTGTCCAGTCACTCAGCTGGATTAGGTCTGCACAGGCGCTGCGGTGACAGCCAGGAGCTGCCAGCCCACGTGCTGCCATCCTAATCCCCACAGTCCCTGTCCTCAGCAAGGACAGCGCTGCCCCCAGCCCCATGCAGTCCCACTGCTCTACGTGTCAGTGCTGACCCCGTATGAGTGGTGCCGACTCGCACAGCTCACCCCATACTGCCTACAATCGTTCCCTGCCTCTGTCCCGCACCCTACAGGCACCATCTATTTGGTCCTCTGCAAGGCCACTGGCCCCAGGCACACGTCTGCGGACTGCAGCCCATTCCTGGCTCCTCCGTCCCTGCTGGCCCAGGGGACCACAGTCCTATGGCCGCCACTCACCCTGGCTCTGCAGGCAGAGGTGGGGCTGGGGCTCAGCAGGACAGCACACCTCTGAGGGCAGCGCCTAGGCACCCATTGAGGGCAGCATCCTTCCAGACACAGATTCAGGCCTCTCCCTGGGGCACAGCCATTAGAGCCTGCTCCTCCCACCCCCTCACAGCCACGTCCTGTTCCGCAGCACCAGCACCCCGGGAACAACTTCTGGGGAGCACAGTGTGAGCACTCAGACACCAGCCCCATCCCACAGCACAGACACCAGGATGGGCTCCAGGGCAGCAGAGATGTGCCAAGACTCCAGCTCAGCTGAACCCACATCTCCCTTTGGGGGCTCTGCTGTGCGTCTGCTCCACAACAGCTGAGCACTAGGCAGGCTGGGAGCCAGGGGGCTGAAGGCAGCTCAGCCCTATGTCTCATTCTCAGGGTTCTCGGCAGGACCTGGCCCACCAGAATGAACCCAGATCTCTTCTTAAAGAGCCTGATACACACCCTTCTTCCCAACACACACAGAAGGACCGCAGGCTCCCTGAACAAGCTGCACCCACAGCCATGCCAGGGCCACGTTCGGGTGGCAGGACGAGTCACGGCCAGCTTCCATGGCGGTCATCCTCCCACACTCCCAGCAGCTGGCTCCCAGCGAGGTCCTGACACCGCAGCCACAAGTTGTGCAACTTCCTCTGGGATTTCACCCCTCGTTTCCTTCCTGCAGGAGCCAGCGTGGCCCAGCCAAGTGCCTGACCTTGGGAGAGTGGGCTCTGTGTGCCGGGGCTGCAGTGTTTACCCCAGCATCCACCGTACCACATGGTGCCAGTGGAACCACACAGGCTCTGATCTGCCAGCTGCTGGTTCCACCATTCACACCAGCCTCACAGCTCCCATCAGACCAACGTGGCCCCGGGGCTCACCCCAGGCTCCATGTGGCAGCACCCAGCTCACTCCAGCCCAATGGCTCCAGAGGGCCTGGCCAATGAGAATGGCACATGACACACAACAGGGTTGTATGTCCTGCCCACAGCTCCACAGAGCACAGCCCACAGCCAGTCTGAAGAGATGAGACTTAGGGAACAGCCAGGACCATGAGGAACACAGTCCCACACTCCCCAAGCACTGCCCACCCAGCTGCAGGGATGGCACTGACACAGCCCCGTTCCCACACTGGCTGACAGCAGAGAAAGCTGAGTGCGGCAGGACCTGCTGACACAGGACTGCTGAAGGGCAGCACAAGGGCCAAGGACACGCGGTGCTGTCAGACCCTCTCACCTTCAGCAACATACAGCAACCTCAGCACTCCCAGTTTGGGATGGGCTTTTCCCCCTTCCACCTCCCACAGGCAGCGCAAGCTATGCTATGCCGTGCTGTCCCCTGCCTGGACTGCAGCAGAGTGATGGAGGACACAACTCCCATGGCGAAAGGGGAGCGAGGGACTTACCGGGCCCAGGTTAAGGAATCCATGCTTCCTGGCCAGCCGGTTGGCCTCCAGCGGCCCAGCGGGGACGAGCACAGCCCAGGTGTTGGTGTAAATGTGCTGGGCCAACACCTCTCGGGCCAGGAGAGCGAGGGCAACCACCAGAGTCCAGAGCAGGAGCAGCGAGCAGGGCCTCAGATCCATCAGAGTATCGGGGATCTTCTACCACAGCACGAGGTCCAGGCGGCGGCGGCTCCCACGTCAGCGCCCTGCGGCACACCGGGCCCCGCTCTGCCCCGCTGGCCCCTGCGCAGCCCAACAGACCATGGGGACGTGGCCGTGATGGCAGCAGGAGGGCAGCAGCAGACACAGAGCGCCGGGATGGCAGCACAGCCTGTGGGAGAGGCAGAGTCAGGACAGGACGGGGCTCCGCCAGCACTGCTGTGGCCCATGGTTCCAGAGCTACCAGAAGGGCTCTGCAGCGGCACAGAGCTGTTGTTTAGCTCGCTTATTGCCCAATGTGTACTTATGCTCTAAGCTTACAACCATGGAAGGCAGAGTGGAAGACGAGCACTGAAAGAGTGGAGGAAATAGAGCCCATGCTTCCTGCCACCACCTAGCACAGACAGGGCATGGGGCGAGGAGCTGCCAGGTGAGCCCCACCAGCCTCATGCCAGGGGGCACAAGGAAATGCTCCAGGTGCTGTGCTGGGGCCCTGAGCACCAGGTCCTAAAGAGGGAGCAGCTGCAGCCCCTGTCCCAGGATGCCTGAACACAGGGACCTCCCGGCACAGCGGGGTGGTTCCCTGGCTGAGAGCACACGTGGGACTCCCAGACAGAAACACATGAGCTGCAGTGGGAAAAACAGGACAGCAGAAGGAGGAGAAGCAGCAGCAGCCCTTGCCCTCAGCTCGCGGCGCCCCAGGCCCAGCAGCTCGCTAGCAGGCAACAATCCGGCCAACAGTGCCATGCTGCCTATCACCATCCACAGCTCTGCCCTTCCCCAGGAGCAGAACATGGTGCCACCGGTGTGACTCATCTCCAAAACAGAGAGGAAACAGGCAGAGGGACTGAGAAAAAGGTGCACTATCACCTCTGGCGGCAGCGCACAGCCAGGAGATACTCGGGGGTGCGGGGAGGTCACCAGAGGTGTGAGAGCGGCAGCGAGGGGCCGGGCAGTGCCGGGGGCCGCAGGCAGAGCGTGCCATGCCGCGCGGAGCCCCTCGGCAGCCCACGAAGGTGCCCGGAGCAGCACGGCCGCACGACGCCAGGCAGGAGCCGCGGTCCGGGGCTGCGCCACGGCCTAAAGCACAGCTCGCAGAGGGCAGCGCTCCCCGAGCCCCGGCGTAGGCGAACAGCGGCCGGAGAGGAGCGGCGGAAAGCCC
>JAOWBP010004028.1:17479047-17496189 GCA_028571105.1 Tragopan temminckii | reverse complement strand
ACCCCAGCTACGGCCCGGCCCGGCACACGGCGGTGACGGCACCGCGAGGCACGGAGCTCCGGGCAGGGATGAGGAGGCGAACCGCACCGAACCGGGGCGAGCCCGGCTCTGACCTCCGGGCGGGACCTCCCCAGTGCGGGACGGCCCAGGCAGGCGGCTGTGCGGCGCTCCCAGCCCTGCGCGGCTCTCCGTGCGCTCATCCCGCTGTGCGCATCCCGCTGGGTTTGCAGGGGGTCACAAAGACAAGCAGGCAAACACGGCCGCAGGGCTTGCTCAGCTCTTACCGGTGCGCAAAGCCCGGCCGGCTGTGCCGCTCTCACATCGCTGCTTCCTTCAGCTGCTGTTGACACCTCCACATTCGGTTTCCCGAGGCTTAGCTCTGTTCTGCTGCTCTCGGATGGTTATTTCCTCCCACTCCTGTTGATCACTTACATTGGATTTACTGTTTGGGCTCCCACCCTGGTGGTGCTCAGGGCAGTGGGCTCAGCGCTGGGCAGCATCCCTGGCTGTGAGGTGCTCTGGTGCTGTTTTCAAGAGGTGTTGCTTAAGAACTACAAAATTGCTCCATCTGTAATGACACAACTGCAAGCACAATGCACCTCCATTTGGCATTTTTTTTTTCCCCCAGAGAGCAAATTATTCATTATTAAGTTTCATTTTCACATCCACATTGTTCTGCTGTTGTGGAATACATGCTTTTAATATTTGAGATTAGTAATTGAAAGAGCTGTATGCAAAATTGTTTTCAGAGCAGCTCGTGAACTCAGGCTGCTTTGTAAAGCACCTGAAGGCAGCACTCAGCTCACAGCACTGCTGCTTTCCAGGCCCGTTGCTCTGGGCACAGCCAGGCAGAACCACCTCATGCGTTCCCAATGCCTGTGGTGACCTTTTGCATCCTGGAGGGTGAGACGAGGCCCAGCCTCACGCAGCAGCCCCAGCTCCCTACCCACCATCCTCTCTGCCGGGGACACTGTGGGGTGTAGGTGTGAGGAGCAGGGCCTGCAGGGTTCTCGGGTTCTTTCTGTGACTCACAAAGCCCACCTGAAGCAAGGAAGCTGCAGGTCTGGCCCAGAGCTGCCCATGTGCTGCCCCAGCTCTGATTGGCCCCATGGGGCAGGGGGTTGCATGCCCTGGGATGGATACAAACACCACTCCTTCACTCAGCTTCAGGTGTGACCATGTGGCTCTGGGCGGTTCTGTCCCTTAGCACAGCTCCTCATTCCTCTCTCCTACAGCAGGTGGCAAACCACATCCATTCCCATGTTGCAAACCAGTCTGTGCCCGTGGGGTCACGCTGCTGCTGGGCACCTCTGGGCATCCACCCCTGCAGCAGGACACCGCCTGCAGGCACTGAGTGCAGTGTGGGGCAGAGCTGAGTGCTGCAGCACGAAGTGCGGGGAATGGGGAATGGGGTTTTCTCCACCACTTCCCACTCAGCTGCATTAGGAGAAGAGTGTGGAGCTGCAGCTGCTGCTCCCACCCCCAGGGGCAGCTGCCCCCATCTGCAGGGCTCCGCTCCCCTCAGTGGCTGCAGAGGTGTTGGCCTCTGCAAAGCTCAGAGGAAAGGAATCAATTGGCCTCCTGCTGTCTGACACCCCCAGCTCCCCTGCTTGTGATTTCATGGTGCTACCATCACTCTGAGCCCTCCTCCCTGCTGGAAGCACCAGCACATCCTCCTTGTCTCAGCGCTTTCCAGGAGAAGAAAAGATCAAAGTTCAGTGCGCAAGAGAGCGGAGTATTTCTGGAAGGCCCTTGGGCAGGGATTGCTTCCAGCCCGGTGCGTGGCAGTGCAGGGGCTGTCAGCAGGGTCTGACCCGTGGCTGCGCCCCGAGAGGCACCCCGTGCTGCCCATGGGCAGTCCTGCAGAGAGCGCGGCGCAGTGAGCGATGCGGGCACCCTGTGCAGCAGGGAGGTATTTCCCACTCACTGTGAGTTCCCGGCCATGGGACCCTTGCACTGAGGGCTCTGGGTCCCCACTGAGGGCTGCGGGATGCACAGACAGCACTGCCCTGCCGTCCTCACACCGTAACGCAGAGCGGCAATGGTTCTGTCCTCCTCTCCCATCCACCAGCCCACACAGCTCGCTGGGCACAGAGCAGCTTCTTTCCTGCGAGGGTCAGAGCCGCTCCGCAGGATGGTAGGGAGGAATGTATTTTAAGCTGGGATGCAGTGGGCTGTTCATTTCTGTCTCCTTACAGGAGACTCATCCTATTTATAACAAGGATAGGAAATGTACGAGAGGTTCTGCAGATCTATTGCTTTGGAGAAGGAGACAAGGGAGCACTCTGCACTTAATGCAAACTGAGAGCCGGGGCTGACATGTCGTATGGTAAAAGAACCTCTTTGCAGCCGAGCACAATTGTGAGAACCCAATGCAATCTTGCTATCCTCTCTCCCCCCCCCGGTGACTTTGCATTTCAGGGCTGTGCTTCTGCCCTGGCTCAGTGTCATTCTGACTTATCTCAGTGTCCGGAGCCCTCCTGCCGCCCTGCCCTGCGGGGTAAACACAGCACTCTGCAGCTGCAGCCGTTCTGCTCCACGCAGCGTGCAGGCAGTGCTGCTCCTGGCCATGGCTGTGCTGCGTTGGGTGCTGCTGTGTCACCTCACAGCATCCCAGGAGAGCTGTGTGCAGGAGCGCAGGGCGCAGTGCTCAGCACCGGGACTCCCACCGGCACATGGAGCAGGTGCAGTGCTTGCAGTGTGCAGTCTGCAGCAGCAGGGCTGCCCCGGCCCTGCAATGCCCAATACCTGCCTGCTGCACGGCTGCTGCCCACCACACGCTGCTCTGTGGGTACAGGGGCACCGCTCCTCCTCTTTCTGCGTCCTCATTTATTTTTGGCTCCCGAGTTGTCAGAAGTGATTTGAACTCAACAGTTTTTAAAACTCGAACTCCAAACAGCTATTTAAAGCCTTGACAGGATACAAGAGTGTATTAAAAGCTTATTTTTAGACCCATTCTCGGTGCGCTCAGAAGCAGTTCAGTCCCCCCCGCTTCCGGCTGGCTGCAAGAGATGAGCTTGCAAGCGTGGCCAGCAGCCTTGGGGCACAGGGTCCTGGGGTCCTGACCCCCACAGCCCCACACCCCTGTCACCTCTCCTCCAAGCTCCTGTGCCCGGTGCCCCAGCATCACCCCACGCGGCGTTCTGCAGGAGGCGGAGGGAGCACAGCATGCCGGTGTCACAGCCGCATGGGGCACAGCAGCACCTGGGAAAGTGCTCTGCTCTGTACTGGGAGCACTTGGAGTTTGCTGTTGGAAACCAAAAGTCTGGCTGCAGCTGAGGGGGCACAGCCCCCGTTACCCCAGCTCTGATGCCCCACAATGCAGTGTGTGGCTCCGTGGTTCTGCGTGGTGTGAGACAACACAGGTTTGTTTCGGAGAGCTTTGGGAGCTGCCAGCTTTCCAAGTTCTTATGATTAGTGTAGAAATTAATTAGCGTGCTGCAGATTTAAAAAAATCTGTTAATTAGAAGATGATGTTGTTAAGTTTCCCAGAGCTTCGGGATGGGGGAAGATTTCCAAGCACACTTCTGCCCTCTGTGTGTTTTTCATTGCAAAGCCCTCGTGCAGACGGCCACCTCTCCAGGGATCTCCATTGGCCTCAGATGTTTTATTCCCCACAGAGGGTGTCAGCAGTTCTGATCTGGGATATTTTTCGGCCTGTGCTTAATTAGTCATAATTCAGAGGTTTCCATCAGTCACATACTGCACATGCTTAAGTGATAATGAGGCATTTCCACGCTGAATCACCACCTAATGGTTTACGACGATGATTTTGTTATTAAATCCTCAACCCCTGGCTCCAGAGAGCAGTGCTGGGAGCAGCCTGTTTGCTAATATGGGGAGACAGCGGAATGCGAGCAGAAAATATTATGAACTCGTCATGAGAGCGCTGACATATTGATGTGGCACCTGCACCTGCCTGCGGGGCTTTCCAAAAAGCACTCAGGAACGGGGCTGACAGATTGGTGATTTTCAAATCCAGGCTGCTCTGCTTGCTCGGTGCAGCCAGCTGAGCTCTGAGCCTGTGAGCAGCTCGGGGGACCGTGTGCTGTGGATCCGGGCACGCGTGACCCCCCCAGCTGCAGAAGGAAGCTGTGCCCCCAACCCTTTCCTGCAGCTCTGAGCAGCCCCAGCAGCTCCGTGGGGCTCAGCAGAGCGATGCTGCGGTGCAGTGAGCGGAGTGCTGCCCACTGCTGCTCACCCCATAGAGGTGAGGGGCTTTAAAAAGGCCAAAGGTTCTGCTCACGTGTAGCAGCACTGCTGCTTCTGCTTGAGGAAGCACCTCCTCAGGGAACGAGGGAAGTGGTGCATTTAGAGGGTTTCCAGCAAGAAATTGTAAAACTGCCTCCCCGCAGGGCAGTGCAAAGCACTCTGTTAGCCGTTGTGTTTATTCATGAGCAAACCGGCCGCAGAGCAACCGCTGCATGCAGACACCCTGGAAGCAGAGCACGGGGTTTTTCCACCCGTTTGCCTCCGCTTTGCCCACGCTGGCTCCATCCTCTCCATAGGGGGAAACGGAGTCAGCAGAGGTGAGGAGATTCCCGGAGAGCTGGGGCTGTGGCAGCGGCCACTGCATGCCCTGGCAACGTCAGAAGCCGTGTGGGTTTGGAGTCTGCAGAGATCGGCGTACAGAGAGTGCCATGCATGGTGCTGCATGGACACAGCAGCACTGCAGTGTTCCTGGGAGAGGCCGTGGCTGTCAGCCCGAGCAGCACTGTCTGGCACACAGCACCTCTGAGTGCCATTGGGCTCCACGCAGGGTGCAGCGTGGCTCGCACTGCGTGCCCCCATGGGACCCTTTGGCACACACGTGGCTGAGCTGAACACCGTGCTCACTCCCTGCCTGAGCTCTGCTGCTCAGCCCAGCATGTGGCCACCAGACTGGGCCAAGGGTGAGCTGGCAGCGGTCAGATCCACACCAGGGATCATCTCCCACGGGCAGGAGCACCATTTTAAAGGCTCCCACGTGGCTGCAATTTCTCCAGCATCCAGCAGAGACATTTCACCTCTATACACAACGCAGCTCAGCCCTCAGTGCTGAGCTGGCAATAGCAGCAGGTAAGGAGGACACAGCAGCTCCAGCAATGTGTCAGGACGGCTTCTCCTCTTGCACACAGCACGGCAGTGCAACTCCTCACCAGCTGTATCTTGTCCTGTGGGCTCTGCCCATTGGTGCTGCTTTGGGCTGATTGCAGACAGGTGGTGCTGGGGGCAGGAGCTGGGCTGTGTCCTGCACCACCTGTACCCTCCTCTGTGGTGCCAAGGGCTCCAGCACGATGGGTGCTGCAGGCTGACAGCAGCAGAGCCGTGGGCAGTGCCGTGCCTGGGGACCCCACGGCTATGCCATAAAGCTGTGCCCAGCATAGGGCAGCACAGTGCCAGCACCGTGGCTGCAGCATTCACCACCCAGGCAGGCCCCACACCTGCACTGCCCTGTGCTAATGGCACACAGCCTTCACACGGCAGCTGGCCCTGCCCTCCTAGAGCTGTTGCAGGCTTACAGCCCCTCAGTGTGAGCTGTGCCTTGCTAAAGTGTGTGCTGCTGTAGTAACCAGGCAGGCGGAGGCTTGGATTGTGCTCTCAGGGCCGTTTTCTCGTTTGGAGCAGTTCACTGGCATCACCAGTGCTCCGGCTGCTGGGGACCCTCTGCTTCCCACCAGGAGCTGCACACAGCAGTGCTGCCAGGTGAGTCTGTGGGTGCTGCTGCTGAAATGAGCAGCCTGGAAGGTGTGAAGCATTGGGGTTATCTCCTCCAGGGAGTTTTCCTGCCCTGAGCACACACTGCTCTGTCACTGCCCAGTGCCTCTCAGTGGCATCCTGACAGTGAGATTCAGAGAGTGGTGAGGGTGCTGCTGTGTCTCCTGTTCACAGCTCTGCAGTGAAATAAACGTGCAGCTCTAGTGAGAAGGTGTTTGCAGGAGCAAGATGTGCTTGCTCACTCTGATCTCTCACGTGCTTCTCTTGCAAAACAGTGCTGGATTGAGGCAGGCTTGGAAAGTGGGTCAGGCACTTGTCTGCAGCACTGCCCACTGCCTGCGCAGAGCAGCAAGCAGCACAGTGCCGCAGCTGCCCACCCCCAACAAGGTGCCCCCAGGGCTGCCTGGTGCCCAGTGAGCAACTTCCAACAGGTTGCTATGGCAGTGGGATGGCTGTGCAGGTGTGTGGTCCCAGCACAGCCCCAGCACTGCAGCACAGGGTGCAGCGAGCAGGAAAGGGCATCCGGCTCGCAAAAGTGAGGTGTCAGCAATTAGCCATGTTTTAATGGGATTAAATGACATGCTGTTGCTTGCAGTGCCAGAACAACCCGTGTGCAATCCCAAGGGGTGGTGCGGGGACACTGCTCCCTGCTGTGTGGGGCTGGCAATGTGCTGCCCCTGGGATGGGACTGCAGCCCTCATGGTGCTCTTGTAGGGCTGCTCTGTGATGGCTCCTCTGAGCACCCTCAGTCTGTGCATACGCCTGTGCCTCTGTTAATTATAACTCGTTAGCCTTTAAGCTGCCAATGGGAATCAGTTCTATAGCAACATAAGCCTACCTTCCACCACGCAAACAGAAGCCAGCCCCGTGCTTCTCAGAGGGAGAGTGGGTTTCTGGGTGCTGCCACCTGTTGTGTCGGTGTGCCGTGGGGAGGCTTCAGCCGGCGGTGCTTTGCATCCGTCTGCTGGCAGCAGTAACAAACAGCAGCACTGCAGCCCAATCACAGCGTGGATTTCCAAGAACACATACCTGGAGGTTGCTGGCCCTGTGTGCTCGGGGACCGGGTCTGTCTCCATGCGATGCACAGCCCTGTGTCAGAGGCTGGAGTGTGTGGGGGCTCCTGGGCACGGCCGGTGCTGTGGGGCAGAGTTGTGGCTGTGGGCTCCATGGGCTCTGCAGGGGTGTGGTGCCCACAGCAGTTGTCAGCTGTGTGTGGTGCTCGTGTGTGAGATGCAGAGCTGCAATGTACCAGCACAGCGTTCCCCAAATAGAGGAGCTATTAATAGCTGGGCAAGGAGCTTGGGGATGGGCGAGCAGGCTCTGCGTGGCTGGGTCCTGCACCAGCAGCTCCTGTGCTGAGCGGGGCTCCCTCTGGCAGCGGGACATGGGGCCCTGTGCCCCTGTGGTCACGATGCCCTATGGTCCCTGTGCTCTGCCCCGTATCTGGTGCAGCAGGCAGTCCTATGCATCGCTGTCAGCTTCGCACTCACTTTTTGTACCAGTTTGGGGTCAGGTGTGCCCTGGGAAGAAGCAGCAGTGATGGGGATGGTGCCTGAGCTCTGGGCTGGCAGCAGGGCTGTGTGGGCAGGCTGGGGAGGTGGCGGTGAGAGCCTGGCAGGCTGCAGATCCACCATGAGCTGTTCCCAAATGCGGTTCCTGAGCGGTGCTCAGGAAGAGCCGTGCTGCTGCCATCTGCTCAGAGCCTGAACCCTGGCACAGAACCGGAGCTCTCCTGAGCAGCTCCTGCTGCATCCATGTACAGAGCTGTCCCTGGGGAGGACGGGCCGCGTAGCAGTGCTGACCTGTTCCTTGTTAGCCACCTTAAAACTGCTGCATTAGCGCTGTCCTGGCTGGCTCTGTTTCTTTGGGAATACCTATTAATAAAGGCTGGTTCATAGCTACGGTGGTTCCTGCTCTGCTCTGGAGGTGCTGTGGCAACCAGACAATAACACACACTGCCTCCTGTGCAAGTCACATCCAAGCTGTTTTCTCCTTCTCTTTCCACGCTTTGTGCAAAACAGCGGTGCTGAGCTGCAGAGCAGGAGCCGTGCCCTCACTGCGCACCCGTGGGCTGCAGCCACCATCCTCCCAGGTGGGAGGACACTGCTGCCAGGGCTGGGACAGGGGCTCAGCCTTTGGGAGGAAGCAGTGCCCGGTGTTTGCCAATGGGGTGTGTTGCTGCAGATGACTGCAGGAGGAGGCGCAGCTCGGTGATGCTGTGAGTGACCGTAGTGTCTGCATCTCCCAGAAACCCATCCGTGGGAGCTGCCGCTGCTCGGCGGTGGGGGTGGGATCCAGGCACGCTCCCCTTTGATGCACAAACAATCCATTCCATGTGGCCGTGCCATGCTGGCACTGCGCGTGCAGCCACAGCGTGTGCAGAACACATAGCGGGAATGCGTAATGAGATGAGATCCGACAGCCCTTCTTCCTGGGAACGTCGCTGTGATCTGTAGTAATGCACCCAGCCAGCTGGAATCGCCGCTCCGTCACCACGTGCCTCGCACTGACTGAGCCCACGGCTCAGGGGTGGCTGCGGGGCTCTGTGGGTCTGTGCCCCATGGCAGGGGAGCACTGCCCTGCTTGGCTCGCCCTGTGCTCTGACACGTTGCTATTCCAGCTGCAGGCAGTTGTGTCTTATGTGGATTTTTGTTGTTGTCGTGGGGCCGTTTTGGCAGAGTACAAAACCAACGCACGGAGGCAGTATGGGTGCTGGTGGGATGTGTGGGGAAGCTGCGCCCTTCCTCCTACCTGCAGTGTAGAGCTGCCCCAGCAGAGACCCCGCGCACACACAGCACTCTGCAGCCCGTGCTGCTGTGCCCTGGGTGTGAGAGCCTCCCTCCGTGACTAATTAATTTTTAATAATGTGCGGCGTGCTTGTTTTCAAAAAAAAAGTAAATTAATTTGTAAACCATTTGCGCTATTTTATCTGTCACTTAAGCTGCTGGGATTTGCAATTTTAATGCATTACATCAGTTAATCAAAATTCTCTTCCAGCAACAGTTTTAATTAAACCCACTTTCACTTTTTTTTTTTTTTTTTTCCCTAACTCAGTGCTGAAGGCTGCTAATTAGATCATGATTTCTTTTTGTCTTACATCCACCGCTCCGTTCTCAGGGCTGCAGCAGGAGGTGTGCAGGCAGTGGGGCAGCACTGTGTGCTGTGTCCCATTGCATCCTGCGTGGGCTCAGTGCTGGAACGACAGTGCTGCTGCTCAGCAGCACCTCCAGCACTGTAACCTGGGTTTGCGGCCCCCATGGAGCTGTGCCTGCTCTGCGGGGTGCTGCCCTGGGCTGGTGTGTGGATGCTCACCTCACAGCTTGGCTGTGCTGCTCTACCCAGCAGTAAAGCATCGGTGCCTCAGTGGCTTCGTGTTTGACGTGGAAACATTCCCACTGCCGATTGGCAGCTGCTGAGTGGCAGTTTTTGTGGCTTTTTCTTTGATTTACAGTCAGGGCACCCTTTGGGCAGCAGGGGGTGCACGGCTCCATCCCAGCAGCGTTCCCATGCAGGTGGTTGTAGCCTGGGCTGGGTTGGCCCATCCGTGTCCACTGCTGCCAGCCCCCTCCCCACGAACCCACCGCAGGAAGGCAGTGCATCACTGCCCACATTCCTGTGTCTGGCTGTGCTGTGTTCTCATGCCACAGGCGCAGGGATGCCCCCAGAGCCCCCTCAGCCTTCCAGCTGTTTCCTAGCAGGCCCAGGGGTAACCCGCTGTGGTGGGGATGTTGTCCTGGACGCAGGCATTGCGCACAGCCTTCAAAGCATTGGCACTGTAGAATGATACTCTGCAACTGCCCAAACCTCACAGAGCACTGACATCACAGCGTTCCTATTACAGACGCGTCTCCTCTCTCAGCTGAATTTCTAAATCCGTCCCCAAAACAAGCAGCTCTGCAGTGATTGACACCTGCTGCGCCGTGCAGCTCGGCAGCAATCTCTGCTCTGACAACTCGCTAACATGCTTCCCCTACAGCAGCCAATGTGCGGCGCTGAGCGGCTCTGACAGCCCCTGCTAAATTAACGCATGGAAATGAGGTCCTGAGTGCCGCTCCGACCCCGTGGCCGCCTTTCTGTGGCAGAGATGAGCTAAATAAACCACCTCCCTGTGCATGGCACGCTGCCTCTGTGCTGTCATGGTGCGCTCACAGCATTCCGGTGCTGTGATCAGCCCCGTACCAACCCAGCACTGCAGCCGTGCAGCTGTGTCTGCCCCTTCTGCTCGTCTCACCCACCCCATCCCAAGCCCAACTCCTCTCTTCTGTGCTCATTTTCTTTTAGGATGCATTGTATTGGGCAAAGGGTTGGGCTTCTGGTGGTGCTGAGCTGTCCCAGCCCTGCTGCTCACTGTGTGCGCACGGAGGGGGGCCCGATGGCATCATCAGGACCTTAACTGAGAAAATGGAGGAATCCTGAAACGATGACAGGCTCATTGCTTTGTGCCGCCTGTTCTGCTAGCTGCTGTGCTTTAGAGGCGTTTGTGCCATTTGCTGGAGTCGGTTGGAACAGAGAGACAACGCTGAGGTTTGTGGCATCACGGCAGCCTGGCAGGCTCAGTGCATGCAGCAAACCAGCAGGCGTGACATTCAGCTCGCTGGTTTGGCTGCCAGCAAAGCCTCCTGCCTTCAGCCTGCCTTCATCCTGCTCTTTCCCCGCTGTTTCTCTGTGCAGAAGTTCCCACTCTTTCTGGATTCACACTGTTATGAACAGAGCAGCTTAAAAACAAATCCCCGCTGTAAGAAGGGAATCGGCATTGGAATAGCAGAGCTCCGGATGGCCGCGTGGTGCTGGGCAGGGGCAGCTCTATGATACCCACGGGTTGGCTTTGTTCTGTCCTCTGCTCACAGCCATGGCCGTGGGTGCAGCTGCTGAGCACCTGGAGTGCACCAAATGTGAAGTTATAGGGTTGCTTGATGTTTAGCTTGGCACTAAATAATACTAATCTGTGGCGTGCTGCAAGGTGCATCCTTGTAAAGCGTTTCCCTTGGAGCAGGGAGGCACTGTGCTCTGGATGCTCTCATGCTGCTGCCATCCCGAATCCCCTCGGCTCCTGGTTCTCCCCTTGGGTGCAGGTGTGCAGGGACACTCGGGGGTGCTGGGTGCTGCTTTCCCTTTGCTCCCCTGGAACCGGGCAGGCAGGAGCACCGCCTGCAGCCGGGAGAGCCCCCACGTGTGAGGTGAGCAGGGAAAACCATAGCTCTGTCTGGAGGGATTTCTGCCCCGTGTCCCCACATGACCCCCCACAGCTGAGCCATCACAGCACTTCATATGTCTGCACGAGGTGCCAACGCTGTGTGCATCAGGGCGGCCTAGCTGTGCTGGCACGAGGGATCGGTGCTCTGGGGAAGCGCCTGTTTCAGCGTGCTTCCATCTTCTCTATGAACAATTTAGAGGGAAACCAACCCTTGTTGCCGAAGCTGTGTGTTACGTAAATGCTGGCAGGGCGAGCTTGAACACACTCATTTGGAGGAGCACACGGCCAGGCAGAGGGGAGCTGGCAGTGGGCCGGGATGGGCCGGACCCCGTGTGCCAGGAGCGGCTCCGCATTGCTGTGCGCAGTGCCAGCACAGCCGTGCCAGGAGTGCCGGTGGGGAGGGCTGAGCACACAGCTCTACTTCTGTGCCTCTGCTGCAGGAGGGTCCCTGTGAGCGGGAGGGGGTGTGGGAAAGACCCACAGAAACCTTCCCACGTCAGACAGCCATGGAGCAAAGGATCTGCGTCCTGGGGAAAAGCCACAGCTCCCACTGCCCTCGGTGTATGGTGCTATTGGGAGCAATAGCGTTTAGTAGAAAATTCCCTCTTTCAAATGCAATTGATTTGGGTTCCCCCACGGTCCCGGTTTCAATGCACAGCCGGCTGCTGGAAACGCTCTCCTTGAGACAGAAAATCTATGGGAAGGTGGGCAGCCTGATGAAGTATTCATGGAGGTTTTTACCATCAGCTTTCACCTGCTGAAAAAAAAAAGAAAAAAAAAGAAAAAAAGAAGGCAATCTTTATTTTTAGTGAGCTCTGAGTAGGGCTGGAATAGAGCCCTACTCTAATAGAGCAAAAGGCTCCTTCACATCCAGCAGTGTGGTCAGTGCCCCCTGAGGGAAGGAGGAAGGCAGCAGTGGGATGGGGGTGCACGAATGTTGGTGCTGGGACTGGGGGTCTGGCTGTGCCATGCTGGTCAGGGGTGGATTTGTGCAGCGTGTGGGTTATTCTGGCACTGCTGGGATTTCCTGGCAACTCTGGCCCAGGACAGTGAGTGTTGTCACTTGTTTCAGTTTTTGGCTGTATATATTTGAGTTTACTCTTAGGTGGTGGTTGGGGGTTGCTGTGGGCTGCTGTCCCCCTGGTAATCCCCATCCCATCCTGTCCTGGTAAGCACATGCAGCAATGAGTTGCATTTGATGAATGTGCTGTATCCAGAAGAATGTCTCTGCATTAGCAAAGGCTTCCTTTGATTTCTTTCTACAAGTGACACAAAAACACTCTACAGAGCCCAGCCCCATGCCAGATGCACTCCAGAGCCACTGCCCCCAGCGTGTCTCCCCATTGTGTGCCCCCTGGTGCTGCTGTGCCCAGTGGTGCTCTGTCAGCATCAGGTGCTTAATTAATCTGATTAAAATAAACCTGGTCCTTGTGTGACAGAGGGGCCCTTAACAGCAAATCCCGTTGTGCAGTGAGCAACGTGTGCCCCATCTCCGCACTCCCCCTGTTGTGCTCCAGGCACTGTGTGTCTGAATGTGCCTGCAGAGTGCTGGGGGTGGCTGCCCCCGCCTGGGCAGGCTGCAAGCTGGATAAGGTCCTGATGATGGAGGGCACGTGGGGTTGTTTCGGTTCCAGCTACAGGGAGCAGCCAAATGACCTGGGTGAGAGGGCAGCCCCCAGACTGCCTCCCTGCTGGGGCACTGTGGGGCTCTTACCTGGCGGGATGGGACCCCCAGCCCCCCTTGCTGGGCTGGATTAGGGTTAGGGTGCCCTTGGGACAGCTAATCCCACCCAACCTGTAAGCAGCTAATGGAGAGAGGATGGTGCAGTGTTCACAGGGGTTTGCTGTGCTCCCAATGGGAACGGGCTGGTGTAACAGTGACAGCAGTGTGCTGCCCACACCACCTGTGCCATGACACCTGTTTGCCGTCCTGCCTGCTGCAGAGGTGCATTTCCCCCACCCTGACCAAGTCCTGGGGTTCCGACACCTTATATCATCACTTCTTAGTAGATATGGGAGTGCTTTGCTATCTTCCAAACCTGGAAAGATGTTCTGGTGGATAGAGACGGGCCGGTGGAGAGATGTGGAGAAATAATTTCTCCACAATGCTTACTAATTATTTGCTTCCCGAGCTTCAGTTATTAAATTCTTAATTAGAGATGGGCTGCATTGCACAGTGCCATCGGCCACAGGCTGGCAGCCAGCAGCCCTGCCCATGGGACACCCACATCAGCGCGCTGTCCGTCTGCAGGGCTAATCCAGGTGGCCCTGGGGATGACGCACTCGGCACAGCACGGCACAGACTGTCCAAGGTGATCCCACACCTCCCTGCACTGTCACAGCACAAACGTGGCTGCTGTCCTCGGGCTGCTTCTTGGCACCAGGCTGCTCACACCTCTGATGGTGTCAGGACACGGGGCAGCCGGCCTTGGCCTGGACCCTTCCTTCCTGGAGAGCAGGAGGAGCCCGCGGTGCCCCAGCCGTCCCAGCCGCGGCTGGTTGGCACCACCCCAGCAGAGTGCTGCCCTTCTCTCCCCTCCCGGCTCTGAGAGTGCAGCTAGCTTTTCCAAAGCATCCAAGGGGAGGTCAAAAATAGACTTTGCCAGTTCCACTTTCAGTACTGCTGAATCCAGGTCTGGTGTGCTCTGTGAGCATGCAAGGGTCCCTGAAGGAGAGATTCTTTATCCTTGTGACAGCAGCAAATTGGAAAAACCTCCAGTATACGTATGCATATTATTTGGGGATTGCTGGTGACTGCAGCCGGCAGTGGTTCCCTGCCTTTGCTAAGCGCGGTGGGCACGGGGCTCTCACTGCTGTTTGCTGCTGAGTGCGGGGCTCAGGGCAGCCCCCTCCCCACAGCTCTGGGGCAGAGCAGGGCCACGCAGCACAGGGCTGCTCCCCATGCAGCCTCCTCCAGCTCCTTCCCTGCTCCTGAGAGCGCCGCATGCAACACCTCATCAAGTCTGTAATTGTTTGTTTACTCCTTTGCTAGTAAGATACAATATTGGTTTAATCAGAGAACAGAAAGGAGCGCTCTCCTTGTTGGGAGGCTGATGCTCGGGCTGGACCGGGAGCTGCTGTGCCCGGCACAGTGCTGTGCCCAGCTGCGGTGCCGCTGCCACAGCCCGGCACACTGCGGTGCCTCCCGGAGCATCCTGCGTCTCCTGCCCTCGTAGGGATTTCACTCCTTGGGGATGAGAGCTGCTCTGTGAGCCACGTGCACACAGTGCCGGTGTGCTGCGTGTTGCTAAGCTGGTACCAGGCACGGGTGCACCATGCACGGCCCTGCGCATAGGGATGGCTCTGCTGTGCGGGCAGCAGCGTTTGCAGGCTCTCAGCGCTGGGGGGGAGCTCAGCACGTGCACGGTGCATCCCGGGGCTGGAGAGCTCCCATGGTGCTCAAGTGCTGCACCCACTTGTGCCCCTCCGGTGCCCTGGGAGCAGCGATTGCCCGGTTCTCCCTGCGCCCTTCGGCCACAGAGCCACGGGCACCTCCTACTGGTGCCTCAGATCCACAGATCCATCTCGTGCTCCCAAACACAGAATGAGATAGGCCATGTTGGCCCGGACTGCCTCCTGGCACAGTGCTCATTAGCACAGCATGGTGAAGGGAGGGCGTGAAGGGCTCCTGATGGCCGTAGAGCACTCACTGCTGTGTCAGTGCTGGCAAAACAAACAGCCCCTATCTGGGACAGTGGGGCTGCTCCTCACCAGGCTCTCACAGGGCACTCATGGCTCTGCAGCTTTGCATGGATGCTATTTGCATTTTTACATAATGTTATGAGGTGCCTTGCAAAGAGGTGGGAGGTGGCTGAGTGTGTGGGGAACCTCTCCTGCAGCGCCTGCTGCCGGCGCTCAGCGGCCCTTTGGAACAGAGGAGCGCCCGCTCGGCTTCCAGAGGCGTTTGCTTTTGCCACTGAGGGATGTCTGTCATGGAAGAGACGATGCTTTTCCCATGTAAATCACTCAGCAAATCCACACTCGTCCTGTTGTTTATTTTCAGGAGCAGTGATGTGCTACAGCCGCTGTGTGACAGGGCTGGGAGGCACCGTCCCGCACCCCTCCACGGACACTGTGGGTCACACCATGAGGAAGGGTGCTGTTGTGTGACAGTGCCTGCCCTCAGCAGAGCCAACACGAACACAGCTGGTGACAAAGGTGGAAGCAAGGGCTGGGACCGACAGGAGGTTCATTTTGCACAGCTGATGGTTTTGGCATGGAAACTGCAGGCTGTACATTTCACTGGAGTCAGCAACAGGCACAGCACCTGCCAGATACCAACAGCAGGATGGGAAGCAGCAGAAGCCCTCCCTCCTTCCCGCTGTGCTGCCCCTTCTCCTTGCATGGCTGTGGGCCCGGGGTGCTGTGTGTGTGCCCCCCCGGCACAGAGCAGAGTGTGGGGATCCCAGCAGGTCGTGCTGCAGGGGCTGCTGCTGCTGCAGGCAGTGAGACCCAACTCAAGCCTCAGCTTTGTGAGGGGTGCCCATAGGCATCCTGATGTTTATTAACACTTAAACGGAGAGCAAATTGCAATTAAGATCCCCACTGCAGTTAAGATCCTTGAAAATAATCAGAAATCTTAGCTCTGGACAAACTGCTGTCCCCGCAGCCCCAGCAGCTGGGCTGGGCTGCATTGCTGTGCGGTGCAGCTCGTGGGAGAAGTGATGCAAATGCCACCTCTGCTTCCCCAGATCACATTTCATGCATTTGAACAGGGCGTGCTCATCCTTCCCAGCACTTCTGCACAGTGTTGGCATTACTGGCAGTGCTGGCTTCCAAGTTATCATTTGATCCAAGACCTCGCCAGCTTCCAGGAAGGATGTGACTGCACCATTCCACGAGCAGCCCCTCCTGCCCATCCGCACACCGCCGTGCTGCCAGGGCTCGTGCCCTGCAATGGGCACATGCTGGTTATGGGGAGCACCGTCAGCCATGCGCTTTGACCCATCTGTAGCTCAGCAGAGGGCAGGGGGTGGGACAGGAGCAGGGGACAGCCCTGGCACTGCAGGAGGTGGATGTGCAGGGGATGTCCCGAAGCTTGCTGGCTGCTACCGCCCACAGCCGAGGCAATGCTGGCAGTTTGGCCATGGGGACAGAAGGCTGCGCCCCGCTCAGCAGCTCCAGCGCCTGGAGACGTCAGCACCTTTCCCAATTCCAGCCCGTTCCCTCTTGTTACCATGGCAGCCTGTGACCTCACTGAATTCCTTGGAGATCTGCCAACGTGTAGAGCGGAAACAAAGCTAATTAGCGCGGTTCTCCTGATGCCCTCCGTGTCTGCAGGGCTCGGTCACACCCGGGCAGGGGCCGCTTCCTCTGGCAACGTGAGCAGGCAGCTCCCTCATCGCCCCAGCGGCTGTGTGCGCACATCACCGCGGCCTCTGGCCCACCTGGAGCTCCCGGCAGCCCCCAGGAGATGAGCAGCACCTGCCCCCAACCCTGCCCAGCCACAGCTCCCAACAGTGCCTGTTTTGCTCCGCTCTGTGCAGCACCCCAGGCCTGAACACAGGAGGGGCTGAAAGGAGCGAGATACACGGAGGTAAACAGGGACGTTGTGGTCTTCTCCCCCCTGTGACCTCCAGCAGTGGCTGTGCAGCTGGAGGGCTGTGATGAGATGCTGAAGGTGCTGCTCTCTCGTTGTGTGGTGCGACCGCTCCAACTTCAGAGACTGCAGTGGATGGGAATGGGATTACCTCCATCTGCCCTCTGAGGTCGGGAGGTGTGGGGCTGTGCGTGAGACCCACCACGCGGGGGGGACGTGAGTGGGGACATCCCACAGTCAGCACTGGGTGCGAGGCTGCTTCCCCAGGATGCTCGAGGGCCGGGCCGCCCCGTGGGGCTGAGCGCGGCCACGGAGTTCTGAGGTTCGGGGCCGGCCCGAGGGTCGCAGCCAGCCCAGAGATCCCGCTTACCGAGAGTCCCGCTTATCGGGGTCTCCCTTAGCGGGATCTTGGCGAGCCGGGGCTTATGGTGGGCTCAGGGCCCCCACCGGCCGCGATCCCCGTTGGCTCCGGGCTCCCGCTCGCCTCGGGGCTCCTTTGCCCACAGCTCCCCTCGGGCCGGGGTCCGTCCGGCGGCGCGCGGGGCATCCGGTGAGAGCCGTTCCGAGGTCGGCAGCGCCGTTACCCGGGGAGCGGCGCCCCGGGGAGGGGAAAGGAGAGGAGGAGGGGGCCGACCCCAGGCGGCGCGGCGCGGCCGCCCCCGCAGCCGTCGTTGGGGCAGAGCCACCCGCCCGTCCGTCCCCGGCGCGGGGC
>JAOWBP010004028.1:17463471-17478605 GCA_028571105.1 Tragopan temminckii | reverse complement strand
CCGTCCGCGCCGATCCGCCTCAGGGTTTCCCGGCCGGCACAGAGCCGAGGGCGGCACGAGGCTCCCACGGGCACCGCCGGGAACGGGTCGGGGAGGAAACCCGTGCTGTGAGCGCCGCGTGCAGCTCTGGGGTCGGGTGCCGCTCTTCGCCCCCTGCCGCACGCCCGCCTGGACGCGCGGTGCCCCCACGGCACACGCGGAGCAGCGCTGTGCCCGCAGCACCGGTGTCGATGTCCGTGGGTACGACGGGTCCCGGCAGCTCCGTGGGGCACCGCACGCAGCTCCCACCAGCACGGCGCTGTGCCGTGAGCTGCAGAGCTCCGGCCGCCCGCAGCCGTTGCCTGCGGGTTTTCTCGGCGCTGGGCCGGGGGGCTCCAGCCTGGGGTCGCGAATCCCCGTCCGTTGCTCCCACTGTGTCGGATACCCCCTCCAAATTTCGGAGGGCTGGTGCTGGGTTCGCCCCACGGGCGCGGTGCGTTGCGTGCGGGCACGTGCTGAGCCCGGTGCCCGCGTGGGGCTGCGGGAAGCAGTGCGTGCACAGCGCCGGCTGCGTGCTCGCAGGAGGCCCCGCGCCTCGTGCTCCGGCTCTGCAGCTCTTGCATAATGTGGCCGAGCAGCCGCACGGTGAGCGGGGCTGATAGGACGGCCCGCAGCGAGGCGGCAAGCTGCTGGTCCTGGCACGCTCAGCACCCCAACGCCCGGCAGCACTGGGGCTGCAGCAGCTCGGAGCCGTGGCACAGCTCTGGCAGGGATTGCTGCAGCCGCACTGCTCCGGCTGAACGCTGCTGTTGTTGTGCAGCAGTGGTGCCTCGCAGTGCTGTTGCCTTTGAGTGGCTCCTGTGTGCTCCCGCTCTGCCTGCAGCAGCAGCAGCAAAGGCTGTGTGTCGGCTGGGGGTCACCGCCCCCTGGTTTGTTGCTGTGCCCCGGGGCAGCTCCGTAGCTTGATCCTGGCTCATTAGCCAGGTTTTGACTCGTATTTGTCCAGGAGGAATTTTCTGTTTGGGGAACACTGAGGGGCGGCTGTCACCATCCCTTCTGGTTTCAGAGCACACCCGGAGGATCCATCTGCGTTGCATCTGCCCGTGGGGCACAGCAGTTCCTGCCACATGAGCTGCCTGCAGGGCTGCTGCTCTGCACTGATTCACCGGGGCCAGCACCTGGCTCTGCACCATGTCTCATTATTGGGATAAATGCAGATGGAAGCACCCGGGCACTGGGTTGCCCACAGCTCTGCAAACTGATTAATCTCCCAGCAGATGGGATGAGCAGCAGAATGCTGATGGTGCAGCTCTGCAGCCCGCTCAGTGCAGGATGGCTGGGGGTCTCTGGGCGGGGGGTGACAGCTCTGCAGAACAGAGGGGCTGTCTCCTCCTGTGCTGATAAGGAGCTGCGCTCGGCAGCGGTGGCTCTTTGGAAGGTGTGGAGGAAATTTCTAGCATCGCCCCTGATCACCATTAATTGTTGTTGGAGGGGATTTACCCATCCGGGCTTCAGCCGTGGGCATGGGGCTCCTTTCAGGCAGCACCTTTGGGTTTGGATTCCTTCCGAACCAAAGCAAAACCCAAAAGGTTTCAAATTCTCCACGAAGGAGAAATGTCAAAGGCTGTGCCTTCCCAAATGCTCTCTGTTTTCACGTTCACCTATTTTGCTTTGCTGCAGTTTTTTTTTGTTGTTGTTGCTGGAACGCAGTGTGCTTAGCATGCAGCACATGTGAGAGGAAAGGAGTGAAGTTATTTGGAAAACGGAGGTGCAGAACAGAGGATTTGGGCACCATGTCCCCAGCGTGGGGGGGCTCGGGGTGTGTGCTGCTCGCTGGTTGTGGGCTCTCTGTTCACATGGGCTTAGCCAAAGGATGGGGCGATGCAGTGTGATCCGACTTTGTCAGGGGGCAAAAAACCCTTCCCCCACATTTGTCATGGAAATCCAAATAAGGACATCCGGGGACAACACGGTGTTCTACGGATGTTGTATGAACAAAGGAGCTGAAGTCACAGCCCGCATTTTGCCCCGGCAGTCACACAGAGGAGCTGACAGGAGGGCACCGCAATGCTTTCTGCACCTCACAAGTGTCTGCCTGCACCGTGCTGGCAGCTCCCTTTGGCACACGGCCGAGGTGGGGATGCCCGTGGTTACGGTGCTGCTCCCAGCCCCGTGCTTTGCCCAGGTGTCTGCAGTGAGCTGTGTGGCAGCAACACAGCGTCGCACCAGGGGCGTTGGGAATGGAGCCCTGCTGACATCGAGTTGGAATATTTGGGCAGACCTTGGTCTGTGAGCTGTATACCTGCGTGTCCCCGTGCGGCATCCCCAGGCACGCGTGGGGTGGTGCTGGGGGGAGCCCAGCAGAGCTGTCCTGCGTGGGGCAGCGGCTGCAGGCTGCTCCTGCTGCAATGTTTTCAGCCCAGAGCCTGGCTGTGCTCCAGGTGGAAGTGCCTTGTGCCCGCTGGGACCTGGCCGATGGCACCGAACACGGGCACAAAGCGTGGTGCTGTGCCTTGTCCCAGCAGATAATGAGATCTGGAGTGTCAGGTGGGCTCCAAGGTCCCAAGCAGCCGTGCTTCTGTTTGTGCCAGGCCTGACTCTGCTGTTCCCTTCCTTATTGTGAGTGCTGGAGATGTTTGGTCCCATCTTGTGGTTCAGTGCTCCTGGAGCACCTGGTGCTGCGCAGGGGGGATGGCAGCAGCACCCTGCCTGCCCCCCTGCAGCACTGTGAATGGGCACCACTGCACTCTGCATGGAGCTCCCTTTTGTGGTGACACACACATTCACTGCAGCCGTCTGGTGGCTTTGGCTGGGGATGTGCAGGATGGAGGAGCCCAGGTGTCCCCACCGTGGGCATGGGAGCAGGATAAGGTTGTGGGAATAGGACACAGGCATGGCCCTTGAGTGCCAGTGGGTCCTGCTGAGCCCCATGGGGAGCTGGGGTGGGTGCGAGGCAAGCATGGGAGAATCCTGTGCATGGCTCCCAGCTGCCTTCTTGGGGGACCTGCAGATCTCAGCAGCCTGGGACAGCAGGACGCGAGTCCTGGGGTGCTCAGAGATGCCCAGCACAACTCCCAACAAGCAGCAGGTGCTGCTCTGCCTCCATTCTGTGTGCTTGGCAGAGGGCAGTGCGGCTGCGCCAGCAGCACCAGCATGGGGACATCAGACACGAGGGAGGACATTTCTGCGGAGCCATCCCTGCACATTAATCACTTGGGTAGTCTCCTTCATTAATTCAAAGTCATTTGTTGAGGTTCTGGAAGCAGAAATAGCTCTCAAGCAGCATTTTGCTATTGCACTCTTGTCTCGGTAAAAATAGCTGGGCTGCTGCTGGGCTGTTCTGCTGGAGCGACAGGGAACCGAGGTGCTGGAGTGGGGTGTGGGGACCGGGGCTGCTCCTGCACGCTGCACTGCCTGCACTGTGCCAGCTGTGCTGCTGTGGCCGTGCAGGAATGGGGATGCAGCAGTGCAGCCTGCGCCAGGGCTGAGCTGCTCCAGGCTGCGGGTGATGGGCACTGGAAGCAGCAAGCAGGTTCCTGCAGGAGTGGCTGTGCTGTGGAGACGTGGTCCTGCCCGTTGCCCAGCTCAGCTCCCAGTGGCCACACACAACATCCAGGTGCTGGAGTTTATTGGACTTCTGGAGCTGGGATTTTTCATGCTGGTGTCTGCCTCAGACTAAATGACTTCAATGTGATTGAGCTGAAGGTTTTGGAGGCTGGGGCAAAAGCAGAATACACTCTCTGCCGGTGCTGTAAAACACTTGCAGCGTCTCCCTGCGAAGCTCGGGCAGCTCTGGCCCTGGAGGAAGGACTCAGAGCATCGCCTGCTGCTGCTTTCAGCACTGCTCACCGTGACCTGAAATGCTCCCGTGCTGTTCCTGCAGGCAGAGCCGCCATCAGCCGCACCCAGGGGATAAAGCAGGAGGGATGCTCAGTGCCCAGAGTCTGCGGGCTGCGGGGGGTGCTGCAAAATGCCTGTAATGAGGAACCCGAGGTGCACCTGTCTCGTTTCTCAGAAAGCAGAGCAAGGGGAGGTTTGATGAACGGTGATTTGTGAGTGCCTCCACAGATGTGTGCTAATGAGAGTTTCCAATGAGCAGAAAAGGCAGCGAGAAGGAGCAGCGTGAGCTGCAGGAGCTGTGCCTGCTGCAGGATGGGGATAGTCTGCCTGCCCTCGGGCAGCTGGCACTGCCAGCTCTGGTGCCACCTCGGTGCCCCGAGCACAGCGAGCTGCTGGAGCCGTTCCCGCGCTGTCGGGAGTGATGTGTGGCTGAGATAACAGTGGAGGCTCATAATTCAGGAGGAGATAACAGGCGGTGGGAGTTGTATTATTCAAATATAAAATAACTTCCTCCTTCGGAGCACGTTGCGCTTCCTGGGCGTTGGTTGGGAATGATGGCAGTGACAGCACACGGTGTGTGCAGCTCCAGGGCCAGTGCAGGGCACGGCAACACCACGGTGAGGCACAGCCACCCATGCAGCTCCAGAACCTGGACAGGTGTCTGTCAGGGGGGCCCTGCTGCCCCTAGAAGCCTTTGGGGTGGGAGAGAGGAGACGGAGGGGTGACACGGCTCAGAGGGAGGGCTCCCCCAGCAGCTGCAGGGCACAAGGATGTGGCGCTGGGGTCCATCCCAGTGTGCAAGCCGTGCAGCTGCACCTGTCAGCTCTGGGGCTGTGCTGGGAGGGTGCAGCACATGGAGGTCCCTGCAGGAGCCGCAAGGTTGAGCGAGGCCGGGGCTGTTTCTGGCTGTTAGCAGGTGGATGCAGCCCCATGTGAGCACTGTGCTGCAGGCACACCGGGTGCTGTGCTCCGTGCCCCTCACCCCCTTCCTTGTGGCTTCTCCCGGCAGCCGTGGTACCTGCTTGCCCTCGTTGAACTTCGCAGCAGAGCAGCAGACAGCATCAGAAGGAGCTCTTTCCAGCAGGCTTCTGCCTGGCCCGGCTGCTGGCGGCAGTGCTGCGCGTTACCTGTCTCCTAGGAGACAGCAGGAAAGCACAGCAACAGCGCAGGTTGGGGCCGCGCAGGCTGCCGCCGCCGCACAATTAACACCAATACTGTAAATGTCAAGGGAAGCTGAAAATAGCTGCTGCGCCCGTCCTGCCGTGCTGCGGCTATGAGAATGCCCAGGGCCGGCGCTGCTGCACGTGGGGCATGGCTCTGTGCAGGGTCCTGGCGGCGGGGATGGGATGGGGACGTGGCAGGGATGTGATGGGACGTGGAAGGGATGCAGCACTGCATCCCCTGCACAGGGGAAGGCTCCCTCCTGGCCTGCAGCCTGGGCTGTGATGTGTTCGTGTGCATTTGGGATCTGGCAGTGCCCAGCAGGTCATTGTTACTTGCAGGTGTTCCCTGCTCTGTGTTTCATAGCAGCGTCCCCCCTGCAGCTCCATTGCTGTGCTCCTGGAGCAGTGCTGCAGAGCGCTTGCTTGTGAACAGAGCAACATGCTGCTGACCGCAGGGACCCTCCTGACCCTGTCCTGCTCCTCCCACAGCATTACTTCACCGTGAACTTCAACCATGAGAACCAGAAGACGCTGGAGCTGCGCACCGAGGATGCCAAGGACTGTGACGAGTGGGTGGCGGCCATCGCCCACGCCAGGTACCGAGGGCTGCCCCTGTGCCACGTGTCACTGCTTCTGCGCCCCATCCCCTGCCACGTGTATGGGCCAGCGGGCTGCAGGGCTTCACTGGGGATAGCAAAAATGGTCGGGAATGGGATTGTTGGAGTGGGCATTGCTGTGCTGGGCCACATCGGTGCAGCATCCGCTGGTGGGAGGACTGATGGCAAGGAGGAGATGGCAACGTGGGGTGCATGCGGCTGCTCAGATATGTACAGCTCTCTGTATCCTGTCTGTGGGTCCTGCTGAGCTGTGCGTCTGGGGGGTGTGGTGTGCCCAGGGGTCCCGGGGCCACTCTGACAGCCGTGTCTGCTCACAGCTACAGGACCCTGGCCACGGAACACGAGGCGCTGATGCAGAAGTACCTCCATTTACTTCAGATCGTGGAAACGGAGAAAACTGTTGCCAAGCAACTCCGACAACAGATTGAGGATGGGGAGATCGAGATCGAGCGCCTGAAGGCGGAGGTGCGGGGCGGAGCGGGCGCTGCAGCGGGCACTGTGGGCACAGAGCTGGGGCAGACGTGGGGGTCGTGTCACACGTGGGGGTCGTGTCACATGTGGCTGCTGGGTGGGGGCAGTGCTGGGTGGAGAAGTGGATCCTGGGGAGGGATGGGGGCTCCCTGCCATTGCATTCTGCCTGCTGGGATTCGCCATGTGCACCGCAACAGGGCACTGCGTGTGGGCTGTGTCAGGGCTGTGCAGGGACGGGGACAGGTGAGGCAAATAGGGTACTTGCCTTGCTTAGGGCACATCACTTCCAGCCATTAATTGATAGGGTCCATCAGCTGATATGGAATCTGGAATAATCTCACTTGGTGTCTACCTGAAACCCAAACCTTCCTTTCTTTCTCTTTATCCCCAGAATTAGATTATTATTACTTTTTTTTTTTTTTTTCCAGTACTCTTTGAAAGTTTTCTTAGTTCTATTATCTGTCTATAAAGTCAGAATTCGGTTTTCCTGACATTTGTTTTCTGGATGGCGTTTTTTCCAGACCTTTTCCTGTGGCTTTGTCAATGGTTGCAGGGCTGTGGGTGGGGGTGAAGCAGCGCATACAGGGGCGAGAAGTACGGGCAAGGAGCGCAGCATGCTGTGCTGGGTGCTGGCTGTGGCTCGGGCAGGCTGGGGGCACGGCTGCATCCCCGCTGCCATCCCACTGCGCCGTGTCTGTAGTGCAGCACGTGCCGGGTCCTGCTGTGAGGACACTGCAGGTGTGCTGCTGTCCCTGTGCTGCAGATCGCTTCCCTGCTGAAGGACCACGAGCGCATCCAGTCAGTGCAGAGCAGCGCGCCCAGCGACGATGACAGCGACATCAAGAAAATCAAAAAGGTTTGGCACAGCCGGGGCGTGGAGCTGCTGGGCCGATGTGGGGCTGTTAGGGGGGAGCTTGGCTTTGAGCTGGGCATCCCCCCGCTGCGTTGGGCTGAGGACCCGCACGGCGCCCACACGGAGCTGCTGCCAGACAGTGCTGCATCACATCCACGCGGCCAGGAGCGAGCGGCCTTCTTGGGGGGGTCACATTCACCTGCACAGAAGCACTGCTGGCTGCTGCTGCCTGCCGGCACCATGGGCTGCAGCCTGCCCAGCGCTGGGCACGGTGCGCTCGGTTAGTCAGCCTGTGCTAATGAGCCTGCCTGCACTAACGAGCACTGCTCCCCCAGGTGCAGAGCTTTCTGCGTGGCTGGCTGTGCCGCAGGAAGTGGAAGACCATCATCCAGGACTACATCAGGTCCCCGCACGCCGACAGCATGCGCAAGAGGAACCAGGTGGTGTTCAGCATGCTGGAGGCCGAGGCTGAATACGTGCAGCAGCTGCACATCCTGGTCAACAACTTCCTGCGGCCGCTGCGCATGGCTGCCAGCTCCAAGAAGCCGCCCATCACGCACGACGATGTCAGCAGCATCTTCCTCAACAGGTGGGCTCTGGCTTGGGAGCGTCTGGGTTGGACTCCGTGTGGGTCCCCTCCACCTGGGAACATTCTGTGATCCTGTTCTGAGCAATCCAACCAAATTCATAGTGTGGGTGCAAGGAGGGGAGCGTTACTGCCAGGCCTGGGGAATGCAGGGATGGTTTTTTGGCTGTTGGGAATTAAACACGCATCGCTCCACTGGCAGCACGTGGAGACAAGGGGCAGCCACCGGCAGCGGGCATCCATTTCACAGGGAGCAGCAGTAAGCAAAGGGGAATTCTGGTTAGCTCCCAGCCTGCAGCCGGAGGGAGTAGGCTTTGCAAAGAGGCGCCTGGTGCTGTGCGTGGAGGAGACGCTGGGCACAGAGCAGACGATGCTGCGTTGTGGGGGCTGGGATGGTGGTGTCCCCCAGGCTCAGGGGCTCAGAGTGCTGCCAAGTGCCCACCTGCTGTCCTGGGACCTCCCTGCAGCCGCCCTGGCAGGACTCATCCCCAGGCTGCCCCACACGCGGCTGGGGGGTGATTTGGTCCAATTGTTATCTCTTCTTGTTCATCTGCCCTATGCCTGTGGGTTTCTTTGCAGCGAAACGATCATGTTTTTGCACCAAATCTTTTACCAAGGCCTGAAAGCAAGGATATCCAGCTGGCCGACGCTCGTGCTGGGTGAGTGCCCCTCGGCCCTGCTCTGCTCCCTGCTTCTCGCTGCTGTCCTAACGAGGCTTGGCAGACTTTGTGCTAATTGTTGGCAGCGGTGAAGTGCGGCACTGCACGTCGCTGCCGGTCCCTGAGCCTCGTTAACGTCAGGCATGGGCCTGAGCAAAAAAAAGAGAACAAATGGAGAAAGCCAATTGCCGCCTCTGTCCGCAGCTGACCTCTTTGACATCCTGCTGCCCATGCTGAACATCTACCAGGAGTTTGTGCGGAACCACCAGTACAGCCTGCAGATCCTGGCGCACTGCAAGCAGAACCGCGACTTCGACAAGCTGCTGAAGCACTACGAGGCCAAGCCCGACTGCGAGGAGCGCACGCTGGAGACCTTCCTCACCTACCCCATGTTCCAGGTGACCGTGGCTGATAGCCCCCCGTGCCCCAGCCCAGCCCCAGCCCTGTGCTGTGCTGCTGAGCCCCTCTCTGCTCTGTGCCGCAGATCCCCCGGTACATCCTGACGCTGCACGAGCTGCTGGCACACACCCCGCACGAGCACGTGGAGAGGAACAGCCTGGATTACGCCAAGTCCAAGCTGGAGGAGCTCTCCAGGTCAGAGCCGCGGGGTGGCACAGGGCTGTGTGGTGTGGATGGAGGCGGTGGTTCTGGGAACGTCCCTTCATTTGTGAGCTTACCCAGTGCAGCCCCCCAGCCTGTTTCAAGGGAGCTGCGGAACAGCTTGGGTGCGTGTCACTGGAGCTCGTCTCCCTCCTTCAGGATAATGCATGATGAAGTGAGTGAGACCGAGAACATCCGAAAAAATCTGGCAATAGAGCGGATGATCATTGAGGGCTGTGAGATTCTGCTGGACACCAGCCAGACCTTTGTACGACAAGGTACCGTGCTCCTGCTGCCATGCCCTCCTCGGTCAGTGCAGCACCCCATGGCACCTGCTGTCCCTGCCGCCCCACGGAGCCAGCCAGAGTCAGGGATGGATGCTCTCCCTGCAGGGTCCCTCATCCAAGTGCCGATGTCAGAGAAGGGGAAGATCACACGCGGGCGGCTGGGCTCTCTGTCACTGCGCAAGGAGGGCGAGCGGCAGTGTTTCCTCTTCTCCAAGCACCTGATCATCTGCACACGTGGCTCTGGCGGCAAGCTGCACCTCACCAAGGTGGGCACTGGGGGCAGGGCATGGCACTTGTCAGGGTCAGAGCAGCAGGGGCTGGGGCATGGCTCCCCATCCCGCTGGGGCTGGATTTACCATCCTGCCTCTGACCCCAATTCCCACTCTGCAGAATGGCGTCATCTCCCTCATCGACTGCACGCTGATCGAGGAGCAGGAGAGCACTGATGAGGACGGTAGGTACCTCCACTGCCCCGCAGTTCCTGTGCCCTTCCTTGGGGTGGGGGGATTTGGCTTGTGCGTCTCCCCACCCAATGTCACTGTGCGCGCTTGCTCTGCTCCACAGCGAAAGCTTCAGGACAGGACATCGACCATCTCGACTTCAAGATTGTGGTGGAGCCAAAGGACGCGTCGTCCTTCACCGTCATCCTCGTGGCATCCTCCAGGCAGGAGAAGGCTGCCTGGACCAGCGACATCAGCCAGGTACGGCTCGCCCCTGGGGGCCAGCATGCATGCTGTGTGGCCACAGAACATCACCAGGAGGTGTTTCTGGTGTCTGGTGGCTCAAACAGTGGAAGTGGAGTATGGGGATGCCAAGAGCTGCACCACATGGATTCAGGGTGGGTTGCCTATGGGCTGTGCCTAGAGTTGACTTCTCCCCTGACCCCTGCATGTGGTAACACCTTACAGGCTCTGTGCTTGCTTTGCCCAAAGTTGGATTTTAGGAAAAGATTCTTCTCCAAAAGAGAAGAAATGGGAGCGGGGTGTTTCCCCCACCACTGCCCCCTCCCATGTCCCCCACTGTTTCTTACAGTGCGTGGACAACATCCGCTGCAATGGGCTCATGATGAATGCCTTCGAGGAGAACTCCAAGGTCACCGTGCCGCAGATGATCAAGTGAGTGCTGTGGAGCAATGCTGCGTGCTTCATGGCCACAGGGCTCTGCCCTGCCCCAGCTCTGTCACCTATCTAGGGCCCAGCCTTCCCTGGAGCAGTCCCGAGGCACCCTGTGAGCAGGGCTCCGTCCCCCAGCACCCCCCATCCCCAGTCCCTGCATGCCTTGAGTGCGGCTGCTCGTGCCCTGCAGCTCTTGGTCTCATTCCAGGCTGGAGCCACAGATCTCTTGTTTCTCTGCAGGTCTGATGCCAGCTTGTATTGTGATGATGTTGACATTAGGTTCAGTAAAACGATGAATTCCTGCAAGGTCCTCCAGATCCGCTATGCAAGCGTGGAACGGCTGCTGGAGCGGCTGACAGACCTGCGCTTCCTGAGCATCGACTTTCTGAACACGTTCCTGCACTCGTACCGCGTCTTCACCACCGCCCTGGTCGTTCTTGACAAGCTCATCACCATCTACAAGAAACCCATCAGCGCCATCCCTGCGCGGTGAGGCTCTGTCTGCGCTGTCTCCCACCTGGCGGCGTGCCGTGCCATGCTGTGCTGCAGGGTGAGTGCCGGCTCCCGTCTCCTCCTGCAGGTCCCTGGAGCTGCTGTTTGCCAGCAGCCAGAACACCAAGCTGCTCTACGGCGAGCCCCCCAAGTCCCCCCGCGCCAACCGCAAGTTCTCCTCGCCGCCGCCGCTCTCCATCACCAAATCGTCGTCCCCCAGCCGGCGCAGGAAGCTCTCCCTCAACATCCCCATCATCACTGGGGGCAAGGCACTGGACCTGGCGGCGCTCAGCTGCTCCTCCAACGGCTATGCAAGCATGTACTCCTCCATGGGCCCCTTCAGCAAGACCACCCTGGACATCAACAAGCTGTATGTGTCCAGCAGCTACCCCAACAAGATCCCTGATGAAGGGGAAGCGGCCGCGGAGAAACAGGAGGAGATGCTGCCAAGCAAGCAGAGTGAGTCCCCGTGGGAAGGGCAGGTGGTGTCCTGGCTGTGACCTGCTGGGGTCACATCGCCATCATGCGGGTGTCTGGGCTGCAGCTCCGGGGTAGGGCACAGGCTGTAGGGAAATTTAGAGCAGCCAAAATGGGGCCGCACCGTGCGCAGTGCTGGCAATGAGCGCTGCCTGCTCACCAGGCTCAGACGTGTCCGTCCGGGAGGAGTCCGACACCGACCCCAACCAGAGCGATGAGGCGGAGGCTGAAACTTCCCCAACAAAATCTCCGACCACTCCCATGTCCATCAAGTGCAAGAACTCCTCAGGTGAGATGTGAGCGCGGTGCCTGTGGCAAGCTGCAGTCTGCTGCGGGGATGGGGGGACCCGGCTGGGATGCTGCTGTGGTTGAGCGCTGCCGTTCCCCCTCCAGATTTCTCCCTGTTCTCCTACAACAACGGTGTGGTGATGCCATCCTGCCGGGAGCTGGACAGCACCCGCAGCGCCCTGTCTGCCGCCTCAGCCTTCGCCATCGCCACGGCGGGCGCCAACGAGGGGACCCCCACCAAGGAGAAGTACCGGCGCATGTCGCTGGCCAGCGCAGGTGCGGGGTTGGGGTCTGCAGGGTCAGGGTCTGCATGTGCCCGTCCCCACCGTGTTTGCTGCTGCCCCAGCAGCACCGTGGCTCTGCAGGTTGTGCGTTGCAGGCAGCCAAGCCCCTTGTACGTGCAGCTCAACTGTGTTGGGGTACTCGGAAACATAGGGCTTTTCCTTTTTGCAATCCCGAAAGTACCCCAAGCAGCTCCTGGCAGCACTGTGGCTGTGCTGAGCAGTGCTCCTGCTTTCAGGCTTCCCAACTGACCAGCGGAACGGGGACAAGGAGTTCGTCATCCGGAGAGCAGCCACCAACAGGGTCCTCAATGTGCTGCGGCACTGGGTCTCCAAGCACTCGCAGGTGCAGCGGGGGGTCTGGGCAGTGGTGTCCCCGTGGCACAGGGCAGCTCAGGGGGTCTGGGTGTGCTCTTTGGGGTCCCTCAGTGCTGGCACAGGTTTGGTAGTGGGCTCAGCGAGGCTCAAGCTCAAGCGAGGGAAGACAATTTGGATCCTTTTTCTTTCATTAAGCAAATGAGTGGACATGGGGAGATGGGAAGTGCTGTGGATGCAGCAGGGCACCACGGCACAGGGCTGCAGGGAAGTGCATCACTGGGGTTTGGTTCTTGGGAGGAGTCAGCAGGATGAGATCAGGGTCAGGGGCCGCGGTGTTCCCTGGTGTCCCCTGTCCTCATAGTGTTGTAGTGCACTGTGAGTGAAATTGATCACAGCTGTGCCTGATTTGGCAGGACTTTGAAACGAATGAAGAGCTGAAGTTCAGAGTGATCAGCTTTCTGGAGGAGGTGATTCACGACCCCGAGCTCCTGACCCAGGAGAGGAAAGCAGCCGCAAACATCATCAGGTGAAGGGCTGGTGGAGGGTTCACTTCTGGTGCAGTTCTGGGCTCCCGTGGCTGCTCCCAGGGTAAAAGTGGGCATGAGGACATGGACAGGAACCTGGGCAGCCTGAGCTGATGGGGGGCACCCAGCCCGCGGCAGGGGGGTTCTGGGGTCCTTTCCCACCCAACCATGCCAAGAACCGTGATTCTAAGTGCTGTATCCTTTTGTGCCGCAGAACTCTGACACAGGAGGACCTGGGGGACAACCAGACCACGCTGGAGGAAGTGGTGCAGATGGTGAGCTCTGTCAGCTGCTCGGTGTGCACAGCAGCCCTGGCTGCTGGAAACGGCAGCACCAATGCAGCCCCCGTCCAGATCCATTCATCCGCACCATTGGCAGTGCTGCAGGGGCACAGAGATGGGCCAGCCCGCAGGGTGCAGGGATGCCCGGTGGATTCCCAGTGCCCCAGACCTGCACCAGTGCTGCTGGCTGTGGGCTGGAGGTGCTGTGTCAGCACTGCTCCAAGCTGAGCGCAGGGGACGTGCTGTGCATTTACAGAGCTCAGGGTGAGCGCTGTGCTGGTGCTGCTTCTCTGCATTCAGAGAAAACAAAGCCTGGAAAAAAACAGGAGCACTCCAGCGTGGCCTGGTGCGCCTGAAACAACAGTGCTGCTGCCCTCTGGTCTGCACGCTGCTTTCTGCAGGCTTTGTGTCCCTTCAGGTTTTAAGGCTTTTGTCTGCAATCACTGGAGCTGCAAACTGCCCTGGAAGTGGAGCGTGCAAACAAACACGGTGTTTCGCTCTGCTGCTTCCCCCAAAGAACTGAGCTTTAAGGACAACACCTGGGAAAGGCAGTGCCCTGCAGGGCTTGGGGTGCCCATTGGGGTGCAGGGGTCCCCTTGTGGGGTTCCTCCACCTGGGGACAGCAGTGGCTCCAGGCACGGGGCAGGAGCAGCCCATCGGCTGGGGGCATCCCTGCTCCTGCTGCTTTTCTGACATCCCCTGGGAGATCCATCCCAGCAGCAGTGGGCTCTGCGCTGTGCCCACCTCAGGGGTGTTCACAGAGCTGCTCTGCTCCTGCTGCAGTTCCCTGCTGCTTTGTTAATTAAGCAGATGTAAGGGCAGAAGGGCAGCGGTTACACAAACCAGTGTGCTGGGATCTGACACTGCATTAAGTCAGCAGTGGGGATCAGGTGGTTGTGTGTGTCCACGTGGACGCATGTATGGATGTGATTAATGCTCTGGGAGCCCCCAGCACTGTATGGGGTCAGGGGGAGCAGCGGTGACGGGTGGGCTTCATGGCGCAGGAGATGACGTTGCCTTTCTTTTGAGTCTGAGATATAGAAAGTCCCAGCTCGGTGCCCGTCCCTGGGACACCCATAGTCAGGCTGGATGGGCTCTGAGCGCCTGGTGGAGCTGTGGGGTCCCCGCTCATTGCGTCAGATCCAGAGGGTCTTTGGGGGCTCCTTCCAACCCGAACTACTCCGTGATGGTCTAAGCAGCCCTCGTTGTTGCCCTCACCGTAGGCTGAGGGAGTCAAAGCTGAGCCTTTTGAGAATCACTCGGCGTTGGAGATAGCGGAACAGCTGACGCTGCTCGACCACCTGGTCTTCAAGAAGATCCCCTACGAGTGAGTGGGGCACGGGGTGTCCTGCTGGTGGGGCGCGGCGCGGCCGCAGCGGCGAGCCGTCAGCTGGCACTGCCTTCTGCAGGGAGTTCTTCGGGCAGGGCTGGATGAAGCTGGAGAAGAACGAGCGGACGCCGTACATCATGAAGAACACGAAGCACTTCAATGACGTGAGCGGGGCCGCGGGGCGGGATGGCGAGCGGTAAAAAGAACGGGGCGTGCGGCACGCGGGTGCGGGCTGAGCCGCTGCGCAAAGCGCTGCTGATGCCGGGCTGCCGCCTCCCGAAGGTCAGCAATTTAATCGCGTCCGAGATCCTGCGCAACGAGGAGCTGACCGCGCGCGTCAGCGCCATCGAGAAGTGGGTGGCGGTGGCCGACATCTGCCGCTGCCTGCACAACTACAACGCCGTGCTGGAGATCACCTCCTCCCTCAACCGCAGCGCGATCTTCCGCCTGAAGAAAACCTGGCTGAAGGTCTCCAAGCAGGTGGGGACGGGCAGGGCGGGCGGTGGGCCGCAGCGGGACACCGCGGTTTGGTCGCTCCGTGCGGGAGGGAGCTCCGCAGCTGGAGGGGCGTTCCCCGAAGGGCGATCGCTGCTGCGCGCACCGGTGGATGCGGGCACTTCTTTCTTTTTGAGGGCTTCTTGGACCAATTGTGGATGAGCAGAAATAACTCCTGTGTTGATTTGCTTGGTGCAGAAATAGCTTCTATCGAGCCTGCCGGAGCCCGGGGGCTGCCGGAGCCAGAACCGCTGTGTGGGCTCCTCCCGAGTCTGAAATATCTCGTATTTTTGCTGCAAAGAGCTAAACCTGTGAATTGAGACAGGCGCCGGCAAAGGAGGAGGCGGGGAGCTGTGGGCTGAGCTGTGGGCTGAGCTGTGCTGCCGGGGCTCTGCTCAGCACCTGCTCCGCTCCTCCACGTGGTCCCAGCAGCCGTGGGGGAAGGGTCCCAACCCGCCCTGCCCGTGGGACCCTTCCC
>JAOWBP010004028.1:17436558-17446609 GCA_028571105.1 Tragopan temminckii | reverse complement strand
TTTTTTTTTTCCTTCGGTTTTTTCTTCTTTGCCTTTTATGACAAAAGTCATTTTAAACTTAATCAGGTTGTAGGACCTCTGTGTAGCTGATCCTAGAACCTTATGGCAATCCTGCATCAGCTTCTGCACTGTCAGTTGGCATAAAGGTGATTGCCATCCTCTTGGTGCCTTCAGGCTTTGCCTGTGCAATCAGGATGAGCTCTGCTGCAGAGCCGTTGTTTCCGCAGCCTTTGGTCGGGTGACACTTTGCTTTGTTTCTTGTCTTTCTAATGCCTCTGCTGGCTGCTCACAGGTTTGTGCAAGCAACCGACTGCTGTCAGCCCTGGAAAATCTCTACAACAGGAAACTCCTGGCCCGTTTTGTCATTGATGAGGCTCACTGTGTTAGCCAGGTAAAGGCTTGGCTTTGGTCTTCAGAATGGCAAAGAACTGAGCGGGACCATCTTAGATATGTTTAACTTTTGTTTTTTAACTAGTGGGGTCATGATTTTCGAAAAGACTACAAACGACTGAATATGCTCCGCAAGAAGTTTCACTCTGTTCCTATGATGGCTCTCACTGCCACTGCTAACCCAAGAGTGCAGAAGGATATTCAGAATCAGCTTGAGATGCTAAAACCACAAGTGTAAGTTGTCCAGCAGTTTCCTGGGACAGTCTGAGCTGCAGGGCATCTGAGTGGAAAACCTGGGAAAGCATGGAAAGCATTAGAGGCCCATCCAGGACACTTAGTGGTTGTATCTGATTAAATGACAATGTGTGCATGGAGTTTAATGCAACTCAAATACAAAATATTACCAATAGAAAACTTGCCAAACTCGCTTGCTTAAGGAAACTTTAAAAGGAAGTAACATCACTGATAAAATGTGCAGGTTACATTTTTGAGTGCTTTTTGTGAGAATGCTGGAAAAACTCCAAGAGCTGGAAGTGCTTTATAGTTAAAGCTGGCACTAAGATAGGTAATGAGGAGCCCTTGAGTCTGGATCACATTGCAGCCTTTTTGTTGTACATGAAGGAAGGATAAAGTGTTGTATCAGTGACTTTTTTGTTAATCTTAGAAATCTGTTTTGCAGTTTTGATTGGTCAGACAAGGATACAAGTATCTAGAGGGAAACTGAAGGCCCTGCAAATTACTGTGTCAGCGTTGGTTAAATTTAGAGGGGTTTCTTTGCAGACTTCCACAATCAGAAATTTTAGACCCAAAGTGTGGGTGATAAGAATCTCAGTGAGCATAAGGAGCAATAATTCCTATGCAGATGACACGGAATTTGTGTGGCAGCTGCTTTAATTTGGGACATTCCAGTTAATGCCTAGCTTGTTGAAAGGAGTTCTGCACCCATAAAACTGGTGAGCACTGATAACATGTTTTGTTTTAGGTTCACAATGAGCTTCAACAGGCATAACTTGAAATATGATGTACTGCCCAAGAAGCCAAAGAAGGTGGCAATGGATTGCTTGGAGTGGATTAAAAAATACCATCCACGTGAGTACTGAGCAGTACAGCATGCAAATGCCTTTTTAGCAACTCCCTGTAAGGCAGGAAGAGCCTTTAGGATGCTAGGAAAACAATGCTTGCCTTTTTCAAGCTATTTACACATTCATACGAAGAACAAATAGGAGACAAAACTGTATTGTTGATACTGTGGATCAGATTTACAGTTAGGAGTTCCAGTGAAAATGAAAAAGGAAATTATGGAAGTGCTCTGTGTCTAATATCTATGCAGTTTTAATTGTTTAATTCTGTTTGTTGGCTTATCTGTGGTTCCCCTTAATTCTACCATCAGTGAGTCTTCTCTCTCTAGGCTCTTTTTTGGAGCCTTGCATCTCCTGCTGCTGGAAGTTGACTGCAGCATGCTCCCTTTGTCACTTCTCTTGTGCTGCAGCCTGGTGTATTACTGACTAGCTCTACATCTGTGTCCTTTTTTAACAGTGTATTTTAAATCTGAAGATTGCACAGAATTGAGCAAGAATTGTTTTCCCAATTCCATGGGCATGCACGTATGCCCCTCTAAGCCAGGAATTGGATGAGGAGAAACTAACAAAACCATCAGATAGCAATGAAATTACTTTTCTTTATTAAGTAGCTGCATGTGTAGGGAAGGGTTGGTAAGTGTAACGCAGTATTTGCCTGACAGGTAAGACTGTTATAGCTTTATTCTTTTTCACGTGCTTTATTCAAGCACCTCTTCTTTATGTTCACAGATGACTCTGGGATAATTTATTGCCTTTCCCGTCACGAATGTGACACAACAGCAGCCATGCTGCAGAAGGAAGGCCTTGCTGCACTTGCCTACCATGCTGGCCTCACTGACTCCAACAGAGATCTCGTGCAGAAGAAGTGGGTTAATCAAGAAGGATGCCAGGTAACAGAATTGCAATTGGGGAGGAGGGAAAAAAAAATTGAATGGAATTTAGAGCATTTTTATCACTTTTGGCCTAGTAAGAGAAAAGAGAGTTGTGATATTGCCAAATCAGCTGCAGGCTGTATCAGGTCAGAACAGATCTGCCAAACGTTAGCCTTCTTTTCATTTTCATTACAAATGAAAGACTGCAGCTCTGCACCAAGGTGTGGTCCTCTGGGAGGAAGGAGCTGAGCTGTGTGAGGCTGCGGGAGCAGCTCGAGGTGTGCTTGCTGCATTGCATCTTGAGACTCTCCAATCTGCAGCTTTCCTTCTGTCTCCTTCTGAAAGAAACTATTTTATCCCCATCTTCCAGGATTCCAGTTGATGTTCTACGTTCTGTGTGGTTTCATAAGCCTGATAACGTCTACTTTGAGTGCAGCATGAATGCTTTTCATAGGTAAATAACAAAGTGTTATTTCCTTTGTAGGTTATATGTGCAACAATTGCCTTTGGAATGGGAATAGATAAACCTGACGTCCGCTACGTTATCCATGCTTCCCTTCCAAAATCTATAGAAGGCTACTATCAGGAGTCGGGCAGGGCAGGGCGGGATGGTGAGATGTCTCACTGCCTGCTCTTCTACAGCTACAGTGATGTCACCAGGCTCAGGAGACTCATACTGAGTAAGCAACTTCTTCTGTTTGTACCTTAACTGGGACAATAGCAAAGAAACCACTGACTGTTTTCTGTCTCAGGCTGAGCTGTTTTCTCACTTAGAAGTGGCACATGTAGTATGTAAAGAAGGGAGAACTGTGTCTTCATTTCACTGTTTACCTGAATAACTTTCTGTAATGGAAGTTTTTTGTCATTTGTTCTTTTTAGTCAGAACCATTTTTCTTTATACATGTCCACCTTTTCATATTTATTGTTACACATTTTTCTCTTTTTTGATCTTTAAGTTGTGGGAGGTAAAATCTGTACTAAACTACCTGGTCTTTCTTAAGCAAGAAAGAATATGACATTTCGTCTGATAGCATACAAAAAGAGGTGTAGATAAAACAAATACAACTGAACTGATTTCATTTCAGTGGAGAAGGATGGAAACAGTCAGACGAGACAGACCCACTTCAACAACCTGTACAGCATGGTGCATTACTGCGAGAACGTCGTCGACTGCCGGAGAATTCAGCTTCTGGCCTACTTTGGGGAGACTGACTTTAATCCTAACTTTTGTAAAGATCACCCAGAAGTTATTTGTGATAACTGCAGTAGAAAGAAGGTAAAAATCATAGTTGTAAGTGTTACGCTGGTAAAAGCTCCATCATGACAAACAAGGTTGGCAGTAACAACTTGCACTGGGATAGAACCACATCAGGTCGTTTTCTAATCAAATCTCTTTTACTAGGACTACAAATCAAGAAATGTAACAGATGAAGTGAAAAGCATCATAAGATTTGTACAGCAACACTGTGGACAAATGGGAGGAATAAATGGAAATAGAAATACAGGCTCTGGAAGATACACACTGAATATGATGGTAGACATTTTCTTGGGTAAGTACCGTTTTTCCAGAAGCAACACCCAAATAGACTTGGTGCAGAAATCTTAAGTATCATTAGGTCTTTGTAATAGCAGCAGCAGTTTAAGACAAGATGTCTTTGGCAGAATTACTCTTCCCTACCACCTATGTGGTTAGGTGATGGAAAATAAATGAGACGAGAGCTTTAATCTACTGCAGGTTGCTATAGTGATAACGTTAATCTACTGCAGGTGCTTGGACTTTCTGGTACTTGCATGCTGTGTGTGCGTGCAGGCAGACTATGGGAAACCCTTGGGGAGTCTTCTCTGTGTTTGTAAACATGTGTGTGCAGACATTCTGCTTGCTGGCTAACCCTGTGACTGCTGCTGTGCAGGAGCAAAGAGCGCAAAGATTCAGTCTGGAATATTTGGGAAGGGCGCTGCCTACTCACGGCACAACGTTGAAAGGCTGTTCAGGAAGCTGGTCTTGGACAAGATCCTGGATGAAGACCTGTACATCACAGCTAATGACCAAGCTGTGGCCTACGTAGTTCTGGGAGAAAAAGCGCAGGCGGTGCTAAATGGGTTGCTGCAGGTACTTAAGAATTAGATTTCTTGTTCTTGAACATAATGTTTTGAGCATTGTGCTGCAGGTTTTGTGCAGCATATACCCTGGGATCATTCTGAAGTAGTTTGTGTACCAATAAAGGTGCATGAATGTCAGCAGATGTGGGGAACAGAATCCAACAGTCATGACTTCTAGTACAGGATTCTTATAGTAACATCATGAGGCAGAAGATGAGTTTGAGAGGACTAGAAAGGATTAAATGTTTCTATTTTTCCTCCTTTCACCTTATTCCAGGACAGCTGGGGGGTGGATCTTATCACTGTCCATAAATACCTGAAGGGAGGTGCAAGGAAGACAGAGTCAGGCTGTTTTCAACAGTGCCCAGTGCCAGGACAAGAGGCAGTGGCACAAACTGGAACACGGGAGGTTCTGTCTAATCCGTGGGAAGTGCTTCCTTACTGTGCACTGGCAGAGGCTGCCCAGAGAGGTGCTGCAGTCTCCTCTTTGGAGATCTTCAGAAGCTAAGTGTTCACCTCAGCACCCTGCTCTGGTGTCCCTTCTGGACTGGAGCATGGGCCGGCGGGCCCAGAAGTCCCTGCCAGCCTCAGCCAGTTGTGACTCTGTGATTACAGTCAATGCAGAAAGGGCTAGCTAAGGGGAAAAGAGAGAGAGAGAAAGGAACAGCACTGCTTCCTCCTGCATTTTCTGCTCTATTTTTTTCAGCCATTGGTGCTCTTGGAAAGAAAATGCTTTTTCAAGAAGGTCATGGAACCAGTCCCAGGACTGCTTGGGGCAGTGCCTCCTGTTAGTGCTATGTTGGCATAAGAGAAGAGCCCTGAGCAACAGACCTAGTGCCCTCTGTTCAGAGCTCGCTGTGTGCTGGGAGTGCAGGACTTTTTCCTGTGCTGTGTGTATGCTTCGTTCTTTGTAGAAGAAGTTTGTGAGCGGTTGAGAATGGTTGCCTTAATATCTGGACTGTAAAAAAGAAAAAATCATTTAAAAAGCGTTTTAAACTGGGTAAACAGCTTTCTTTTGGTCCATCAGAAAATACTTTTGGTTTCCTTCATTGTTCTTTTATGTCATTAATCTGTGTTCTGATGACCACTCTGCAGTAGCCCCTCCCTGATGGAATTTACTTCTGCTTTATTTTAACAGGTGGAGTTTCATGAAACTGAAAATGCCAGTGCCATCAGAAAGCAAAGGGCTTCTGTGACAAAAATGTCACAGCGGGAAGAGATGGTCAAAAAATGCCTGGGGGAACTTACAGACACCTGCAAAACTCTCGGGAAAATCTTTGATGTCCATTACTTCAATATTTTCAGTACTTCAACTCTAAAGAAAATAGCAGGTAATGCCAGCTCCTTGCTGGTCAGAACCCCCTGCAGGCAGTGGTCTGCACGTGTGGCTGTGCCCTTGGCTGCCAGCACATCCATTGTTGTCTAAAATTGAGAAGAGAGGGTTTGACAGCTGAGTGCGTCCCTTGGGAGCAGCACCTGCAGCATGGGTTCCCCACAGCTGTGGTTAAGTATCACAGCCATCCAGGTGATTGTGCTGCAAGGCAAATTTTGAAACATTTTCAGAGAAAGCTTTTGGACAAGTTTCTGTACTAATTAGCTGGAAGTAAATCTACCAGAAAAAAAAAAAAAACAAAAGGCTCATTTCCTAAATAAAAACAGAACCAATTTCCTCCAGAATATTCCACTGTGGTCTCTCTTAACACGTTAGGTTGATAGGTCTGATCAGCACCTTGTTCTATTGCAGAAACCTTGTCTTCTGATGCGGAGGTTTTGCTGCAGATTGATGGTGTCACAGAAGATAAACTGGAGAAATATGGTGCAGAAATCATGAAAGTGATGGATAAGTACTCTGAATGGACAACGCCAGGTATTCTTTGCACCTAGGTGTGCATTTTCCTATTTCATTCTCTTCCTTTCTTACCTATAAGAAGTTCCACTCAAAAGTTACTTTGTTTTAAACTCAACTTGCTATTTCTTGGAGTTCAGTAACTACAAAAGGGAGCAATTGCACCTTTTCAGAGCATACAAAGATCTCTGCTGTCTTTTCACCAGTTAAATTCAGCACAGATCTAAAAGACTAGAAAAGGAAAACAAAGAGTAAGCGTACTGCTCTGCACCTTTCCTGCTGGTTGCTGGGATTTGTGTAATATACTTAGTTACTCCAGGACCTTGAGGTTAAGGATCTTGCACCTCCATGTATTTTTCCACCTGAATTTTCTGTGTTTGGGTAGCATTGCAGCCTGGCAGGCTGTCAGGAACTACTGCCTTTTATTTCTCATAATAACCGAGGTCAGAACATCCCGGTCTGCACTCACTAGCTCTCACTTAAATGTGAAGAATTTCAAAACTAGGTTGAAAAAAGATAAGTGGTGTTTTACCATCAGGTTGTGCAGCTCTTCACCTGAAACACAACGAGCAGCTCAGGGGAGCACTGAGCCATGTAAATCTGGCAACTTCACGCAAGCACAGCAGGTAGCCTGTGTTGTAATCCGGGTAGCAGCCATCATTTTTGACGTTGGGGCCATCGATAAATGCGAGTGTACAAACCTGACTTAAGTACTGCATTCTGCTGCTTGTGGAAAGAGTCGTGTTCTTTCTGTTAGGACAGATTGAGAAGGAGATTTCTGCTGTCTGAGCCCGTCAGCATCTCCTGGCATTGTTCTTAAAAACAAGTGCTGTATTTGACTGTAGTATTTATAGTATATTCCATAATTCTTTCCAGTGCGAAGGCAGAGAGCCCAGTGCTACCATAATGGTTGAGACAAGAAGCCAAATTAGTGAAAATAGGGATGATCTCTTTTAAGTAGATCATGGTGAGCTGAACCCAAACTGCCTTCTGGCTGTCTTTGCTTTACACCAGCCCAAGAAAGAAATGCCTCTAGCTGAGCAGGAGGAACATGGCGTGAGGAGGTTTGAAATGCAGGGACAGGGGTTGGGAGGATTAGCGTGCCCTGGCTGGCCCAGGCAGCCTTTCCATTTCATTAGCTGTGATTCATTGACTGTCTGCAGAAGATGCTGCCTGCCAGAGTGTGGATGTGGCCCCGGGGAGCGCTGGCACAGCTGGCAGTGAGGAGGAAGCAGAAGACAACATTGTGACCTCGAGCTATTTTGGTGGCAATGCAAACCAAAGAAGGAAGAGGAAAAGGCTGCCAAACTTTGGAGAATCCAAGAGGAAAAAGACGAGTGGCGGTGGCAGCCAGCAGTTTTATTCCAAAGGGTATGTTGGCTGTGGTCAGCTGGAGCTTTTTGTCTAGGATAACACGGTGATGATCCCAGAACCGCGCTGTTAGCGTAGTACATTTTCTTAGTAATTGTATGGGTTTACATGCAGGTTAGTTCATCAGTACTGAGCTTTAAAGCTCATCAAATGTCATTTCTGGGCTTTTCAGTGCAGTGTACCACCGTAAGTAAGCCACAGTTTCACGATTCACCTTCCCACTGCTGGAAATCACCGTGTGCAGGGCAAATTAGAGGTACATTCTCAGTGCTTTCATACTGATCACTTCTTCACTTGTAATTAGATTACATGATTGCACTGTAATCAAACTTCAGCTTTGTTTTTTCTTAATTGGCTTGACCATGTTCTCCTCTGTAGGCATGTCGTTTTTGTTCTTTATCCTGCTGATCTGCTTGTGAAGCATAACTGTAGCACTGCTGCTGTTACTGCTCTTAAATCTATGCAAATTCACGCTGCTCACATAGCTTATGGGATCGTGCAGGAAGTGTAGTTGGTGACTTAGATGTGTCTATATGAAAAATACCTGCTTGATTTTGCACCTGCTTCATTTTGTAGCATGCAGGAGCTCACAGGGATAGCACTGAGTTGTACTGCTGTGTTCTCCAAAACACGCTGTAAGAGCCCTGCTTGGACAGTCACACTTGACTAAAATACGCTGGCTTTTGTAAACTACCAGGTTTTAATCACTTGTGGCAGAGATGGCACAGCACACCTTGTTAGAACCGGGCGCTTGCTGCCACTGCTGCTGTTGTTCGAGGACTCCCCTTCTGTGCTGGCTGACCCCCTCTGGAGGGGGTCCAGGTTTTTGTGCATCTGTTTATTTGTAGGAAAGAGCAGTTCCAGCTCAGCAGGCTTTATTCTCGCCCTCTCCACCTTTCCATCTACTAAAATGTTAGTTGTTACGTGCTGTTGACCCTGAAATGTCACTTAATGTTGATACTCTAATTGGATTAATGGGAGTCAGGTTGGTCAGTGTCCCTGGTTCAGGCTGCTGCTCGCCCCTGGGCAGATGTCACAGCAGCAGCTACACTTCATTTGCATTGCAGAAGTACAGTCATCCAAAGACTCTTATTTAGTGTGCAACTGTATAAACGCACCGTGGGTAGGGAAGGGGGCAGGGAAGCCCCATGCTTCATGTGTAACGCTGTGCTTTCTCTCCAACCGCGGCAGGGCCAAATACAGGCGGACACGAAGGGCGCCCGGCTCGAGGGCTGCAGCTCCTGCACACAGCTCAGCAGTGCGCGGGGCTGGGGCACGGCTGGGCATCATGGCACCACCCAAACCCAGCAGCAGGCACTTCCTGCAGCCTTCCTACGCCGTGCTGTAGCGAGGGACGCGAAGTGCTGTGGGGTTGTCCTGGGTTAGTAATGTTTATTTCATTTGATGAACCTTCTTCGATTTGTACATTTGTCAAGTCCAAAAGTTCACGTTAAATAAATATTTTTTTAAACTCGTGAATTTATTCAGGCTTTATTTCTACTGTAAGTTTTGTACAGTGAGACCCATCCCAGCCGCCTGCACTAACACTGCCTGGGGATGCACCTGGGATCGCAAATCAGAAGCAGTTACTGGAGCTGTGAACCCCAGGGATGTGAACAGCTCTGTTCTTCTGCCTTGCTGGTTGTGTAAGTACTTCAGAGCTGGAGAGCTGAGGGGCTCTGTGAATTTACACAGAATCATAGAATGGCCTGGGTTGAAAAGGCCCAGAATGCTCATCTCCTTCCAACCCCTGCTATGTGCAGCTCGCCAACCAGCAGACCAGGCTGCCCAGAGCCACGTCCAGCCTGGCCTTGAACGCCTGCAGGGACGGGGCAGCCACAGCCTCCTTGGGCAGCCTGTTCCAGTGCCTCGTGGGGTGTTAACCTGATGAATAAAATACAAGTTAGCAGTTCTAAGTTTCAGTTTTTCTCCCTAATCCTGGGGCTGGAGCAGCCGCTGCTGTGCTCCCCACGCTGCTGTCAGTGCACTCCTCTGGTTCTGCCCTTAGCTGCCGGTTTGCTGCGGGCCTTGGGCCGGCACCGGGCAGCCCCGGGCTGCTCCAGGCCTTCAGCACTGCACGGCTTTGTCCCCGCGCGGGTGCTGCGCTGGAGGAGCCGGCAGGCGCGGCTGCCCCGCTCACCGTTGGGGCGGAGCGGGCGGTCCCGGCAGCTGACGCCGAGCAACGAGCCCGGAAGCGCCCCGATGGGTTTCATATAACCCGAGGCGCACCGCAGCGTTAATCTCTTCGCGTCCTTCTCCGCCCCGGAGCAGCGTCGGTGCCAGGATGGGAGCCGAGGGCCTCGGGGCGAGGCGAGAGCCTGGCGTTGCGCCGGGCCGCAGGGCAGGGAGGTACGGGCGGGGGCGCGGCGGGACCCCAGCGGGCTCTCCAGCCT
>JAOWBP010004028.1:17396351-17410947 GCA_028571105.1 Tragopan temminckii | reverse complement strand
GAGCAAGACATGCAATCCCAGCACCTTTAGCAGCCCCAGCACCCCATGCAGCCCCAGCACCCCATGCAGCCCCAGCACCCCATGCAGCCCCAGCATGCTGAGCAGCCCTGGCACCCCATGCAGCCCCAGCACCCCATGCATCTCCCTGGGCCACAATGCTGCATAACACTGGGCCTCAGAGGCAGCAGCATGTGCTGAGGGGTGAAGGCACTCAGAGCCAGACAAAGGCTCCAGCCCCACATGTAGGAGCACCCCAGGCTGCCACTGCCCTCCTGGTTGTGCAGAAGAATCCGGTCATGAAACCATCTCCAAAGGAGCCCGCTGCTCACTTTACTTGCCTGCAGCTCCCAGGCACAGCCCCGCTCCGAGCACCCTGCACAGCCCCAATTACTCACATTAACGAGGCCCCGCAGCCCGTATCAGCCATATTTACCTCCTTAATTAAAGATGGCAGCAATAAACATGAAATATGGACAAAGAAGATTTTAATAAATGCTGCCTCCGGGAGCTGCTGTATCCCTGAGAGCCGAGCGGGAAGCACTGCCTATCACAGGTTGCATAGTTATGAAATTAAAACAATATATTGCACATAAAAGTGATATTAAACATAATTATCCTGAGTCAGGCTGGGGTGGGCTGAGCACACCGTGGAGCAGCAGCGCTCACAGCTGTTCCTGCACTGAGCCCATTCAGAGCTGAGGCAGTGGGGCACAGTGTGGGGCACCATGCCGGGTCTGGCCCCATGGAGCTGCACAGGGGGGCAGGTGTGGAGCACGCAGCATCCCCTCCTGCACACAGCATCCCCTCCTGCACACGGCTTTTCCGCAGATGTTCCTCATCCCAGTCACAGAATTCAAGGTGACCAAATCTGAAATAATTATCAATGTCTAATTAGCTTCTTGCTGCCCCGCAGAGCTGCAGGGCATGGACCCAGCTCGCTGCTCTGTGCTGGATGATGGATTTCAAACCTTTGTGTTCAAGAGGAGCGAGCTCTCAGCTGATTCAGGGTTAGGATTTACATCACGGTTTTGTGGGATGGGGACTGTCTGTCCCTTCAGGTCTGTACTGTTCCCCTTACAGCCAGGAACCCATCTCATAGAGCCGTAGAATTGCTCAGGGACCGTGAGTGATACCTCCACAAAGGGAAGCTCCAAAACCCCAAAGGAAAGCAGCACTTTGCCCCAAACCAACCCAAGGTCAGCATCCTCCCAGGTGAGCCCTGCTCATAGGGAAACAAAGGCAGCGCCAATCCCCCTGCTGGGGGTCAGATCCAGCCGTGCTGCAGAGAGATGATCCCTGTTGGATCTATTTCATTTTTTTATGACGAGCTAAAAGGTTGGTCAATAAAGGCAACAGCACTGATTTGATATGCGTATACTCCCATGAGACATCTAACCTGGTGTTGCACGGCATTTTGACTAAACTAAAAGGGTACAAACCCAACACAACACACGTGAATTGGATTCCCAATGGGGCCCTCCAGAAATGGGTCCAACCCCAGTGCCCACCTCCAGGGCCTGCGCTGCCACGAGGTCTGCAGGCACAGAGCAGCACCCGGCATGTTGCCAGCCCTGCTGGGTAGACTGAACCCACACGGAAAAGAAGCATTTCTCCCTGCCAGACGGAGTGCCTGCAAGACGGAGTGCCTGCGCATGCCTCCTGCATTAGGGTACAAAGTGCTGCTGCTGGGGGCAGAAGGGGAGGCTGCAAGGATGGGGGCACCAGGGGGTGTCACCAGGAGGGCTGACAGCAGGGAGCTGCCAAGGGCTTTCCCCTACCAGGGCTGCAACATGCAGGATAAAATCCAGCAGGACTGGAGCACATCATTGTTTATTTCTGCTAAAAGGGATTTGTTAAAGCTTGTGGAGCACAATTTGGGGGATGTTCTTCGGGGTCAGGCTTAGAGCAAAGGTTTTGGCACCAGCAGAGGAAGCTCAGCCCGTGTCTGACACCATGGAGACGGGAACATCCTCACACGGGAGCTTGAACCCACAGCACTGCACAACCCACAACCCCAGCTCCTGCTCCCCAGTCACAGACGCTGTGACTCAGCAGCCAACACAGTCCTCCAGGAGCAGCGCTGCTCCACGGCCCCCAGAGCTCCCAGCAGCTCCCACTCAGCAGTGCGGTGCAGAGGTGCAGGCAGGGCGCACAGGGCAGTGCTGCTGCTGGGAGCTGAGTGCTGCAGTGCTCTGTGCCCCTGCCAGCACACAGACACAGCGCTGCGCTCCGGCAGCTGAGGCGACAATATCTGCTGATTATTTACACGCGGTGTAGCATATGGCCCCCAGCAATAACGGCACGCCAAGCAGTCTGTTAAGGCTGTTCTGCTCCGTCCTCAGCAGCCCTCTGCACCCAGCAGCAGCGCAGATCGCTGTTAATCACCTTCCCAGCTCTGCTCCACCACGGGAGCCCGTCCAACAGGGGTGCTGAAAACCACTGGTCCACGATGGACCCACGTTATAGCTACCAGTGACATCCCTCCTTATTTCATTATTACTGATATTTAATGCTTCTGCATAACGCTGCATGTGGCTGCGGGCACACCAATGTGATCTGCCTGCTGCCTGCTGCCAGAGCCCTGCTTGCTGCAGTGCTATTCCCCCCCTTTAGAAGATGAAAATAAAGCACAAAATGGAGTTTTCATATGCAAATGGTACCATCTGTGTGGGTTAAGGGGCTGCACCTTCCAAGTAGCACGAGGCACAGAAAGGCCACTGATGTGCATGCAGGAGCTGGGCGGCACGCATCGTATTGCACTGCATCACAGTGCACTGCACTGCACCCTATTGCATCTCACTGCACCACATCACATTGCACCACGTCACACCACGTTGCACTGCGTCACACTGCACCCCATGGCACTGCATGGCACCCCATGGCATCACACGGCACCCCATGGCACCACATGGCACCCCATGGCGTCACACTGCACCCCATGGCACCGCATGGCACCCCATGGCGTCACACTGCACCCCATGGCATTGCTGCGCACGCAGCAGGAGTGCTCTGCCCTCACAACCTGTCCGTGTGGTTTTAATGCAGAGAAAGGACATCTCTGACAGCACACATGCCATCAGCTGTCCCTGTGCAGCCATGGGGATGGGCAGCCAGCTGTGTGCAGGTGGAGGAGCAGAGCACCTCCCATACTTGTGCCCAGCACTGGCACATCTGAGCCACACCCGCTCAGCACAGCTGGGCACCTCAGGCAGCAGAGTCCCAAAAAGCAGAGAAAGGCCGCCCCAGTTCACAGCGGCACAAAAAGCACAGAGGGAAGGATTTGGAAGCAAGCATTTCCATCTGCTCTTTAGGCCACGTGCAATTAATCACTGTCCCTCCATTCTCTCTGTCCAGAATGCGTCCCGTCCCCTTCCCCCGCGGCACTGCCTCGTGCTGCACCGTGTGCTGGGGCTGGGGGCTGCCCTCCTCCTCCTCCTCCTCCTCCTCCTCTTCCTTACACCACTGCCTCATGAATTAGCAATACGCCTCAGCACACAGCGTCCCTGCACCGCCATGCTGACGGAGCGCCCTGTCACAGCCCGGCGTCTGGATGAGCCTTCAAGATAATTTTGGTGCCTTCTGCTGAAGTGCTGATGTCCTTTGTCACATAAGGTGACCTCACACAGGGTTTGTAAAGGCGCCGATGGAGAGGGATGGATGCACTCAGAGCAGCATGCATGGGCAGCACAGCCCCGCAGGGTCAGCAGGGACTGAGCTGGGGGCCAACGGGGATGGATTTGGGGCGAAGACCAGGACTGAAGAACTCACTGCGATCTGGGTGACATGAGGGACACATGCAGCTCGCCCACCCCAGCAGCACTCACTGCAGCAGCTGCCAGTGCCATGACCCAGTGGGCAATGCAACTCAACACAACGCAAACACCTGTCACTGTGCTGCCCAAACCCTTGGGTGCCCACACACCGCCCCGCGCACGGCCAGCAGTGGTGGGCACTGCAGAGCCAGAGCTCCTCTGTCCGCCCCTCGCTGCTGGGATGAGCACAGTGAGAACTGCACTGCAATATGGAAATGCAAAATGCACTGCCCGGGGCAGCGCGGGCACAGCTGCCCCAGATTCACTGCGGCTGTACACAGATCTCAGGGGACAGGAATGGGTATTTTGGTACAAGTGTGACATCATGCGCAAACGTGTCACATTGCTGTATGTCACACGGATGTCCGTGGACGTGCCCGTGCTCCCAACAAGGTTACACTGCCGCCCGTGGCTGCGGCCCCAGCAGATGCAGCACAGCGCCTGGGAGCTGCTGGGGACACACGGTAGGGAGACAGTTTCCAAAACTTCTCATTATCCCTCTTTTTGGGACACAAGTGATGATGCCTGGGCTATCACATGGCCCATACAGATGCATGCACTGCACCTGCAGACTGCAGCATGCATGTTGGGCTGCCCACCCCAACCCTGCTGCGGGTAGTGGCTTCCCAGAGACCCAGCGAGGGGCTCGGAGCAGCTGGGTACACGCAGACACTGGGGTGAGTGATGCCATCTGCTGAGTGCCATCACACCGCCACCTGTGGGGGGGCCCCTGGGGGCGGCAAGGAAGGGGACAGGTATGGTGTGGGAGCTGCAGGAGGTGCCTGGCACCAGGAGTGCTGCAGAGCTCAGGTGTGCCTCACCAAGGAACGAGAGGTGGCATGGCCACCATTGGGAGCACTTCACGGGGAGAAAAGGCAGCTGCTGAAGGGCTCTCTAGTCAAGTGGAGGAATGAGTTGGTGCAGCAGCCTCTGGAGGTGGAGGCAGATGATTTGAATCACAAGCACAGTAGTTTTTAAAATGAAAGGAGATTACACAGAGCAATAAACAGAGGTCGGGGCTCACAGTGACCCAACCCAGAGCAGCACTGCCCCGCATCCCAGCGCTGTGGTCGGACCTCTGCGCATCCCTCTGGTGATGGGGACATGGGGCTCCTGTGGCAGTGCCAGAGCCACCGCTCTGTCCGAGTGCAGAGCTCTGGGAGCAGCTCCTGGGGCAGCGTTGGTGACAGCTGCAAGCCCATCTATGTGTGCCTTTGTTGTCTCTCTAATGAGCTCTCCAGGAAAACCTGGAGTGCGGCTCCTCCGAGGGCGCAGCCAGAAACAGAGCTCCGAGTTAAGTGGTGTGCCGTGCTGGCAGCTCCCTCCCGTGCCCACAAGCTCTCACGCGCAGAGCGTGCTGATTAACTATTAATACAGGGCAGAGCCAGCCCTGTGCTGTGCCACATTGCTCTGAAGGCGCCAGGACAGAGCGCAGGGCCGTGGGCACACAGGTGGCATCGGTGGCACTGCTGCAGCTCGTGTGTGTGGTGGTGATGATGACAGGAGGAGGAGGAGGACAAAGCTACCTGGTGCACCTCAGGTATCATAACCATGTGAGCACAGCCTGGGATTGCTTTCCTCCTTGTAAATCCGGGTGCTGTAGTGGGACAAGGACACTCTCTGCATCCAACCAAACCAACCTGCTGCAGCAGTGAGGGTGAACAGCTGCCCATCTGCTCAGGTGGTTTGCCATGGGGAATAGCATTGGCCAGTGAAAAGTGTCTTGTGGTTGTTTGCAAACATTCTGTAGCACAGCGATTATGTGCAAGCAAACACAGTAGCACTGCGCTGCAGGTACCCATCCCAACAGCCCCAGCACACAGAGCGGTTCTATTTTCCCTTCACCCAGCAAACACAGCCTTAAAGCCCCTGCCTGGCCAACACATTTCTGACACAGCAGAGCCTCGGAGTAGCTTATTCACACCAGGCACGTCCCCTGGGTGTGCAGGACAACCGGCTGAGAGCAGAGGCCAAAGGCAAAGCTGTGGGGCAGGAGGATCTCCTGCGGGTGTCTCCTTCCATTTGTTATCAGCATTGCCACCATCACAGCTCAGATGTTACTCCTGCAATTGTAAGCAAAAGCCATGATTGGAGCTCTCTGACATCTTGCAGCTCTGCCCTGCTCCCCGATTTCTCTTCCCTCTCCTCTACATTACGGTGAGGAGGAAACAGCAGATATACCCATTGCGCACACTGAGCCCTGAGCGCTCACACTGTATCCTCTGTCGCTCCATAAATCTCAACCTGCTCCAAACTGGGCAGACAGAAGCAGGTCTGATAAAACCAGCCCTGCATTGGGCTCCTGCTTCATGGATATCCTGAAATACAGGGAAAACTGGGCTGGTGAAAAACAGTGCAGAATGGCATGGTATGGCACAGTGTGGCACAGTGCGGTTTTGCTGCCTTGTGCAAGTAAATGTGGTGATGCTCATTAGCTCTGATAGGGAGCTCCACTGCCACTGCTTCCCACTAGGACAAAAAGGGCACAACACACACAGCACAGGCACCACGGTCACTGCAGCAGCCTCTCCTCCGGTCACACAGACCTGTGGGGACAGGAGCCACTGCGTAATTCCCTCTGACACAGAACCACATCGGTCCCCGGAGCAGTGAGCAGCTCATTAGAGCCGGCTGAAGGCCGCTCAGCGCACAGCATCACCTGCAGCACAACACTGAGCAGAGCCCAGCCCAGCACTGCTGTGACACTGGGACACGGGGCTGCCCAGCTGCCCCCACCCCACAGCACAGCAGCACACGCTGCCTGCCTGCTGCCTTCGCACGTAGCACACATTCACCCCGAGTTAACTCAGTGCACCCACTGGGCTCACGCTCACAGATTCCGGCAAATGACATCTTTGCATCGGGGCGCAGGGATGGGGTGAGGGGTGGGGAATTGCTCTCCATCACTGCCTGAGCTGCCCCAGCACAGGGCTGAGCTCTGATCCTTCCCAGACCTGGATCCCACGCAGAACCGTGGTCGTTTCGGAGCGACTTTGATGGTATGTTTTCATAACGAAGCCGTTGGCAGCATAAGAATGAGGGTTGTGTAACGATGTGTACGGAGCTGACGGCCCTGCAGAGCGCTGGCTGAGTGCACCGAGCAGCTCACGGGAGCAGCTCCGCCCTGGGAGTTTTTCTAAGTGTAAGCATTTACTGAAGGAGGTTTGGATTTCCAATTCCCAAACAACAAAGCAGCTGAGGAGATGTGCCGGCGTGACCGGGGCTCAGAGCAGCACCACACAGCCACGGGGTGTGGGGCAGGGGACCCACGGTGTGCTCACATTAACGTCCTGCAGGCACCTGGAAGCGATCCAGAAAGCGACCCAAGGACTGTGCAATTTCTTCTCTCCATAATCCTGCTGCCCACACACAGTAACGGGACGCAGGGCAGCAATCCCTGCAGAAGGGAAGGTCCCAGCGGCGGGCAGGCACTGTCACCTCCAGCACTGTTGCACTGTGTTGCAGCAGCACCCGGCGCAGTGCCACACAGCAGGCAGGGTGCAAGGAGGGGACAAGGGCCCACTTCATGCCAGCACACCCCCACACTGCTGGCACAGCCGTGTGCATTTTGCTTTACCAAACAGCGATAAGAACAGCCCCAGCGTGGCATGGGACTGGAAGCTATGGGGAAGGCACGCACCTGGCACTCCGTCAAAGCTGCCCACTGCCCAGAGCAGGGACTGCCAAGAGGACTGGGGTGCTGGGGTGCACAACAGGGAGCTGTGAGCTGGCAGGAGGAGCCTGGGGAGATGCGGGTGCGCTCATGCTGCTCTGTGCAGCTTTGTTTTGGTGCCGGAGATGTGACCTCAGCTGTGCTGCCACCTGATCCCAAAAAGAGGACAGAAAAGCGACCACAGTACTGGAGGATGCAGATGGCCTCGAGGAGTGACGTGCTGGAGCGATGCTGAGCGTGGCCCCGCGCAGCCCAGCTGTGCCTCAACATGTAGCAGCAGCCTGAGAAAGGCAGGGAAAGAATTAAAAGGGGCTGTGCAGACAGCAGCAGCACACTGAAATGACACAGGGAACAGAAACGAGGTCCAGGTTTGCTCCCAAAATGGAAAATGCATATGAGGAAGGGTTTGCTGCACAGCAGCCCTGAGAGCATCGCAGCATGCTGCAATCGGTGCAGGAGGGAAAGCCACAGGCTGCAAATCTCAGGAAATGACAAGATTACCAAGAGAAGTCGCAGGCTCTTTGCTGAGTGAGTGGCTGAGGCTGCAGAGCAGCTCACCGCAGCCCCACGGCCGGGGCAGCCCCGTGCACCCCGGGGACAGCAGCCTGGAGGCAGCGCTGCTCCGCGGTGCCACCGCATGCAACGTGCAATTAAATATTGAAGCATCCCATGAAACATTTAAACTGAGGGTGACCCAGTGGCACTGCTGGTGTATGCCAGGGCAGGAAAACAACGAATGTCAGCTGCAAAACCTGCGTGAGGAATTGTCCCGTGTCCCCCGAAAGCACAGGCTCTGCCCCTCTCGGGTGCTGAGTCCTTCCTAGGCAGAGGGATAGACAGATGGTCTGTGGGACAGATGGACACCGAGGAGCAGCACAGTGCCGTGGCCTGGGACAGGTCTGGAGCTGCTCTGCACAGAGGCTCAAGCACCGCAGGCACTTTGCTGCAGGTCACCAGTCGGCTGCAGCAGCAGCAGAGCAGCACGCTGCAAACAACAGTGTTTGGGCATCAGTGTTTATCTTCCAGCGCCTTCATGTGATGCTCCTGGGATGCTCCTATATAAGTATACTGAACGCACCCCCCAGCTACCCCCGTGCCAGAAAGCAAACGCCATTTACCCCCATCACAATTCAGCAGAACCCCCTGGCCATGGCAGCCCCATGATCAGTGGGATTCTCGCCCCACAAGCTCCATCGTGCTTCAGCGAATGCCTGCGAGCTCCACCCCAGCGAGCAGGAAGCAGCCCCGCGCCGCTGCCGGGCGCTGCGCTCCTCTGGGTCCCGGGAAAGGAGACAGGGGCTCTCCGCGCGAGTGCAGCCTTTCATTCCTCTCGCTGCTTATCAGCAGGATGCAGACACCCGAACAACAGCCCGCTCCCGCTCAGGCTGCCCTGCTCGTCTCAGGCACTTCAGAAACCAAATCGCTCCTCTGCCGGCGGCCGCCCCGCAGCACCGCCCGCAGCAGCCGGCCCGCGGTCACGAGCTCCGATTTACGGTTCAGAGCTTCTCGAGCGGCGCTCCTCCGTTCCACGGGAGCCAACGCGACTCCCCCACAGCCTTTAAGCCGAGCCGTGCACCCCGCGGCACGCGACCCGAAGGCGCTCCCGGCACCGCAGAAACTGGTGCAGCCCTGAATCCTTGGGAGGGAGACACAGAAAAACATCCCTCGTGAATTCCGAATCCAATTAAAATTATTTCAGGCTTAATGATTAGAGGTGCTGCTGGTGCTGGAGAATGGCAGAACCGATCGCAGTGCAACTATTTTCGCGCTGTCCCTCAGAAGCGTCACCGCAGCTGTGAGGCTGATGGAGCAGGGCAAAGCCTGCAGAGGTGGCTGCAGGAATGGGGCAGCCAGTGCCAGGAGCTGGGTCTGGGGGCTGCTGGGCCCCAGAGGGGCCGCTGGCTCTGCATCCACAGCACAGATCGCTGAGGCGAGGAACTGTGATGCTTTCCTTGTTCAAGTGTAAGGAAAACGCCCGCGCATCCGGAGCGCGCAAAGCCCGAGGTGCGGAGTCTGCAGCACGTGCATCAGGCTCTGCTGCTCAGCTTTAATGCAGAAAAGGTTCTGCCTGTCCGTTCCACTTCCTCACACGTCAGAGCACGTTTCACATGTGGTTAGAGAGTGTCTCTGCTGAGGGCGGGCGGCGGTTCGTGAAACCTGTGGAGAAGTGAGCGCACACCTCGGAGCGGCAGGAATCAACGCGAGCTGCACTGATCCGATCAGGAGTAAAACATCTAATCGCATTCGCCATGCCTGCTGTTCTGTGCGCTGCCAGAAGCACCCCAGAGCTTAGAGCAGCACAGGGCTCACGTGCATGTGGGTGGCACCGGGGGACGAGGAGGAGCTGGGTCCCTCCCAGGTACCCCCCTGTCCTGCATGGGCTGTGCCCGGAGCTGGCACCACAGCCCCAGCCTGGCACCAGGCGCACAGCCGAGGTGCACAGCTTGCAGAACGGCTTCAGTTTTGTAGAAAGTCCAAAATTAGAACGTTCCTGGGAGGTGCAGTTCTTCAGAAGGAGCCGCTCCTGCTGACAGCAGAAGGAAAAATGCAACCAAGTGCTGTTCTGTCCGGTCCAATGATGAATGATCGGCGCTGCGGCATGGACACGCTCCCCACCTCCTGAAACCCTAGGGAGGAATTTGGGCTTAAACAGATCGGGAGAGGGGGGGTCAGAGGGACAACGTGCCCTCCTACACAGAGTTTCCCTGAGCTCTCACTGCGGGAGAGACCACTTTGGTCCACACCCCGAAGACCCAGCCACGCTCCCAGCTGTTGCTGGCTATGCAGAGGCAGCAGAAGCGAAGCAAAGGCCGGCACTGCGCTGCATGCCTCCAGCAAAGGGCAGCCCGGTGTGCGTGACTCGCGCTGTGCCGGTTACGTCTCTCACATCACCAACCTTTGTAAAACCCTCAAGGACTTCTCAAACTGTGTCACTCACTTGCCTGATTAGACAAAGCAATCCCATTTCACTTAGCTACACCAGGGCCTGTTCTGCTCTGAGATTTCATTTTTCCAACTGCAGGAGCTGATATCTGCAGAGTACAGACCGACCTGGGTGCATGAGCAGCCTCTGCTCCGGGCTCAGTGCTCAGAATGGGATCCAGCACTGGCACTGCACCTGCCCGCTCATGGTGCTGCCCTTGGGGTGTTGGGACCCACGGTACCGGCCCCTCCTGCAGCCTGGGGGACACCTATGGGGCACCTCAGGGGTGCTGGGGAAGTCCCTCTGCAGGTCCATGTCCCATGGTGTGGCCACTGAGCACCCCAGGCCCAGCGACACAGGAACCCACCACCCCCACGCACCCCTTCCACAGAGCGGTGCCGTGGGTCACCCAGTACCCCAAGCAGGCTGCCTGCAAATGGCTCCACAGCAAAAGCTTTCCCCAAAACACAAAGCGCTGTGCTGCGGCATCTCAGCGCTGCTGGCTCGCGCATTATCCGCTCAATTAGGTCCTTGCTCTGCAGAAATAGATGGGTAAATAGATAGAGGAGCGCAACCCTGTCATTCAGAGCTGCCGGGACATTAAGGAGGCTGCGTGGTCAGTGCTGATGGCACACCAGGAGCATGCAGAGGGGGGTTAAGAGGGGAGCACACACTGCTGGCAGCTCTGAGCCCACCAGCTCCCCTGGGAGCCTTCCCTGCTGCACATCTCCAAGCAGGCCAGACCGCAGCACGCTGCCCAGCCCTCGCTGTCTCCCAGATCCACTGCTCAGACAAACTTCCTGGAGTTTAGGAAAGGAAATAGAGGCTCTGGGCTGTCTGAGATTTAATTTAAAGCCTCTGTGAAGATGCTCACATCTAAACTGTCTTCAGAAGCACACAGACTTCACCAGAGTGCAGAGCGGGAATATTTCAGCGTGCCCGGAGGCGCGTTTGCTCAGTCAGTCGCTGGCAAAAACACAACCTGGCAGAGCTTGTGAATGCAAACAGCAGGCAGAGGGGTCCAGGAGAACCCACCGAGGACAGGGGAGCAGCCACCTGCTCCTCCCCGAGCTCCCAGCACAGCCCTGGGCAGAGCGGGGCTGGCGGGTGGCAGGCACTACATGTGCAGCATTGGGATATTCGGGAACAGGCAGCAGCAAGCCAAGGAGCAGCGTGGAAACAGCCTTCAAAGAGGGGCTGCCCCTGGAACGCTGCTTTGCAATGAGTACGCTCAGGCTGCTGGGCCACCATCTCCAGGCACCCTGCACCAAGCCCAGTGCTAGTGGCCACCGAGGCTGTCTCTCTGGCAGCGTGCTGCTCAGCCAGCGACACAAGAGGCTCACATCGGCCCTCCTCTGGAAACCTGGATGCAGACTCACACCTCCTGGGCATGCCAGCACCACGCTACAGTGCATGACCTATGGAACACTGCTCCCAGAAGTGTGCTGCCACGCACTTGCAAGACGCCTTTCCCAAGCAGGGGAAGGGGCAGGTGGCACTTTTTCAGCGTCAGGTCAGAAACAAAGCAGCAATCAGTGAACGGTGCATAGGATGAGGAGCTTTCCAGCATGTGCTCCAACAGATGTGCTCATTAGCATCAATTACTGTGAGCGTCCTCCATCAGCCCAGGTGTGGAAAGGCTGCTCTTACCACCTGCAAAGGAGGGGTTCGTGCCCTGGCATAGGCACACCTCTGACACCTGCACTGCAACCACTGCTGCCCCACAGGAGCGCTCTGTTCCCCCCACCCCAGTCCCAACTTTTGCTGTTTGCAACCACAGTGGGAGGAAGCAGAGCTGCACAGAGATGCTGTCTCCATAACCACAAGTTATGGCACCACGAACACTTCCCCCTGCGCTGAGGTGCTCGGGTACTGCAATGGCCCTGGGAACCGCAGCTGGGGGGTCTCAGCCAGCCCCTGGGAGGAGCTGGGGCACATCAATCTGGCTGTAATTGGGAAAGGCACCAGAGATAGAGAGCAGCCATGGGATTAGAGAGGATTGGAAAAGTGCTGCGCTGTAAGATCAGCACCTCTGGCTTACAAAGGGAAATTGACTCAGACAAAAATGTTCTAAGTGGTTTACGTTCTTAATATGTGATCAAATTAGCGACAAAGATGTAACAGCAGTAGATGTAATTTACCTCCTCTGTGTGAGAGCCGGGCACTTGGAGCACTGCACATTGATTCGTGGTGCTGGGAGGCAAAGATTGCTGGGAGAGTGCCTGCCTCTGTGCCAGGAGGTGGGGACAAGGGAGCCCCATGGTCTCCATCACACCTCCATCCACTGCAGGTCCCAGTGGCACAGTGGGCTTTGAAGGGTGCACAAAGCAGAAACTCCTGGGTACCTCTGGTATGCAGGTGGCACGTCTTTTCTTAATCTGCATCGTGAATGCCATTGGGATCAGCCCTAGCAGTGGAAATGCACTTCTAAACATCATTTGGAAGACATCATCCACATTCAGGCCCTGCTGAAGTTGGGAAGCTGCAGGGTCCCCGTGGGCAGTGGGTGTCATCACCTCCCTGCGACCCTCTGCCAGCGACCCCAACCCTCTCCCACCCCAGCAGCCCCAGCAGGGTGCGTTTAGGGGTTTCCTTGAGCAGTGGCACACGGGGACGTGCGATGGGGTGGGTTCTCCTCCAGTGCCCACGGAGCAGCTGAGCAGCACCCAGTGGCACCCTGCAGCACACGGCATGCCCACCATGGGACACCACCCCGTCCACACACGCACTCCTCGGCACGCTTCTTGATACCCTCCGTTTTCCAGCCACACACACCTTATCTTCAGCTCTTCCCCACCAAAAGGTAATTACCTTAAGAGCTCATTATGACTACAGGATGTGCAATTACTGCCTGGAAATAATGCTCTATTTTTAGCGCATCAGAGTGAGAAGCGGTGGATTGATGGAACGATCCCACAGCACAGCAGTGCTTTGTCACAGCCGGGTGGAGCCGCCCCTGAGGCACTCTGGTGGGCTCCGAGGCCTTCTCAGAGCTCAACCACAAAGGTGCCCACCTGGACCCGGTGCTGCATCCCTCCCTCCATGCAGTGCTGCTGCTGGGAGTCTCTCCGCAAGCAGTGACCGATACGAAAGCAGTGCAGGATGATGCCCAATGTGATTTAAATGTATATGAATGACAATCTATGCATATTTTAGGGGTTGGGGCAGCTCTGGGGCCAACCTGCACGCAGCTCCACGCAGTGCCCTGCGCTCTGCTGCGGATCCCATCAGGCAGAGGCACCGCACTGCCGCCCCGGTGCTGTTTGGTGCCAGGTGGGCACGATGACAACAGGCACACGGTGGCAGAGAGCCGAGGACGTTCAGAACAGCCTCATTTGGCAGCTGTGCTTTGTCAGAAGGTTTCATTTTCCTGGGCACACCTGGAAGACAGTGTGCCATGAGTGCTCCTCCCCCTTGCGCTGCTCTGTGCCAATGCACCCAGCTTGCTCACTTGGGAGAACCCAGCAGCGGAACGGCCCCACCTTCCCTGTGCCCAGGCACAGAGCGACGCCAGGAAAGGAAACCACACAGCTCCCACAGGTTTGATGCCAGCTCCAGCACGAGGTCACCCAGGAGGCTGTCACAGACCTTAAGTAATGCCGCTATTTGCAGACAAGCCATTAGCACCACCGAGGGCAGGTTGGGTCAGCTCCAGCCAGCGCCAAGGAGCGATGCACAGGAGGCTGGCCAGAGAGAAGTGGTCCTCTCTGCACGTGGTGGGATACCAGCCGCACCCAGAGCATCACCAGCATTTGGAAACTCACAGATAGAAGCAAGACAGCCCCTGAAATCACCAGGACCCACATGATGCAGCCCCCTTCCCACACAGCCCTGCTATACCTGGAGCGAAGGAGCGCAGCACTGAGCTGCACAGCCCTGCTGGCAGGGAGCACAGCAGCACCCAGCCCTGCTCCCAAACCTCAGTGCCGGCGGGCTCATCCATTCACTTATTTGCACATCTATTCCTACTGCCTCTGTCACAACACAAACAACTGCTGCTGTGCACTGACAGTGCTTTAAAAACCCAGTGACACCAGGATGGGAAAGTTCCCAATAACGGCTGATCTGGGGATTATCTGCCTTGCTGCTTAATCTGACTGCATTAATTAGAGGACAGCCACGGCAGTGCAACTTGCTCTCCTTAACGATGCTGTAAACCCAGGAACCCCCCCACCCCCCCCCCCCGCC
>JAOWBP010004028.1:17368777-17387261 GCA_028571105.1 Tragopan temminckii | reverse complement strand
ATGGCCGGCAGCGCCGGCATCGTTGTTATTATACTTCCAAATGAGCTGAACTCACAGGGCCCGGCCCATTCTCCCTAGCTGTCTGCAGCAGGAAGCAGGCTGGAACGCATCGTGTTTGGTACCCAGGTCAGCAATGGCAGTTGTGTTCTCCTCCTGGGTGCTGGCAATGCTGTGTGCCCTGAGCAGACATGTGCTTTGGCTCCCTGGGCTGTGCCTGTGCTGCCCCAGCAGCAGCCCCAGGAGGACGGGCTGCAGCACGGAGCCTCCCGGCTCCAGGCATGTGAAATTGTAACCGTGATTTGCAATTATAACCAGAGGATAACATTTCAGCCTGCTAGGAGGAGGTGGGAACCTGCAGCGCGATGCAGATTAATTACTGCTGACACCCGGGGATGGGCTCATTAGGCTGCAGTCTCCTTCCCTCCCAGCACAAAGTTTTTGCTCCAGGAAGCGATTTTGGGAGGTGATTGCAGAGCTGAGCTCCGGGCAGTCGCAGTGTTTGGCCCCCGAGACCCTCAACCCCTCCAGCTGCCATTTGTGTGCATCCCTGCAGGGTCACCCGGTGACAACAGAGGAGGGGATGGGGGCTCCGTGCTGGGACCATGTGCGGGTGCAGCCCAGGGAAAGGCACAGTTGCCAGTGGGGCAATGTGGGGCAATGTGGAGCACGCAGCCTCTGCTCAGCAGGAACCAGCAGTGATCTCCCATGGACCTTACAGCAATGGAATTTCTGTGCTCACAACATTTACAGCCCTCAGTCTGATGTCACAGCATGCTACACTGTTTCTTGGGCTCAAATGTCACCCTGAGAAGGAGCATCCCGGGGTGGGGGCTGGTGATAGCACCCAGCGAGAGCAGAACCAGGCAGGTGTCACTCTGGGTGGGGACGTGGGCCGGGGATGTGTCCCCACCTCCACCCCTGGCTGTATCCTGTGGGCTCTGGGGCTTCTTGGCGAGACATTTCCTCCCTGCACTTCCTGTAAGCTGCCCCGGGGGCTCCAAGTCGTTGGCCTTTTTTGGCCTTGAAGATCATTGTTAGGCTCTCTGCACACGGATTTCTTCACTTTACTTGTGAGGGAGAGAGACAGCACGGAAGTGTGACTGCTGAAGCCAGCAATTCACAGCAAACAACTGCTTTGACTTTTTTCCTGCTTGCAGAGCTGACGATAAGTGCGACACAAAAGGCTTTGCTCTGTGTGCTCGCAGCAGAGGCTGCAGATCGGAGGCACTGTGATGGGGCACACAGGGCTCCATCCTCCTCCTGAGTCACTGCCTTGGCAGCAGCTGCATCACAAACACTTCAGAGTGCAAATACAGCTCTCAGTCTCCTTGGGTACCCATGGAGGTGATGCTCTCGGCATTTTTTGGCTAGCAAGGTACGCTCTGTGTTCTATCTAGGGAATACAAATGGGAATCGTTCTGAATCCAGCCCAGAAATCCATTTAGAACATTCCTATAATTCTATTTCCAGACTGCTGCTGCTGATGCTGCCGGGGCAGACAGAAGGGTCTCTGCTCGCTGGGAGCACGGTGTGTGCCGGCAGCGCTGCTCGGTGCTGGTACTCCACGGTGTTATTTCTGAAAGTCCTGCTTCTCACTCTCCGTGACTAAGAAGTAATCACAGTCTCTGTCAAAAAAAGATATATATATCTCCTGATTGCAAAGGAACACTTGGAAATGTGAGGCATACGCAGCAGCGTGTGCTCAGCAGGGGTCAGAAATAAGACAACAGGGAAACAACCCTGGGGGTTTTTGCTCTCCACGCCATGTGTGGCACCCCCTGATCTCAGACATGAGGCCTTGGATTTGCAGTGCTGCCTCTGAGGCTCATGCAAGAAGTGGAGTGTGGGTAAACACATCAGAAAGGGATGTGCAGGGAAGCCTGAGGGACCCGGACACAGAATCCAGCAGGTTTGGGCACCGTGACTCTGTGAAGCTCTACTGACCCCCACCTTTTATATGCCCGGGGAGCCCCTGCTCTGTGTGGGGCTCTGGTCCTGCTGCCCCCAGGACAGCGCTGGGTTTCAGTGGGCTCACGGAGCAGGAACCGAGTTCTGAGCTCCGAGCTGCTGCACAGAGAGCAGAGAAACCACAGCACGTCCTCCAGCACCAATTCATGAGCTTGCTGCCCGGCCTCGTGCACGGACAGAGGGGCAGGAGCCGCTGGGAGCCCTCCCAAAACCCCTCTGGAGGTCAGCAGGGAGGCAAGCTGCCCCGAGGCAGAGCGAGTCTGTTCAGCAGCAGCCTGACCCTATTAACAGCAAATAGCCCAGCGCCGCTGCATCCACGCGTGGTAACATCATAAGGTTTGACAAGCGCTGGATTTCATTTAGATTTAATCTCAACTACTCGTGGCATGGCTGCGCTCAGCGCTGCCTCACTGCCACCGCTGCAGGGCTGGGGGCACAGCAGCAGCTCCCCCATCCCCGTGTCCCACATCCTTGTGTCCCACATCCCTTACCCTGCATCCTGCACACCCCCACACCCCACAGCTGCCTCCCTGCACCCCACATCCCTCCAGGAGGCAGAAGCGGGTGAAGCTCTGCTGCCAGGAGCACAGCTCGCTGTGGTGCCCGCTGCCGGGGCAGCACAAGGCAGGTGCACACACACGGTGAGAGCACCTCAGGCAGCAGCATCTCTTCTCTCAGCACGCTTTTGTTTTTCTCTTAAATACGTTATAATCATTTCCATTAAAGCTAGTGGAACCCTTTTGTTTGAAGAAAACAGACCCCCAGAGTGCTTCTGCATCTGAGAATCCAGCAGCCTGGGTGGAACATTTACTGCTCCTGAGCACCATCAGTTTAAGCGCAGATTTTTTGGCCATTTCAGCTGCAAGAGCGCAGCAAAGATCATTTGTGTGCTCACAGCCATGACAATAGGGAGCGGATAATCCCCTGCTTTTCTGAGGTCTGTGCATTTCCTGAATCCTCTGGGTGGGAAGAGACAAAGCAGTGCGTGATGGTGGCTGGGAGCCCACCTGGGAAGGCAGTGGGCACATGTGCTCACATGCAGCCACCCCAGAAACTGCCCTGGGTGTTGTGGTGTTCGGACAGCAGGAGCCCAGGTCAGCACTGGGAGCTGGGAGCTGCGTGTGCTCCCACTTGAGGAAGCCCTGGGGGTTTTGCTTCTGCTTTGTTCGGATTTATTTTTCCCCTTGTATAAAATTATCCCTTAATTTAGAGTCAGTGTGAGATTCCCTTCTCCCTCCAGATTTTCCACTGCTGCCTGGGATCCAGAGATTGTGCTTAGCTGCAGAAAAGAAATTAAAGAGTGGGTATTGTGCGTAGAAAAATCAGCCATTCCCATAAGAAGAAAAACACCCTGGTGTAAGTGTATTTGGGAAAGCAATTGGCATCTCTATTAACTGGGTTCTGAAATGCAGACAACCATTTATGCATCCCTGGTGCACGCACGGGAGGGGGGAATGACACTTGTGGGCCGTGGCCACCAAGGCTGTGTCCATGCATGCTCTGTGCTCCTGAGCCCAGAACTGCTTTGCATCCATGCAAACAGAGATGCGCAAACATCGCTCTTCAAAAAGCAGGAAGGGAACATGAAAGAAAGAGGAGTTAAAAAGGAGATGAAGGCCTTGGAAGCAGACAGCAATTAACCTCCATGCTTTGAAAACGCGACGGCACAGAATGCGGCAAAATCCTTCTGGTGAGCATCGTGTGCTCCCAGCAGCGCTCAGCCCCAATGGGGACGGCACGGCCACGCGGCTCAGTGCTCACAGAAGGGCTCTGCAGCCACCAGCACTGTGTGTGTTGGAGGGAGAGGGGGCATCAGGATGCCCCGGAGTGGCACCAGGAGCAAACTGCAGGCACGGGGGCTGTGGTCAGGAACCGTGACAGCGGGGCAGTGAGGGGGGCTTCACGATTCACCGCCCAGGACCGGGGCACGACGCCCACAGAGCCCTTCCCTTTGGTGCCCGGGATACTGACCCGGTGCTGCTGCTCACAGCTCTGACGTGCAGCGGCTCTGACAAGCTGCGATCGCGTGTTTGCGCCTGCCAAGCTGCAGCAAGAACTAGCAGAGAGCAAAGACAGGGGGCAGGTACCTCCCTGAGAGCAGCACCTCTGAGCTGGGGAGAGCTGATGGCCTCGGCCACCTGGATGGACTCCTGAGAAGCAATGGCAGCCGAGGGAGCAGGCGAGCCAGAGCACACCAAGCAGAAGGCTTCACACACATTTTCCAGCGTCTGAAATCTGAGCAGTGAGGATAAGCATCCTCTAGTGCCAACTTGCACCCGTAAACCCGGTGAGCTCAGTGCTTGCTTGGTGCATGATGTAAAGCCTGAGCCGCTGGCCAGTGGGACTCCCATGTCCATCACTTGTGTTCTACCCATGCTACGGACAGCTTCAGGACCAAATGCATCCTCCTAGGTTGGTCCCAGCCAAGCTGGGGAGGTTTGCAACAGCAGACAATCAATTTTACTCCGAGTGACTGAGCTCCACCATCAGAAAGACATTTCACTGTACTTATGCTTCCCGAACTCTTCTCCCAAAGCCAGCAGGAGCTGCAGTGAGCCCAGCATGCTGTGCAGCAGCTCCAGAGCCCATCCCCTCCTCTCCGCCTCTGCGGTGGCCTGCTGCGGTGGCACAGGTGTGCAGGGGACATCAGGGGGCACAGAACGGCCACGGACCTCAGGTCCCAGCATCTCCAATGCAGCGAGTTGGAAAGAGAATAGATGAGGTTCCCATGGGAACGGAAAGTGCTGACATTTCTAAACTAAAAAAGGAAAGAAGCAGCAAAGCACGTGCTCAACACTACCGCATGCACATGGAGGGGGTATTTCTTTTCCCCCTCTCCTGTGCTTGAAGGTTAGGCACTTTTAAAGTAATTCCCATTAGGACACACACAAGGCAGGCAGAGTTTCTGTTTGTCCCGTTTGGGAGCTGTCAGCCAGGCTGGCTGCCTGCAAAGCTCGTCCTCATGCAGGACAGCACTGTGCAGCCTTTACCTGCAGCACACAGACAGAGCCAAAACGCAATGAACTCCTCTGAAGCACTTCTGTCTCATGCAAAATGATTGAGATAAATAAGGCAAATTAAACTGCCACACTGCGGTGAGTGAATTATTTGTAATGGCCGGATGAAACGTATTAGCTGCAGGGTAATTAAGCATCCCGGAGCTTCAGATGGGAAGATATGGAGCATGGGGAGATGTCTGTCCTCCCGCTGGATGGCACGGCTGCACAGGGGCTGGTGGCTCAGCAGGGCCACCGGGCGCTTTGCTGCTGCATGGAGACCCCCAGGGCACCCATCCCAGGAGCTGGAGGGGCTCTGGCTCTTCCAGGCAGCTCCAGCTCTGAACAGTGAGGAGAAGTCGCTGAGGGAGAGGTTGGCTTCTGCTCATCCTAAGGCACGGCCAAGGAGAAGGGGTTAGGAGGGCAGGGAGGCCAGACTGAGCCCACCACCCCAACCACCAATCCCCACCCTCCTGCGGGCAGCGGGACGCAGCACACGGCTGCAGGAGCTGCGGTGCAGGGAACCTGGATGCATCTCCCCCCGAGCATGGCAGAGCCATGGGACAGAGGTTTAAACTGTCTACATTCTTGTAAAGAGAAAGTGGTGAATATTTAAAGGAATGCTTGGATTTCTCTCCTGGTGGAGCAGCTTTCTCAGCACGAGCAATGCCCCACAGTCCCACAGAGAGACCTTCTGCAGGAAAACACAGCTCCATCCCATCCTGTCCTGTCCTGCCCCCGCTGCCTGAGGAGCACAGAGGCACGCCAGTGGGGCCCTCCTGCACCCCAGGTGAAACCCTGAATCTTGGGGGACTTCATCATTTCTTTCCATGGAGCTGACATTCCACCACTGGCGCCCAGCACAGTGCAGGCTGGGGCACGTGGCCACACCTCTGCCAGCCTGTCCCTGCCATGCTGCTTGTGAAAACACAAATATTTTTAGGTACTTGTTCTCTCTAAGCGTTTCAGAATACTTCCATCCCTTCCCTTGCACCTGTGTGGTTTTTATTTTCCTCCCCAGCGCAGCCCCGTGATGCCGTTATCTGGAGGCAGAAGCGCGGTGCTGAGCAGATGCTGCAGGAGAGGTTTCCCAAGCAACAGTAACCAGGTGGGGGTGCAGCCCCAGCCCGGCCCCCCCCACCCGCCTGGGGGACCCCTCACTACATGCACTCAGCACTCCCCCTCTCAGCAGGGCCTGCAGCACCCAGCACACCGTGGATGCACGCTCCGAAATGCCGCACAGCCTATTTTCTCCACCAGCTCGTGCCTTGCTCCCATCCTCCTCCCATAGCCTGCTTTCCTGAGGCTGTGTCATTCAGTGACTGCTCGGTGACAGCAGTGCCTTTATCACTGCCATGCAGAGCTGTGCCTCAGATAAGTCCTGGAGACGGGTGTGGGAATCACTTCCCTACCTGTGGCTCTGCACCCCAAGGCCCCCCCGGCCCCACAGAGCACCGCAGGAGGTGCTGCCCCAGGGGATGACGGAAGGAGGGCACCCAGCCCACAGCTGGTCCTGATGCAGGTGCTGCAGCGAGGCAGCGCAGCGGGGCAGGCAGTGCACGCTGAATGCGGGCTGACCTCCTGCCAGCACACCGAGCACGTGGCAGCCAGCTGCCCTGCCCTGCCCTGCCATCGGGCAAGGATCAGCACAGGAAGAGGCATTCTCTGGGGTTTTCATCAGAGAGCGGTGCAGAGAACTGTTCTGCATTATAGAGGTCTTCTCCACTTCTCCGTTCCAACCAAACTCAGGTCTCCATTGCTGATCCTGTCCTTGGGAACCACGTTCTGTCTCAAAGCACCCGCCTCAGCACAGCTGTTTCCACCTCAGTAGCCGCTCAAAAAGACTTAAAGGCTTCACGTTGTCTGTGCACAGGGAAGAAGTGACAGAAACCTTGTCAAAAGGGAATGAAGTGATCGGGAAACAGCAGCGACTGCACGGAAATTTTGTAGCTCCAGAACGTTCTAATGGGAGCTCCGGAGTTCCAGCAGCCTCTGCTCAGCCCACCCCTGCCTTCATGCAGACAGGCAGCAGGAAGAGTGGTGGTGAGAAGCCAGAAGCCAAGGGGAGCCCAGCACAGCCCAGCCCAGCCCAGCACACGCTGTGCTGATCACAGAGGAGGACCTCAATTCCCTTGAACCAAAGTGTGAATATTTTATAGCAAAGCAAAAAAGCAAACCAAGGGGCACGCAGAACCACCTGCATTCCGCAGAGCTCCCCAGAAATGGGCCACAGCGCTCAGGGGGGGTTACGCAAGCAGCCCCACCCCTAACGCAGAGCGTTGGGCTTCCTCCTAGTTTAAATCTGATGAATTGTGCTATTTTAATCCACTTTTTAAGTATGTCATCTGTGTGCTAATCGCTGACCTTTTCCCAGTGCCCTTCGGGCGCCCAACAAATGGGTTACATCTGTTACCCCGACTGCAGTGGGCAGGTCAGGCAGTGCTGCTGCTCCTTGGCACAGTGCTGGGGCAGCAGCAGCACCCCAAGCACAGCACTGCAGAAGCCCAGCAGGTGGCCCATGGAGCACCTTACTGCACCTGGCAGTTTTTGCAAGCGTCTTAAGTTCAGCAATCCATCACAAAGCACAAAGTTAGATTGCATTTTGCCTGCTCGCTTTTGGAGTTGAACTGCCTAGTTCTCTACCGTTATTTTAGATGCACAAAGTGCAGTATTAGAGAAGAGAGTCACGGTGGACAGCCATGCAAGTGTGAAGATGGTTGTGGTGTATGATGGGACAGCTCTCTATGCAGCTCACATCCACCCAAGTGCACCCAAATCTTTGCCATCCCAAGCCCCACCGCAGCCCTGCAGCACACCCAGCCCACACGTGCTCCATGTTCACAACAGACCCAGACAAGACATTCTTCCACAATGAGAGAAACCTCTGTTAATTCAGGCTTATGACCGAAACCCCCATAACGACTGCCTCCTGACATGAGACGTAAGCAAGCTCCCACGTGTCACTTCTCATCGCCCGCCATATGCTTTGATGGCTGGAAGCACGCATGACCAGTAGAAAGCCTTGGATGCCCTCTCCCTTTTGTAGGGCTTTTTTCTTTTTTTTTTTCCCATGAAAAAGCTCTTTTTGATTGAAGGGTTTTGATCACTTTCCCCCATTTTAAGAGGGCTGACAGGCGTGATGTGCAGCACAGCACCCTCGACACCTCCCTGTGTGCTGCCCTGCTGCTGCAGAAGGCTTCTGCCCCCCAGTCCCACCCACCCACAGGGGCTGGCACCACAGACCATTGTGTGGGGCGCCGCAGTGTACAGCCCCTATCTCCAGACAGCGCTGCAGCCTTAGAGGGCACCCAGAGAAGCAGACAGAGTAACGGAACAGAAGCAGCCAATGGGCACCGACTGCAGCCCTTCCTCGGAAAAAAAGGGAAAGCATTTCCCAGAGCTTGTTTAACCCATCTCTGATTTTTCTACCACCATTTGCCAGCATTAAAAGGCCATGAACAAATGTAAAAGAGCTGCAGAGTGGGAAATATTTCTGTTCTCATTTTTCACTGGAGATTGGAGAGCCCAGCTGGCTTCACACCGGGAGCCGACAGCGGAGCAGACAGATGCGCTTCTGCTGCAGCTGTGCGTGAGGAGGGACGTCACTGCTGGGTGCAGGTCCTGCCTGGGGCTGCAGAGCCCATGGGCTCAGTGGGAGCAGCGAGGGCTGGCTGCACAGAGCTGAGCTCCAGGGATGTCTGATGCTGTGGCTCGCCAGCAGTCCCGTGCTGAAGCCCAGGCAATGCTGTGCTTCTGCACGGTTTCAGGCAACTGTCTGACTGCTGAATCATAGAGCCATAGAATGGGTTGAAAAGGACCACAATGATCATTGAGTTCCAACCCCCTGCTATGTGCAGGGTTGCCAACCAGCAGACCAGGCTGCCCAGAGCCACATCCAGCCTGCCCTTGAACGCCTCCAGGGATGGGCATCCACAGCCTCCTTGGGCAACCCGAATGCCCTCGTCCATGCAGTTGGGAGCCATCAGGTACCTTGATGCTGTCATTAGAAGAAGACTCCAGCCCGGTGTTTACACCCTGGCAGCAGAAGGGGCTGTTCCTGGTGCTGCTGGGGGCCCACGGAGCCCAGGAGCTGGGACACACGGGGCATGTGGGTCAGAACTGAGGCTGGCACATGGCTTTACTCTTATCTACACAAACCCCACACATCATGCAATACTGCCAGATTTCATAAATGTACCATGACACAATGGTTACATCTGGGAGTTATTTTTGTGAAAAAAAAAGCACAGGGGTGATGTGATCCTGTCTACTCAGGAAAAACACTGCTTTGATCCATACAGAGTTTAACAGCCCATCTTGTAACACGCTATTGAAAAGCAAGCAGGATCTCAAGCTGAATGCTGCCCGGCCGCAGGGTGCCTGCAGGCAGCGATGCAGCAGCACAGCTCAGGATGCAGCAGGGTGCTGCTCTCTGCCTGCCCACGTCCTGTGTCCTCATCCCACCGCCCTCCCTGTGATGCTTAGTGCTTGCTAACTAACGGCCGTGGCATCACCAAGGCAAAGCCCACCACTCTTTGCTAAGTTCAGGAAATGAGTGTATTTTCAGGCAGTGAAGGTGCTTGAGTGTGCAAAGCAGTGTGGAATTTCCTGCAACACTCACGCTCTGAGTTCAGCTCATCCACGCTGGCAATGGCCAGGTGAGCACAGCCCCATCGACAGGCACAGCACTTACGGCACGATAAAACTGGAATGCACCTGTGAGCGTAGAGAAGCCAAGGGGTGAATGGCACAGGAATTTTATCCCAGGCAGAGCTGGGAGCCGTTAGCTTTGATTTGCCTGTGCACCTCCTGCAAGGCACAGACAACCATGACTGCTTCAGCCAATGACTGAATGAGCACACTGTGCAGGGCTCTGCCAGAGCACGGCTAGAGAACTCAGCCCCCAAAGGACAGGTCTGTAGGGTCCCCAACAGCTGCACGGCCGGCAGGCGCCCCACCAGGGCAGCAGCGCCCTGAGCTCATCCCAGGCTGATTCCCATGTTCAGAGCTGCCTCCTCCTCCCTCCCCATAGGGCCACCACGTCCCAGCGGGATGTGGTAATTAAGCCGACACGGAAGAACACAACTGCTCTTCAAAGGGCTGACGGAGCACCGGGGAGTGCTCCCATCAGTGCACAGCTGCACGTGGGGGAGTACAAAAAGGCAAAAAAAGGTGCAGGAAGAAGGTAGGAACAGAAAGAACAGAAATACACACGCAGCACCAACACCACGCCAGGATGCATGGCAGCTCAGTGAGAGGAGGGCTGCTAAAGCACTGCCATGGGCCAGAACACATCCCACAGGACCCACCGCCCTCCAGCAGAGCGCTGCAGCCGCACGGCCAGCAGGAGCTGAACCACATCTGCTCCTCGGGGCTCTGGGAGCCACAGCACTGCACATCTTTAACCACGGAAATCGGCCAGGTGTGGTCCTGAGAGCAGCTCCCCTCCTGCTTTGTGTGTGACAACGGCATTTCCAGTACAAAAGAAAAGATCCCTCGGAGGTGAGGAGCAGTAGAGGTAAGTCTGATTGGGAAGATAACTAATAATAGCAATTATGCTTTAATTTCTATGCCTAATCTTTTTGAACCAGCAGTTCCTAGCATGTCCTTTACCAAACAAAGAACGTAACCCTTCCGACTCTGTGTCCAACAAATAGATTTCAATAGCCCCAGTTTTTGAAAGAAAAAACTCCTTGCCGTGGGAAGAGGAAGGCGGACGCACTGCCTGCTGCTGGGCAGCGCTGCTCGTGCCGAGGTGCCCATCACAGCTCCTGCCTGCTGAGGAATGGCTCGGGCTCAGGAAGGACCAAATGTGGGGCAAGCTACAGTACAGCCGCGCCCGCATGCACAAATACCCAGACAGGGACCTGAGACCTTCAGCTGTTCTCTGGGGAGTCAAACCAGTCGTTCCAATGAGCTGAGGACCCCAATTTCCCAGCTGTTTGCATCCCACCCTGCAGGCGCCGCCCGCTGGGCTGGCAGCGGGTCCCCATGGCAGCACCGCTCCGTGCCCATCTGGCAGCGTGAGACGTGAGCTCAGCTGTGCCCCACGGACAGCAGGCAGGGATGCAACGGGGGAACCCAGAGACAAACAGATGGTGAGGCTGCGGAGCAATGCTGGGAGAAAGTGGGCTGGAAATGCGGACCACTGTCACAGAAACTGCCTTAAGGAATGGGCTGAGGAAGCAGCTCTCAAACCAGCCCAGGTTGGCCTCTGTGGAAGAGGCGCTCAGCAGTAACTCCCCTCTGAGGCTGCCTGCTGCTCCCACCACACAGCAGTGCGCGGTGTCTGTCTGTCCTTCGGCAGAGGACACCTCCAGGAGAGGTGCAGGCAGTCACAGAGCACTGCACGCCTCCTCCTGCACCCACAGCACCGCTGCAATGGCACTCGGTCAGATCCCAGCCATGCTGAAATAACCAAATCATCCAAGACTCGGCTGAACCAATCGTCTGGGATGGTACGTGACTCCTGCCTTCCCAAATGGAGAGAAGCATCTTGCTTCCCGCTCATGCCTCTCTATGAAAGTGATTTTTAAACACTTTAATCTAACTAACATTTGGAGGCTGAGAAACTGCTGACGGAGTTCAGGCGATGAGGACTGGATATCGCCACACGTGGTGCCAACAAGGAGAAACCCTCAGGTTGGGGCTTAGGAAAACAGCATCCTTTGCAGGAGGCAGCAGGTGGGAGTCGGGCAGGTCCTGCTGACCCATCCACTGCCCTGTGAATGCACGGCTGTGTGCTCAGCTGTGACGTGCAGGCAGCTCCAAATCCAGCTGGGATCCTGCCCAGCACTGAGCCTGGTGCTGCAGCACTGTGAGAGCAGGTAGCACAGTGCTGGGAGATTAATGGCAATCATTCACATAGCAACGACCTTGCGAGCACTTGCAAGAAGGCAGGCCTTGATTAGCTCACTGCTAATTAAATGGCCGTAGTGAAAGTGCACAAAGGATGAGGAGCACGGGTCGGTGCTGGGCACACGGTATGTGATGCAGCATCACTGTGTGCTCTGGGTTGAGAGAACATCTGGTCCAACTCCCTGCTAATTCAGAACCTCTGTTTTAGTGTACGTTATGTCCCAGGGTCTCTGTGTAGAAATAAATATTGAATCAGAGGACGGCACCAGGGATTCATTCTGATGTGCCCCTGTGAAGTTATCACAAAGGAGATGTCCTAAACGATACTCTGGATGAAAGAACGCAAAAGGGAAGCATCTGTTACTAACGTTTACAAACGCAATACTGAATGTAACAAGCGACCGCTTGGTTTTAAATTGGGGCAGAAGGAAAAGATTTCCTCTTTCCCTCTTTCCAGCACCGCACTCCTGGGGGGAGAGCGTGCCTCCAGCAGAGCACAGGCTGGGCACGGTGCTATGGAGGACATCAGAGCACTCCCTCAGCCCCAGGCCGCGGCCTCAGCTCCCAGCAGGACTCGTGGGAAAGAAGAAACGCCGCAAGGCTGAGGGATGGGCACAGCCAGGGCTCGTGGAATTCGTGCTCCCCTCATCCCATGAGACTCGAGCTGTTCGTGGGGATGAGATGAGGGCATCGAGGGCATCTCCGTTCCTCAGCTGCTGCATAAGCAGATTAACTTCACTTGCGGCTGATCCGTGGAGAAATGGATCAGCAGGAGTCCCTGACAAAGACAGATTTCTCCCCTGCTCACATTCTGCTTGCTCGCAGCAAACGCTGGATGATGTTATTTATGTGACCTGCCTCCCCTTCTCTCATTAGCATCCCCTCACATCTCAGCCTGCTCGCAGCCCCCCATGAAGTCAGGCATTCCCAAGGCAGCCCCAACCATCCCTGTGCATCCTGATGACCGTCCCCCTGCAGAGCACTCTGACCCCAGCTGCAGTCCACTGGAAAAGGGAGTTAGAAGACAGCAAAGTAAAGCCATTTCTGTGCACAGCTCCATCACGCTTCCTTCTCACAACTGAGCTTCTCAGAAGCCCTCCAGCAGGATGCCTGTGCTGCTCACAGGGCAGGCCCTGCTCCTGCTTTCCTTCTGGAGGCACAGCTCTTGCTGAGCCCGTGCTGCCATGGGCTGCTCTGCTCACTAAAAGGGCACTGCAAAGGAGGGCAGGAAGGCACGGGGTGTCCCAGAGAAGGATGGCACCTCTGGCATTCAGGTGTTTCCCACATCCCTGCGCCCTCCCACCACAGAACACAATGCTGCACACTGTGGCCGCACTCCCAGCACACCCCACGGAACATGAAATGCCTGCCATGGCATTCCCCATTCTCACTGCCCTGCAGCACAGCAGCTCCCCGAGAGGTGCTCCTGGAGGGAACCCTTTGCCCCCAGTGCTGCTGTGATGCACAGAGCACAGTCAGCTCACCCTGACCTGCTGTCCACAGCAACCACCAGAACTGAGTGGGAACTCACTGCAGTGCACTCAGCAGTCACTGCCAGCTCACACCACGCAGGGGGAGCACAGCTGACCCTCTTGTTCTGCATCTCGGCTCAGAGGCTTAATTAGACTGAATGTTGACGAGAAAAATACTGAGCGATGAGAAGGAAGCTATTGGCAGTGATAGAACAAGGCAAGGTTTGAAGCGGGTGCGTGGCACAGGACAAGGAGCAAAGGCACAAATGTGGATTATCCTCGTGTGCCATTTCAAACACAATCACACGCACTCCCAGACGTGGTGACTGCACTTACAGCGTGTGGTTTCCTCCTTTAAAGCTGCTCCAGTCATTTTATTGGCTGCAGAAGGCCTCAGAAATCTGCCATAGCAATACCCCTCTAGCTAGAGAAGCCTTTTTTTGTGTGTGTGTCCCATGAACTCTCATATTTAGCAGAGCTTAAATTATTTTCCTTCCTTGCATGCGTTCCCCAGCAACAAAACACAACAGTAATTGAATAGGGACGCTCTGAGAAACCACAGCAGCACTGCGAGGCCAAAGCAGCGCAGCAGCACTGTGCTCAGGTACCAAACTGCCTGCTGAGCTCAGCTCCTGCACGCTGCAGGGGTACCCAGACCACAGCCGAAGCAGCGCTCCCTGCTCAGCTCCCATTGCGGAGCAGTGCTGCGCCGAGCCGACCCACAGTGACGGCACGAAGGGAGTGCTGCGCCGCTGCCGGCCACCCGTCTGACCTCACACACAGCACTGCCCCTCTGCGCTGCTCTGGGGATGAAAGGTGCTTTCGAGGCACAACAGCAGCGTCTGTGCTGTTAAGTAAATACAGCAAAAGTTAACTGGAAATAAGGGGGGAACAGCAGCAGCATGGAATTCGGTGGGCTAACGTGCATCGCATCCTTACACAGTGCAGTGACACAAATCAGTGTGAAGCACACCTGTGTGCACGGCTGCAGAGATCTGAGCTGCAGCTTCCTCCCTTTGCTCCTTCCCACGTCCCGACAGTCACAGCCATCCCCCTGCACTGCCTCTGCGGGAACACGACAGGAGGAGCAGCGGATGAAACTGGGGAAGAAGAGGAACCACTCAGGACTTTGACAAGACAGGAATTTCACCCTTATGTGACACAAAAGCTCTTCTAAGACAGATGTCGTTAACGAAGCTTCACACGTTGCCTGATCTGTCTGGTTCTCGTAATGAGTTTTGATAAAGTCTCAAATGAAGGACATGTCGGGAAAGCACACAGAGGGGACTGTGAGCAACACAACGCCAACGGGAGCGTGCCCAGCACCGTCATCATATAGCACTGCTCTGCCATCCTCACCTGCTGAGTTTTGCTTCAGGAAGAGGAAATGTCTTTTTGCTGAGCGCTGCACATTGCCAGAAATGCTCATCTGAATCCACACCTGCAGTGCTGACTTGGAGGTGAAGTGCTGCCGAGCTCACAGCGCATCGTCTGCCCGGCAATCAGACGGCAGCAACCAAAGCATCAGGAGCTGCGCAGCCTCTCTGCAAGGCCACCACACTTCAGCATCCACGCTTCGGTTCCAACGATCCCATGGAGGGAAGCGCTCCCAGCAGCAGCGCTGCCCCGTGCTCAGAGCTCCTGCGTGCGCCCGCGCGGGGATGCCGGTAGGCAGCGCTGCTCACTTGGTCAGTTACCCACCGCACCGACAGATGGAGTCCGGCAATCCGCTTTCAAAGGACGTGCTGAAAGTCGGAGCTGCTTTCAGTCCTGCACTCAGAGCGCTTGCAAGAAGTGCAAACTTGTGACACGTGGGGGGAAAGGAAAGAAGCAGCATTACGCTGCGGCAGTTGGGAAGCAGCCTCAGAGCATTTAAGGTGTATACTTCTAAAAGTAGAGGTTTTCCATAAAGCCAAAAAGCTTATAAAGTCACTGCGCTCTCACATACAGCATTCACAACTCTACACCTGAGCCTACAACACACTTTCAACTCCACAGCTGTGTTCCTGCCATTTAAGAAGAGGAAGAAAGTCTGGAATGAGTCACAGCAACACAGAGCACAAAACAGCTCTGAGACCCAGCTCAGGAACATCATCTTGTCCACAGGGGAACAACCCAAATGCAGCAGCACTGCTCTCAGCGCTCAGCCACAGCCATAGCCGGCACAGCACAGCACGGCACAGCCAGGAGCAGCCACTGGAGGGGCTGACCTGCACACACTGCAGTGCCCCGCACCCAGAGCCCTCTGCCTGCACTGGCTGAGCAGACAGCCCACCCTCAGGACCCCTTCCTATACATACCTCATTGAAATCACTCCCACCAAAACCCACCTGACTTCCTGGCCAGCCCCGTTATCTGTGCCACCCCTAAATCAGCCTTCAGTGCCCCACTCAGCCCCACTTAAAGCCCCTCTGCCATCCTCCTCAGGGGCTGAAGCTCTATTTAAGCCATTTGAGATGAGGCCTGGGTATCTATACCTTACGAGCTCTGTTGTGGGGGTGCTTCAGCTCTCACCTCTGGCTGCGTAGGAGAGGTTGGGAAGCAGTGCTGGGGCCTGAGCCATTGCCTTGCCTTGGGGAGCTGCCCCCGGGCTGCACTTTGCTGCTGGGGTCACTGCTCAGCCTCACATCGCTGCTCCCCAGCAGCTGCTCCTCAGTCTGTGCCACACAGCTGCATTTTTGTACCTGCTGATAACTCACAGATGTGTATAATTCCATTTGGACATTTTTCCTTCTGTCTGAACCCAAATCCAAGCCAGGCTCTCTCTGACTGCGCCACCACTGGTGTGCACAGAGCACCTTTCCCTGCAGCACTGCATTGAAACCAAACACATCAAAATTCATCTTTCATTCAAACAGTTGCTTCAGATTCTGAAGGGCTCCAAACGCTTTGATGGGCAGAACGGTGCAGACTCGTCCTGTTTGTTGGTTAAATGTCAAAATGTCTCAGCAGTAATGCACTGCAGAACACTACGGTTCTAAAAATATTGTGTTTGGGGTTCTTACGCTTTATAGCAGAAAATGAAGGGAAATAAACAACAACCAGAAAACTCTGCCAGGCAGGATATCTGCAGTAAAGTCAAACAAAAATCAGGCACATAATGTGCATTTCATCAGGAAAAAGCCATTCTGCTTCGTGAAACCATCGAAGGGATGTCTGTGACCTGCCTGCAAATGCTGCGGGAGAGCACAGAGCCTGGGAAGCTTTAGAACAGCTCTTAGCATGCAACGCAGGGAGAGGGCTGTGCCAGGCAACAGCCTGGGGAATTTCAGGTACTTGTAAGTCAGAATGCATATTCTTGAAAGACAATCAGCCTTTTAGGAACTTCACTGCCTTGCTGTTCATCGCTCTATGTGCCCTAGATCCATACAAAGAAACGATAACGTGTGTTTTCCCCCTTGACCTGTCCAGCCCTGGAGCCACAGCAGCCAAAGGCATCGGATCCTCCCAGCTCCTTTGTACCTCTGTGCAGCGCGTGACCATTTCCAGCTCTGCGTGCCCACAGACAGCAGTGACTTCTGCTTCCAAAACACTGAGGAGCACAATTTCTGCTCACTGCAGCGCTGACCAGCAGATCAGGAGGAGAGAGGTGGTACTCTCAGGTTACTGGGGGTCAGGCCTTAATTATGAGATAGGGCGTGCACGAGACAGCAACGGCACAGACAGAAGGAGCACTTCCTTAGCTCATGAGGTTCCCTGGAATGACGGCACCGTCTGCAGGGTCCCACAGAGCCCCACAGGGTCTCAGGCTGCAGCCCGCACTGCTCTGCATTTACCACTCAGTCCTGACCTCGGAAAACATTAGAACGCCTTCCAGAAAAAACTATAACTTTGTATTATCAACTTTCTCCATAATTTTGACATCCTGCTCACGCAGACAGAATGTGAATTCAGTGAAGCTCATTCTTCCCTGTAACTCACAAAACACACCACTGGAATCTCAGCTGCACTGAGCAGCCCTCGAGGAGCGGCTCCGTGAGCAGTTCACGTAACTGCACTCCTGACCTCCCCAGCACAGCAGCGCTGGTGCACAATTACCGCACGCAGGGAGTGCAGGCAGCACGCCTTCCTCCTTAGCCGCTGCCCGCGGGTTTCACCCACTGCTCGTTAGCTGTGCGGGAGGAATAACCTCTGCTATTCATCCCCTCCGCATCACTCACCGCTCCGAGCGCCTCTCGCAGCTCTGCTCCTCGTTGCCTTTCCCGGGCTCCCCTGCAGTCCCTTTGATCGCCCCTCAGTTCATGACCTCGTTAGGAGCTCCTGACGAGAGCTGCAGCGCTCAGGAAGCAGCAGATCTGCACGCTGACAGAGCCTTCCCTTCGTTCTTCATCTCCAGCCTACCCCTCCTACCCCCTTCACTTCCCTTTCCCCAGCTGTTCTCTTCTCACAGTGCCCACGCGGCCACGGGAGCACCATCGGCACGGCAGGGCCGTTTCTCCTGCACGCCCTCCTGGCACCGGCCAGGACCGAGCTCCTTCGCCGCCGCTCGGTCGCCCCGCGTCCTGCAGCTCCGTGACCCTTCTCACTCAGCTTCATTGCTTACTATTCCGAAAAACAACACCCGAGTCCCGCAGACGGTGCCGTCCCGTTACTGTTTCCTTTTTCCTCCTCCCCCCAGTCACTACGGAATACACAAAGCGAACGCGAGCCTACGTCCGTGCCGAAGGAGCTCCTAACTCCATTCTTGCCACCTTCTGCCCCGCTCTCAGCCCGCAGGCAGACCTCCTGACGGCTTCATAGTCTGCGGAGTCCTTCCAAGGAGCTCAAGAGAGCCGTCCCGACTTCAAGCACGCCGCGATAATCAGACGAACGTAGGCGCCTCTGTTTGCGCCGTGCCGCACCCTGCCGGGACCCGGCGGACCGCGGCCGAGGCGCTGCGCAAGAAGAAGCGCAAGCTGCGCCGCTTCCCCCACACCGAGGCCAGCCCCATCGACGTCGGCGACGACGAGATCCTGATCCTCAACAAGGCGAACAACTGGGTCGTCGGCGGGTCGGGCCTCGATACGATCACCATCGACAGCACCGGCGACAACACGATCTTCGGCGGCAACACCGCCGCCGACCCGCTTGATGGCGCCGATCGCATCACAGTGCGCGGCAATGGGCAGAATGTCGTCTACGCGAACGGCGGAAACGACGACATCTTCATCGGCGGCTCGGGCAACAACCAAGTCTATGCCGGCGTCGGTG
>JAOWBP010004028.1:17340003-17361812 GCA_028571105.1 Tragopan temminckii | reverse complement strand
TGTATTTCTAATTAAGTCTGCAGTGTGGGCAGCAGATCAAGGAAATGAGAATGCAACATGAAGAAAACATAAAGAAATTAATGGACCAGATTGTTCGGGAACAAAAGGTGATGCAGAGTTACATTTCTTTGAAACAGAAGAACCTGAAGTGCTTTGGTTGTTGACTCAGCAGTTCAGATATATGGAGGGCTTGCACATTTCTCCTCTGAGATTTGATTAAATACTGTGCTGGGGTGGATGTCACTGTAAGACCATCTGCCTGTTTGCTCAGTCGTTGAACTAAGCCTTGAAGATCAGGCTTAATTCTTTGGTCTGCTTTGAGTAGGTTTCAGTCAGATCTTGAAGTTTAGAATTGCTTTCAAGTCTGTGACCTTAGGTGTAAGGCCAGTGGTGTCTTTACCACTTTGTGATATATTTAAGAGCTGAGTTGACCTTAACTCTTTCTTACCATGGTAGTTTTTTCTGTGTGCCCGTATACTTTTGTTTGTGAATTGCATGAGGTAGGTGCCTGCTAGAGGCAGAATGCTAGCTTATGTAGAACCTATGAAAATAACTTTCCAAGGTTCTCTGCCTGTTCCATGTCAGTTAAAACTAACGTGTTGTGGAATGGTAATGGTTTTCTTGCCATTCCTTTACAATAGCTCAGATGTTATTCACAAGTTATGAATGGTTTGGCTATTGTATGTACGCCACTGTAATTTTCATTTATCCCCACAGTACTTTACATTCTATCATGTGCCCAGAAGCACAGCTCCGACTCTCAGGACTGAACTTCATATATAGTGGACTTCTGCTGTTGTTTGCTTTGGTGAACATCTGATTCATAGATATGATTTGGTTTGTCCACTGCAAATCTTAACTTTATGGTGTTTTTGTTTGTTTGTTTTTAATTTTCATAGCTGTGCTTAGTAAGCTGTGCTAATTAATTTGTTCTAACAGGCAACACAGAGAATTCAGTCCATTAAAGATGCTGAGATAAATCCCAATGGTGATGACCAGGCAATGTCTAAGACTGTTCCAGAGACAGAAGTTAAAAATGCAGAAAATAATGAGCTGCCTTCAGATCACGGTGTAAATGGCAAAGGTATTTCCCTTTTTTGGACATTTCTGGTGTGTAGTGGGCCAAATGTATTGTGTCCTTGGCTACTGTACAGAATCACGTGTTTCTCTGCAGTAGAGCAATGAGTTGTATGTCAGTGTACTGAGAGTTCAGAGGTGTTCAGAAGTATGCAGAGATTGTCATATCCTTTCTCTGGGCCTTTCTGTGAAAGCAGTTTCTTTCACAATTTTGTGTTCATCTTTATCGTTTCTTTGGCATCTCCTTCCTCACGTGGCCAGTTGTCAGCTGGGGATTGCCACTCCGCTCACCATGAAATGTCTTGTGGTGAGCTGGGGAAGGGGAATGTTGCTGGAGAGCTGGGTTCTGCCCAGAGGAGGCGAGGAGCATCAAAATCTTCGTGAGAAGTGTCTAGCTGAGAAACTCAGCAGGAACAGTGGGAGCCTTTGATTATCAGGAGCTATGCAGGAAACTCTCAGTGAGTAACTTGCAGTTGTTCCCTGCCTCTAGGCCCCTCTAACAGGTGTTTGGGTTCTCCTTGCTTCTACTGCTGCTGCTGAACCTGCTCCTTTTTGTATCAGTTCAGTGTCTTTTCCAGCCAGTTTCTCAAAGCAAGCTTTTCCCAATCAGCTACTAAGAGCAGTGCATCTGTTTCCCATCCTTTTCTGAGGATTGCTTGGACTGACTTTGGGATCAGTGCTCCAAAGCAGTCTTCAGGACTCGGTTGGAGCAATATGAGAAGTCTTGCAGTTGGATTGTCAGTGTGGGACATTTTCTGTGGATGATGGACTTTTCTTCTGGTCTTAGAGACCTCCACAAGACGGAAACTGAGTCTTAATGATTAATAAGGTAGAACATCTTATTTTTGTCTTACAGAGAAAGTCAAACCAGGAGGAGATGCAGGCATGCCTGAAATAGAAGACAATGACCCTGCTAAAGCTGAAGATACTCTCACTGGTTAGGAGAAATATTCTAATACTTTCACGTTAGGATTTTTGATGTTATTTGTATTCCATGTGAATACTACGTGTTTCATAATGAACACAAAGTTTTAAAATCTGTCTATGCTAGTAAAGTTCAACTGAAATATAAAATGTGAAGATTTCTACTGTTCGTTATAGCTTTGAATCCTCAAAACTGAGCGCTTCAGTGCTTCCAGAAGTTTGGGGGTTTTTTTGGCCGGAAGTTCTGTATTTCATATTTTCATCCAGGATTTGAAAACAAAATGTTTACAGGATTGTCAGAGGTAGAGTTGTTGTTATATTGCTGGTTTCACATTAAGGCTTTTGTTAATGTATTTTGTTCTAGCTATAAAGAAGCCACTTATTTCAGCTCCCAGAAGCGATAATCATCAGTCTGTTTTAAAGCCTCCAACTGAACAGCCCCACGCTCCAAATCTGGCACCAGGTAAAATTCTGACTAGCAGACGATGTGCCAGCCTTTTGTGCCAAACTTCCCAGTTAATATCTGCTATTTTATCATGGAAACTTGGTGCAGGTGGCCAGCACTCTCTTCATCTGATACTATTACAAAGAAAAGAAAAAATGGTTTCTGCTGGATACGAGATTGAATGTATTCTTAGTGTGGGCTCCTGAGGCACTGTGGTTGCTGCTTACGTGGACTCTTCATGCTCCCTCTTGCACCCAATCATTTCTGAGCCTTTTGGTCAACTTCAGCCAAATTTGACAACTAGAAGTTTCAAAGAGAAAGGCTTGAAGATTTCTGCACTGGACAGGAGAGTGTAATAGAAATTAGTAATCCTCTGTATGGACACTAGTTGGGGTTGCAGCATATCATCAGGAGTTGATTCTTTATTAAAATGTGATTATTTTTTATGGTAGCATTAAAACCTTTGTTTGGAACCGTATAAGCACTGAACACGCTCCTTTTTCTGTAGGTTTGCATGGTGACAATGATGGAAATGCTGATATTGCGAAAGAGATACCTCCAAATTCTCTTCAGCACTTAAATTTTGGTGAAAATATGGAAAGTCAGAATGAAAACAAAATTGAAGGAGACCATATAGATCTTCAAAAAAGCAGAGCTGTCGACTTGCAAAAGATGAAGCAAAGTAAGTTGGTGAATGTCATATACGTCAATATACTAGGAGAACTGTTTTGTTTTCCATCTGTTCCAGTGCTGCTTGTTTGGAAAATAGGAACCGTTACAGCAGGTGATCTTCTGGAGAATAAGCCTGAAAGGAAATGTAATATTATTGTGTCTTTAAAACCAAACAAGCAAGAAAAGCCACACCTGAACATGTTGTCTCTCATATGTAGTCAGTCAGCGCGTGAAAATTATTTGCTTACAGGCATTCAAAATGTTTCAAGAAGGTACTGCATTTTAAATAGATTGCTGAGTTGAGACTTTCGGTCAATGCACAATGTTGTGTTGCTTGACTTACATACAAGTTTAAGACAAACTCATTAGAACTCAGCTCTTACACCAGGGAGCTTTGATATTGTATGTACGTGTCTTGGCACAAAGTGTGTTCTCCAGAGCCCCTCTCTGCAGTGATGCTGCCAAAGAAAGAAGTCTTCAGACAGGAGCAAATCATACACTTGCTTACTGTGTATGATGGTAGTAGTGCTGATGAAGCTTAGTGGGTGGACAGCAGGTAAGAGTTTGCAGATCCGCCCGTGGTTGTCTCTGCACTGTTGATTCTGAAATGCATCTCCACCTCGCAGGTAATGCTGTAACGTTTGAGCTGTATGTTGTACTGTGTGCTCCTCTGTGTAGTATGGGGTAGACTGACTAGGCATACTTTGACCAGTTGTTGTCAAAAACTCATTCCAGCATGTTTAGCATTTGGGTGACAAAGGCATGTTTGAAGGAAAATCAAACGTATTGCTAAAACATTTATTCTCTGTTTTTACCTAAGTAAGGTGTGGATTTTTAATTATGTGCTTATTATAAACTCAACTTCAAATTTGTTTTCACTCAGAGGTGAAGTAGCTTTCCCTTAGGCTTTGGTTTCTGTGATCAGAGCATTGTATTTGAACTAACAACCCTCTTCTGAGTCTGAGAAGCAGTAAGAAAGGTTTCTGAAGCCTTCTGCCAGTAAATGCTGTTAGTTCTGAGGGCTGGGTAAGCAGTAGTAGTTTTGTTGAATCAGGATCATGAACTGCTTTCAGTGATCAATGAAAAGCCTTCTGGAAGCACAGATCGCCCTTGGAATCATGAGCTATGAAGGCATTTTTTGTCATGTGAGGGTTGGTGCAGGAAGTTTGCTTTGTTAAAGTTGTGGCAATTTCTTTCCATGGTCCAGACTTGTCTGGCACTTCTGTAACGTGGAGAATTGGCAGGAAAATTCTTAGCTTCTAGCAATCATTTAATAGTCCTCGAAAAACATTAAGTTGAAAATAATGTTTACAGAAATAAATGGAGTATTTTTGGGGTGCTATTGTGAAACAGAGGTTCAATTGTAATAGGGCCTGTAAGCTTGTAGTCAGATTTGTGAGCTGATAGATGTTGGGGTATAATGGCACACAGATGTACAGGTGTGGGGCATTCAGTGTGTGCTCTTCTTCTCCCCCACCCTCCTGTAGCCCCCATGAGGTCAGATGCTACAGCCCATAGATGGTGCAAAACCTTATCCAAGAGGTTTGGGAAGCTATCTGGAGTAGTTTCTGAGCCTTTAACAGCTTTGAGAAATGCAAGAAGATATGTCTAAAAAGTGAAAGGAAGGAGGATTTGAGGAGTTCCAGCAGCCTAGCTTTGATATCCAGAATGAAAAATGAACAAATTCTCAGTCAGTCTGAATAGAATAAAGTGCTTTACGTGGATTTTTCAAGAACAAATTATGTCAGTGATAAATGTATATTCAGAGGAGCAAAAGCAGGATGGGACTTTGTTGCAGACAAACTAATGGAGACCTGGTCAGGAATAAATTGCTAATTTATGGGTACGTAACTTTAAGAAAAGAGTATACCAGACATAGGTAGCAGTCTTAAAAAAAAAAAAACAGTGCCAAGACACACCTCTGTAAACCTCACAGATCTACAAAGAGCAGGGTGGAATGGATGGGGAACAGGCATCTGTTGTGCTCCTGGGAACAGATGATAGAGAGCGCAGGCTTCAGTTACTTTAGTACCACTCGTGGCTCTTTCTGGTGAAATGAGGCTTTTCAAATAATACAGTAAGTTACATTAATTCAGTAAATAGTGTAACTCAATCAGTGTGCAGTTTGCTCGATTCTTCTTCCACTTTATGTATCCTCAGATGTCCAAGACTGTTACCAAATGAGCTTCTTGCAGAACCTGCATTGTGTGAGCGGCTGCAGCAGAACTGACACACCTCATGTTTCAGTTCTTGACTTTTTAAAATGGATTGGCTGTCTGCCCTGGGAATGGATTAACTGCATGGGGGGCAGGAGCAGCAATGGAAATGGCCCCACTGAAGGCTGTGGGTACCTGAGAGTCCGTTAGCACTGATCAGCCTTTGCACTTCATCTTCCCTCTCCGTTCCATGTGATACCTTGCATCATAATGCTGCAGCAAGGGAGAGGATTTCTTTCTGTCACATCTAGAAACCTGCATTAGTTATTTCTATAAGATCTGTTTCCTAATTGATCAGCAGTGGCCATTTTGAAAGGTCCACTGGTACTAAATTAGTCATTCTGGCCTAGAGGAGAGCAGTTCCAGCATGCATCTCTCGCTGCAGATGATTGCCTGGCTGGGGTTTGGTTTCTGGGCACTGCCCGTCTTGTCTCATCCCATGAGCTGATGTACACAAGTAAGCTCTTGTTGGTTGGGCTGTCACATCTGCCCAGCTTCAGAACTGTGAAGCTTCTTCCGAAATACACTTTCTTTTTTCATTTTATTAGCACAGATTTAAAAAGGATTTAAAAATTAACTTTGGTACTAGGTATGGAGGTGCCAACATTGCAGCTGTATGGTTTCAAAAGAGGCAGAGGCTGACAGAAGTGCAGCTGGCACACTGTGCTCATGCCTGGTGCCTGGGGGTGGGAAGTGGGAGTGCAGCAGAGCTGCAGCGTGTGCTGCTATGTGAAGCTGTCCTGTAAGGTGCCTTAGCGTGAGCATCAGACAGCTGCTCCAAGGGCTGCATAAGGGTCCAGGTTAGCGATACCCAACTATTATCTGAATTCCTTTTGTCAAAAATTCCCTATGACCTTTAGCATCCATTGCATCCTTATAGGACATCCCATTGCTGTCACTTGCCTCTCCTGCTTTGTGGCAACGTTCTGCTCTCTCCGACAGCCCTTGCAATGCCTGTGTTACAGACACCAGCTCACGTCTGCAGTGAGCTGAGTAGCAGCCCACGACACCAGCACGTGCTGCTGGGACAGATTCCAGGCAGTGCTGCTGCCCATGTCTGGTTCAGAAGGCAGCTGGTGCCTTGCTGGCTCCCGTTCTGCTGGCCCAGCTCTCAGTGCCCCAAGAGCGTGTGTGAGTGCCTTGTGTCAGAGCTGATGCCCTCCTGGTGCTGGGCAGGGAGTCACCTGCTGCCTCCATCCCTCACTGGCTCTGTGCACGCAGTCGGTGGGGTGCTGGGTTCCCTGAGGCCTTCCTAATGTTTTAACCTTTCCTTCTGTCAGCTTACACTTGTCGTAGCATTTCTGCACATACACAGCCCTGTTTTTTTCTGTAAGTTAATCACATTCAGTTTTTCTCATACCTAACTTTATATTTAATGTGCAAATTGTACAGTTGTGTGTAGAAGACAGCGTCCAAAAATAAAGACAGCATTCACAAGGATTACTGAATTACAGAGATGAATAGAGAGTGGACAACATATCAAACCTCTGATGTACAAACAGATCGTAGGCACCAGTTTCTGTACATGTGAGGGGCACTAGCTGTCATCCTTCTGCTTTTCAAGCACTGTTACTGTTTCTGCTCTGATTTTTATATACTGCCACATACCAGTTTTCACTGTTTTAAGAGAAAAATTTATTTTCACATCTGTCCATTGTGACCCGAACACTCCTAATGTTGAAATCATATCTTCAGTTTCACTTCTGTGTTTAACTGTTTCCAACACGGATCACTTAACACCTGCCTTGGCTGGCCTTTTTCTTGGTTTGTTTCCAGTCTGTAACGATTGCATCGCACTTTGATTCCGTTCTCCGTTTATACGCAGTCTCCAGACCTGTGCCCTTGGGTAGTGTTGCTTTCTTTAGGCCATGGACAAGCAGACTGAATGCTGTGGTCTTGACTGTTTCTCCTTTGTACTTCATTACACACCAGCTCTGAGCTTGATGTTACACCATGAATCTTTCACTGTGTGCTCGTTTGTAGTCGTTTTGTAGTTGCAGCTAATTATTTTTCTAGTTTGTTGTTGGAACAGTTGTTTGTGTGGAACAGTTCTTAATTCTTTGCTGTGAGACAAAAATATTGCAGTTGGAATGTTTTGGAAATGTAAAGCTCAGCAGAAAACCTGAATGTCACCCAGATCAATTAGGTGGTTTAAAAAAACCAGTGTAGAGTGCAAGGCAGATCTTTGTGAGATTGGTACCCTTGACAGTATGGTATCCACGCCGTAAACTTCATTTCCATGTACAAAGTCAGCAATGTTTTGCTCCATTTTTTTGGTTCTGGAAAATGTCTGGGTACAAACACTTTCACTCTGTGCTCTTCAGCATTTTGTAAAAGCAGAGCACGTTTATAGTATAGATATCGTGCTTGTAGATAACCAGCAGTGGAGCTTTTTGTTTGGGTGCTTCTCCCTGCTCTTTTCTACAAAATGAAGCCCACAACTGGCAGATCTCAAACCCCAGTTCAGAGCCATCAAGGACATCCCGCCTCCATGGAGGTGTTCCTAAGCAGCACTGTTGTCCCTCCTGCCCACGCACTCTCCCTTCTACTCCATTTTTCCTCCAGTCAAAGCTGCTACAGAAACCTGAATATCCTAACCTGCAGGCTGCTTTCATTTAGAATCTTCCTGTTTCTTTCCTCTCTGCTTCTGACTTAATCCTTTGCCTACTTCGCAGGCCGATTCTTTGATGAGAATGAATCCCCTGTTGATCCGCAGCAGGGTTCTAAACTGGCAGATTATAATGGGGATGATGGTAACGTGGGTGAGTACGAGGCAGACAAACAGGCTGAGCTGGCTTACAATGAGGAAGAGGATGGTGATGGTGGAGAAGAAGACGTCCAAGGTGAGCTTGGGCCTTATCTCCATCCCATTGTAATGAAATCCACACTGAGTTTTCTTGTTGAATTTGTGTAAAGCCTCATTAATTTTGGCTGATCTGCAATTTATAATATGGAATAAATAAGCTTTAGGCGATCTTTAAAATTCAGCTCGCTTTCCATTTGAAAGCAATGTTATAGCAGTTCTCAGACTATTCCCATTGCTTATTTCAATTGTGCACAATTTCTGCTAGGAAAATCAAGATGTTTCAAATTTTGGAAACAATTTTCTAAACACAAATGTGGTGTATAGCTGGCTGGGGATGCAGTCTTTGGCATTACACTTCTCTACTTAAAACTGCATTAGTAGTTTTTGACTCCTGCTATTCAGTCACACCTGCACTGAGGTGGTACACAGCGAAGTCCCAGGTATCAATTCTGAGTGTAACTTTTTGTGCATTGTACACAGATTCAACAGACTTCTGGTTCTCTTTGTTAACCAAACTTCAGAACTCAGCCTAACGCCCATCCCTGCATGTTCCCCCCGCACGCGTCTCACTGCGTCACCTCTCCGTTGCTGCCTGCCGTGCACCTGCCACATTGTCTGCTGTTCTCCGTGTAGCTGTTTGGTAATGTCTTGTGAAGGGCTTGCATGTATAGAGGTTGGAAATGTCTGCTTAACCATTTATAGTATTTCCAGTTAAGGAAATGATGCAAAATAAAGGGGGAGTGCAGAGGGTGGGAGGGCTGTAACTCTCCGAGTTCTGTGTGCACCCTGATTTTTGATCCCTGTAATGCAGGTTTTTTAACTGGTAGGTTGTCAATCATTTTATTGTTATCCAAGCATAGGAATAGGAAAAGCTGCTAAAATGTAACTGATTTCTGTTAGCATGCACTGCTGTATGCAGTGTGCTTAGTGGCTGTGCTGGTAGTTTGAAACACATGAACAAGCACAAGAACAGTATGGATCAGAACCCTGGACAATTAATTTGCTTACTGATGAAAACGAAAAGCACTGCTGCTCCAGGTGACGTGGCTTGTTCTGCTACACTTCCATTCAGAGCTGTAGCAGGGGACTTTAGTTACTCCGGATTACAAATGTCCATTCCTCTGGGCATGTTCTTATGAGGTTCTGAATGGATTGTTAAGGCCAGCTTCCAAACGAATGTAAATAGTCCATATGGCCGCTTCTACCGATGTGCACTGCACTGTGGAAGTAGGAAGCTGGTTTCTCATGGTTGCAGTTTTGTAGAGCAAAGAAAAGCACAGTATGGTGCATGTCTGCTCTGCACTCTGCAAATCCAAGCAGTAGTGTGGATTGAGTTGAGTTTTGGCTGTTATTTAGTTCAATTCTCCCTCATGCACAGCGGGTGATACCTGGCTGCTCACTGCATCACTTCCTTAACTGGACTTCAAAGGGTGATTGTTGACATGAGTGAGTCCCAGTGCCGCCCTGTGCCACTCGTGAGGCTCAGCCTGCAGGCAGCCTTTGCCTGCAGCCGCTGCCTCTGTGCTGGCCCAGCCGCACGGTGAGGCAGCAGAGCAGCACTGCAGTCCCTGCACACACTGCACTGTGCCCCCAGCAGAACTGCCTGCTTACCAGCACTGCTGTGCTGGCTCTGCAGGGAAACCAATGGCTTGAGGTAGCAAGAAGCAATATCTTGTAAGCTGGTAACTAGTACAGGTACCTTGAATGGCATGCTGCCAGCAGCTTATGCAGCGATTGGCATGACACGGGAGTAAGTGCTGGAGAACTGTTAGAAACCAGAGGTTGTGGTGATGTAGCTTGCTATGTAGGAGCTGCAGTTGAAAATGGCCTCAAAACTTTCACGTGCTGATGTGACACCTCAGCTCAGTGCTCTGGTGGCTCTCGCTTTGGACTTCTTCTGCCAATCTCTTTACATCTGCACAGACGTAAGAGATTTTGTGCCATGTAGTGAGGGTTGAAGGGTGACCTTGGGAAGGCTCTTCCTGCAGAACAGTCCAAGCAGCACGTTACAACCTCTGGCTTCATTTTTCAAACCATTTGTTGCCTTGTCTCCTGTTAACTTGCTGGCTTGTTCTGTGTGGAGAGTGGTACTGCCAGCAGCAGCATTTTAGAAGTGTCTGCTTTAGTTTTTGTACTTAATTTACTTGCAGGAGAAGAGAAGGTGGAATTGTGGGATTTTGGAGGGAGAGTTATAATTGTTTAGAGGTTAAAAAAAGAAAAACCCACCGAATTTCTGCCTCAGAACTATTAGGAAAACATCACATGGTTCTGCATTAGGCTAGAACAAAGCATCTGGTATGTGTAAACAAAGCAGTTTGGTTAAATGAGTTTTTCTGTTACCACTAAAATTGCGTGGGCCTTATATTGAAATATAAGGAAAATAGACAAATTTGGAAGATGCACTCCTGTGAATCAGCATCTCCCAAATTTGGATCAGCATCCAACCTGGCATTTCTTCTTTCAATTCACCTGTTTGAAATGCAAAGTGAAACGTACACTGTTGGCTTCTACACCAGTAAATGTTGCTTTGTGGTGGCTGGGTGGTGACGGATTCTACCAATCAAGTGATACCCACATGCTTTCTTATTAGTGGTTTCCACCAAACAACAGCATGTGTCATGTAGATAAACAAGCCTGTGCCAGTGGCAGTAGGCTGCCAGAGGGTACCTGCCTCACTTGCAGGCTGATAAATAAACTTGTGAATGTTTTAGAGCTTCAGGCAGGTTATCGTAGCGATAGGCTTGGTAAACTTGTGGAGGGATGGCTGACGGCAGCCACGTGAACTCTGCTTTCTGTTCCTGTGAACTAGCGTCCTTCCATGAGCGGAAGGGGACACCGTGAGCTTTGCAATGAATGCAGCAAAAGCTTGTTGGTTAAAACACACTGGACTTTCAGGACCTCTTTTCTTGTGGGACCATGCAGGAGCCATCTCAATTATGGCAGCCAGAATAACGTGCCTCAGTAGTTCTTGCAAGAGATGTTTTAAAATATATTTTCCTTGATTTTACTTTATATTCATTTATTGTAGCGCACAAAAAAAGTGAGGATGAGTAAGTTTTGAGCATTTGTTTTTATGATTTTTCATGAGGCTCAAAGTCCCAGGAATAGAAGTCAAGAAGTAGAAGAGCGGTGGGGAGAGGCAGTCACCTGGGGTCTGCAGGATGGAACGCCTTCACTCACTCTCTCAGCCAGGGATGGAGCAGCAGCCACACTGCAGAGCAGCAGAGCTGTGGCACTCCCAGAGCGGGCACTTTGCATCAGCTGCAGGCTGCTCAGCATGCACTGCCCTGCTGCTCTCTGCTGCACTGTGCTTCCTGGCTGAGCTGCAGATTAACATGTTTAAGAGTATGTGAAGAGTATGCATGTTTGAGAGTAGATGGGTGAGCTATTTATTTATCACTTAGTAGCCTGACTGGATGGTTGTGTTTAAGCTGTGAAGAGTATGGGTGAAGAATGCGTTGCTGATTCCTAGCAAGGCTGAGAGAGAATACAGATTTCCATTGGTAAGAAGTGTGGAAAGGTTGAGCACTGCTTTTTGTGCTTTTAAGAGTCCTTCAGGTTTTACACTTGAGTCTAAGATGCAGGATAGCAGTCTGTAACAATGCTGATAGCAAAGGCAATTCAGAGTATCATTTTTCAAACCTAGGATGTAAGTTGGAAGAGCATCGCCTTACTCTTCTGCAGTTTATTCGGAGACCTGGAGCAGGGTCACAAGGACTTCTCTGTGCCAGTCCTGCATGGTTCCCAACCTCCGGTAAAACCGTGCAGTGTTTCAACTCTGCCAACTTGTAACTCATGCTGATGTAACCTTCCAAAGTTACAGAGACTTTCTAGTTGGCTTTTAGTGGGAGAGTTTCAAACCTATAAAGGAACATTCTCAATTTACAGTAGTTCTGCAATCTCTCAAGTCAGTAGATGTCTGAAATGCAGTTGGAACAAAGCCGGAGGTGCTCAGTAGTGTGAAGTCAGTTTGTCAGAGGGGACAAATCCCCAGGAGCTGACAGCTGGACCTGTCATGGCAGGCCCTTGTGCTGCCTTATTTTCCCAGAGGACTTCATTCCCATAGCCAGACAAGGCCCTGTTGGTGTGGATGGATGCATTAGCACTGCGTTCACGGGAAAGCTTGCTTAATTTTTTTTTTCATTACCATCACATGAGAATTGGTCTGGCTATTTCAATTGCAGATGATGAAGAAAGAGATCTACAGAATGACCTCGTTGATTACAGCAAGCCGCGCTTTGGTGACGGTGTTCTTTAAGGCTTGAATTAAATGGGAAATGTAGACGAGATCTCAACTGAAGAACTTGAAGTGCTGCAAAACTGAACCATTTTTACTTCGGCGTTTCATACTTTAAAACAAACTGATAATTAAAAATAAGTACACTCAAAGTTAGGGAAGTAACAGAAGGAAACAGTTCTGTACATATGTACATAGTTGTACTATTGCAAATTGTATTAAAATGACACTTTTGTTGTTACATTGAACCAATTACTTAGACTGTACCTTATCTGTAAGAATCTTTACATTTAAAACCAATATTATAAATAGGGGCCGAACTGTTTCTGCAAATTAGAAAACTTTGTAAACTGGAGAACTTGTACAGTTTGTATCTCATGTAACAAACACACTGTGGAAACAATGTACAGCCAGAGGACTCCTTTTCTACAGTAATACCTGTATGAGCAAAAATACTCTGCTTTTTTCATGAGTGCTGTGTTTTTTGTATTTTGCAGGTGAACTATTGTTTGAGAATGAAAACTGAATGCTTAAAAAATTGCTTCTTCTTTTATGTAAGTGAGGAAAGATATGACAGTGGCATAGACCTCAGAAGCAAGCACCATTTTGATTCTCGTGTACAGTGACCAAAACTCATAGCTAGAGCTGGAGATCAGTGACAGTAGAGTTTCAGTAATTTGATACATCCTGAAAAAGTTGTGTGACTAATAGCTTATCTTAAAAGGTAATATAAGTAATTCAACACAGCCTGTAGGGAATCTTTGTGTACGTGTTAAAGAAGAGCACGTTTCAGTGTGGGAATGGGGGAGGGAAGAAATCTACATCGGCTTTGCAGGAACCTGAATGGAAGGAACAACCCCTACCCTCCCTAAATACTTTGTTTGCAGAGTTTTACTGTTCCAAGAGACTCCATCCTGTGTTGCAGTCACTCAAGTTAATTTACAATGTAATACGTTGCTACAGATCTCTCCAAACATCTGCCACTTCCACCTTTGCTTTTGTATCTGAGACCAGTTTGTAAGTTAGATACTTTTTGTATTATGTGTTCAGCACTTTCTGCATTTTATGGAAATAATTCAGTTGATTTACAGTATGGAAAATGAGGTCATTAACCCAACCTGCTTCTCCAAAAGGGCTACTGCGAAAAGAAATTACAGGACCTTTCACGTGGGTGATTGTTCTCTCTTTGTATTCAGGTTCCCATCAGAAATGACAGTCTTGCTTGATGCCCGTTCAGTGGACCTTTTACATTTCAGAAGTTGCATGATTTTTTTTGCTATGTTATTTTTGCTACAGGCATATTCTGCTAATGAGTCTTAAATATACAGGAAATAAAAAATCAAATTCTGGTGATGCATTCCAACGGTTTGGTTTTTTTTCCTCTGGTGGTGGTGTTTAAGACTTGAGTTCTTCATTACGTATGTCTGAGAGGCAGATGGGGGAACAGCCCTTTGCATGGTGTGATGTACTTCCAGTTCAAAATAAAATGCCGAGCCTGCTCTGAATGAGATACCATACTAACACCACACAGTAAGAACAAAGCTGTACCAGGATTCTAAGAATAGCAGTCATCAGTAAATGCCATATTTAAGCACTGCATCTTTTGGTCTTAAAATGTAATTTCACCCTGAATTAGGTGTTAACTTGATTCTTCTAATGAAAGCAACATATATGGATTCTAATAAATTGTTTAAAATTTGTGAGGCTTCTGGCTCTTTTGTTTCCTTCTGCAGCCATATCGAAGTGATCGAGGCTCCTGAAAATCAGATTAACGTGGGCCTTCACAGGAGCTGATGCAGTCTGACATATCAGGTGGTTACACCCGCTTGATAAAAGCCAACTCACAGGGCAGTGAGTGAGATGAGGATCTTACTACAACCCATACAAACTTACTCTCTTGTCATATCAGGACAATTACACACCTGGATATTTTTAAGCAACAAGTGAGCTTCAAATGCAGTACCTGTGTAGTTGGTGTGAATGTGAGTACCAACCTTGGCAGCAGCTCTTGAGCTACTGTAACAGATACACAAGAATAACTTGGCAACACTGTACCTACTGTAAAATCCTCCTTGAATCCCTCACTGTAGGGCCTCTGGTGTTGTGCTGTACAAAAACTTCTCTGGCCAGCTGTCTGCATGTTGCTTCTGTGCTGCATTTTCATCTGTGAGACTGCTGGTCAGGCAGGTTGCTGTGGAGGTTACGTGGGTAAGTGTACAACCACACTGCCCTCGGTAAGTGCCCACATACACACTGAGGTCAGTAACCTGTTATTATGGGCAGCGCACTGTGTGCATGAATTGTAGGCTTGCTTTACCCCGGTGTTTTGGGAGAGTGTTTCACTGAAGCGGAGCCCGTACAGAAGCATGGTTTGATCCTCGTGGTATCCTTTTAAGGAATCTGATTTAGGTCACTAGGCACTCTACCCTTCATTATTTAGTGATCCGATGTTTAAAGAATTTTATTTCTAAGGGGAATTGTTCTGTCAAACAAATTCCACTTGAGTGAAAAAAGTCTGTGTTCTTTTGGGAAAGTGCCAATGTTTTTAGAGCAATTTTCCTTTTTTTTTTCTTTGCTGGCTTCATTACAGCTGTTTTCTACACCATCTCCCCTCCCACACAGGCACGTGGCTGATTCCCCACCTCAGCAGTTAGCCCTGCACCCTCACCTCATCCCCTTTTCTCCTTCAGACTGCAGTTCTGCCTTACTGTTCTTTCCCAGCGTCTCCCATCTCTTCTGAACTGCATCACTGCTGGGTGCAGCGAAGCGCCGCAGCTTTCTGTTGCTGTGCCTTTCCCTCCCGCTCCCTGGAGCCATCCCTTTCCAGTCACTTCACACCTGCAGCACTGACCTCCTGCTCCGTGCCTGTCCTTTAACATAACGCCCTTCACCAGCTGGGAGCCACTGCTCTAGAGGACTTGGGACATCCATATCGAAGACAGACATCTAGGCATGGCTTGAGCTAGAAAATAGACACAAATGTCTGAATGATTAAGCTGAAGATGCAAGACTCCAAATGGAGGAGTCTTCATTTTCCAAGAATTCCCGGGGCGCTCTGCCCTCAGCTCCACACAGATGTGCTCACTGCACACTGCCAGCAGTGAGTCCTGCACTGATCCCGTGCTCAGTGCTCGGCTGGGATAACTGCCTCGCCTGCAGGTCGGCTCTTCCTAAAGCACACGTCCCCAGAGGCAAACAGCTCAAAGAAATGGCACCTGCTTCATTTCTACATGCTGCTAAAGATTCCAGATGATCAGCTTTGTGTTTCCTAAGCCATTATATATTACAAAGAAAAGTTTACCAACTAGCTTAAATCTGTTGTTCTCATCCAATACCTCGTTCACCCTTTTTCTAGTAGAGGCCTAAAGAAGTGATGAAAATGCGATTGCTTTCAGGTATGTGGAAGAGAACAACCTAGAAAAAAAATGCAATGTTTTTCTAATAAAGTTCCTTCAGTCAAAGGCTCACTTAGAAAACATATAAATCACTGACCTGCCAATGTGCATGTCTGTACTTAATGTGTTCGTGGCGTGTCGTTTAGCACCACCAGTATCAGCTCATGAGTACCAATATGAATGAGTAACCTATCTGGATTTTATTTTTTACATCTACTTTTGAAATCCCGAGGCCATTTTTCTGAGCTGATACCTGTTTCCATGGAAACAGCAGCACACAAAATGTTGACATATTTCAGAGAGCGCTACTCAAATATCTGCTTCCCTCAAACCATCAGCTGAACTTCAAAATAACATTTGGTGCATGTGGTGGAACTGCTTTACAAGAAAAATCAAAGCACCTTTAAATGATGGCCCAGCCCAGATCTTGTTGTCTGAGCAGTGTTTCTAGACAGCTAAAGCAGCGTGCGGCTCCTCGGGTTCTTGTTTTAAGGCTTGTGTACGAGCAGCTTTCGTCCACATGGCAGTGCATGGAAGGAGTCATCTCCTGAAAAGCAGCAAATGAGACGAACAAACCTCATCCTAGCTTCTCATAAACTCACTTCCCTCTTTCATACATACTTCCAAGTGCTTCAGTTCACCCTGCCATTTTGCAGTGCTAAGTGCTCAGCACTGTCACTGTTAAGAAGAGGTGGTGAAGAAGAGCACTGTGCCATCAACGCTGAGCTGCTGGCCGTGCTGGTAGGAAGAGGACTGTATCTGGAACTTTACTAGAAAGGAAAAATTAGTTCAGTTGTTCTAGTTTTTGTACACTGAGTTTTGATTAGTTTCTTCCTTCCCCTCCACTTAGGTTCATAAAGAGCAACAGCTGTACCTACCACAGCCCTGCAATCACACACCAAACCAAGTGATGTTTATTCATTGAAAAATGGGTTTCCTACTGATTTGAGATCTAAGGGAAAAAGAAAAAGCTTTATTCAAATGCAATGAGAAAAATCTATGTTTTGCCCCAGGCTACATCTGAACAACCTGTATTAACTTGTGAGACACTGGTGGCCGACTATTTCATTCTTTCTTAAAGACATCCCACATTTTAAAAGGTGAAAAACACTCACATTTTACAGGTGAAGAGGACACTGTGTTTGGAGGAGAAAGTGCCTCTGCCTCAAATTCCTCATCATCTCCCCCCACATTTCCCATTGGAGGACATGTGGGTATGGAGCACCCAAAGGGTCCCCGATCTACGCTCCAACCCCCGTAGCACAGGGAACTGCTCCTCCTGCTTTGTGCTCATCCAATACAGGTACCTTCAGCCAAGTGGGGGTTAAGAATTAAAACAGCTTTTATAAAAGTAAAGCTTGGAAACAAGCAAAACAAAAGTACAGAAATGAGTGTTTTATAAAAGTCTCAAGCAGCATACAAGAAACAAGCAGCTCCTGAATGCGTGCACTTACCTGGGAGCTCTCCACACAACTCAGCCCTTTTCTGCTTTCCCCTCTCCATTTCAAAAGCCCAAGGCAGTAACGGCCACAATGGCTGCCAGGTCAAGAGCAGAAAGGGAGTAAGAAATGCCTGCACTTCCACACCGCCTGAAGGAGTTCCGATGTCAACCAAGAAGCTGTGGGGGTGAGCTGGTGTTCAGAAACGCCTGCAGTATTTCTGTTGTGCCAGCCTCCAAACGGCAGTAGAACTGTAGGAGCTGCAGAGCGGAACCAAACACGGGCAGGCTCGGAGCTCAGCATGCTGGGGTGCTGTCCTCCTCCAGGGACGAGATGCAGTGCCCAGCTCCTGGCATCCAGTGCAGTAAGGAGGGACGACAACAGAATGCTTGTGAGCTACCCACATCCGTATTTAAATACAGGAATCTCTAGCAGTCTAATTAAGAGTAACAACGCTTCACGGCTTCAAAGCACAGTACAGATACAAGCTAACGTATAACAGCCACGGGAGGAACTTCGGAGAACACTGAGTTCCTCGAACAGCAGAGCTGACAGCATACCAAGGACCAAGAAAATCCCTGCAATTGTCCCATTTCCTAAAGATTGCAAATGCAAAGAGAGAAAAGAATGAAGCGCCTCTCCGCTTTGCATAAATAACCAAATCCTTAAAAGCCCAATAATAAAAGGCTGCACTTTCGAAGCACTCACAAGTCCACATAAATGAATGTTCTGATGCCAAAAATATTTTGCTCAAGGTTAAACTGAGAACATACGTATTCCTAAGTCATTTTTGCTCAGCGAGAGCTTGCAGTACTTCGTTTTATGCCCAGCCCCAAAGAGAAATCTGACTTGAAGAGACATTAGCATACAAATGGGATAGGAACTTTCAGAGCTTGGGCAACTGTTACTCCATTACAGACAGCTCAAATCAATTCTGGTAAACACCAGAGAAAAAAATATCTGTGCTTCAGTTTAAAATATGAGTGCTCACACAGCTCAGAGACGTACACGGGATTTGAAGCTGGTGGAAATCCACACGTTGAAACGAGGGAAAACGACAGCCACCAGGACCTGGCTCACGTTCTCTGCCACAGCTACTTTCCTTTCCTCCTGTCCTCCCCTGCCCCAGAAAAGAGTTGGAGAAGAGACCAAGTTTTCCTCTTAAGATTATTTAATTCAGTTTTCAAATCTGTTAAGCATGAAATGAGAGTGGCGTCTGTCCTGCAGAGCGGGAGAAGCCTCAGCGCTGCAATGATGTGAATTGCAGGTACTCCTGTAAGTAACCAAAGGAAAACAATTAACAGCCAACCGGAGACCTTTCTGCCAAGCCTGAAGGACGATTTCAACAACAGTGAGAAATCCGAGTACCTACAGTGAACAGTCAAAGAAATACTGAATTTATTTTAGTTAGTTCCAACTACCCAATTCTATTTACGGATTTTCAGTAGGCAGCTTTTCCCAAAGCTTTCTCCAAGCTCCATGGATCCCACAAAAGCAAAGACTCGCTGTTGAACCTGACTTCCTTGAAAAGTAGGAAACCCAAAGTGATGGCTTCCGCCTGACAGAACAGAACCACATTTTTCAGAACTGTCAGAGCTGCAAAGAGCATTCTGCTTAAATTATTTTCAGACGAAAGTGACAAGATGAAAATGGACACTAAATAACTAATGAGTTACATATTTTATTAAATGCTATGAGTTTACATTTTCATACAGACAAAATCATAAACAGTGAAAAATACAAGGCCTACAGAACAAAAGAACCCTTGTGAGCAAGCACTTTGCAAAAGAAGATTACATGTTTTTGGTGATTCACAGCATGATTTGCCTGGAAAACACAGAGGGTTGGCTAGGCTGCATACAGGTTGTCATGCACTTCTGCCTCAGTTTAATTATATCTGCAACAGACTCTCTGCACAAGCAATCAAATCCTGAAAACTCAGCTATAAAAGGCTGAAGCAAGCCCCTCACGTGCACTCTGCTGTATGAGCTGCCCGAGGCAGAGCCAATACAGAAACAGAAAGAGGAGCCAGCTCTTTATCTGTCACTTTCTGGTGCAGCTACAGAAAGCTGGCACCCCCAGCTCCTCCGCACACACAACCACTTACTGCTCACTTCAGACTCTGGCGGATTTGCCTGAACAAATACGTGTGTGTGTACTTGTGGTATGCGGAGAACTCACCGCCACCCTCAACTTCACTCCTTCCCAAGCAGGAGGAGTAAGACTGAGTGCTTCCAATAGCTTGCATCACCGTGCAGAAGCAGTGCAGTGCTCTGCAGCAGCTAGAACCTTCTGGCTGACTCCAGCACCAAGGACACCGTGCTTCTCCAGTACAGCACTGGTTTAAAGAAAAAGTGGAGGCACGTATACCTATTTACTGGATTACACTGGGATTTTCAGACACGCAGAAACAGGGTTATGATACGTGTGGAAGGACTTTGTGCCAGTACAGAAACGGGAACACTCCCGGTCCCTCCACCCAAACCAAACCCTTCTCACGGAGCAGCGATGGCTTGCTAGTATGGACACTCCACAGTTCAACCTCCTGCAATTGGACCGACTGCTGAAGGATGTGTGTTTTCACCCCTGGCAGATTGTTCCGTGGCTGCAGACGCCTCAAAGATGTTCTGTGCTAAATCAAACACGCATTTCAGTAGGTTTAAATTCACGCTTGCCTTTGTGTCTGAAGAGGCGCACAGCACCATATGAATTCTGGCTCCCTCGCTGAGTGCAAGCAGTCAGAACAGTAAGTCTGTAGCTGCTCCTGGACAGACAGATTGGATGACAGACGTCTGGGCACGCAGAGCAAGCACAGCCTGCGAGCTGCTCCCCAAGTAAGTCAAGTCCGTGGTTGTTCACCTACTGAACAAAGTGTATTCCCTTCAGATAAGCAAGAGAAATAACAAATACTAGAAATAGATAATTTTAAAATACTTTAACCCAAACAAGAATTGTTTTGTTTAAACAACTATTTCTCACAGCCATGGAAGTTAGCCCTGTAAAAAACACGGCGCCTATTGGTAGGTGTGTGGACCAGCTTACCAAGAGCTGGGCTCACGCACACGGGATCTCTGTGACAAACAAGGAAGTGACTCTAAACAAGTCCTTCTCAGTGAGCACGTAAGCGCAAAGCTAGCAGGCCAGCAAGACTTGAGAACAACAAAAAGAGTTGGAAGGAAGTCACGAAGAACGGCCATTCAAGTGAACATTAACAGAGTATAACATTTCAGCAACGTGCAACACTGCTGGCAACGACGGATTTTTTTCCTTCAGTGTCTCAGTGAGGAAAACACGCACCTAGAATATCTCAGTCTGGCAGTCCCTGCAATTGACTGTCAAGGGAAGAACCTGCCATTGCCAATACAGAGCCTCTTCTGTGCCTTCCAAGCTTCCAGTGCCTCGTGTGCACACCCAGACAGCGTCGCTTAGCTCCTCCGTGGCACGCACAGCGCGCTCCCCACGTTGTGCTTTATGAGGGGAACGGGTCACAGCAGGCGGACCTTTGAACTTCTGCCTTCACAGCAGTGCCAATCAGCAGCATGGCTTCATACATTCGCACCCGACGTGTGACAAAGCTCACAACCCTTCTGGTCCAACAGCACCCCCTGCTCCAAACCAGGCACAAGACCACTGCGAATACAGAAAAGTACAGTTCTTATTCCCTACAGATTACTTGGAACCCCAAGTCACGTGCTGCAGCATCTTCAAAATGTTTTCTTGGCTTCTGCTGCGAACGCAGTAGGTGGTTTTTGTGTTCTTACAAATACCTGTGTGGTTTGAATCCTGCTGAATGGTTTCCTCTGGCAGTTACTTTCATTATAACTACGTAGCTTGGAAAAGCCCCGCCACCTATTGTTTTTCAAAACTCCTGCTTTACGAGTACCACTGAATGTCCTGTTGGGCTTGTACTGTGAGCCATCACAGAGCTACCCTGCCACACTAGGTCCTCTTAACGGACTGTCAAACAGTCTTAATTAAGTTTTAAAAGCGTTCCAAACTACCCTTTCCCACAGCTGGTCGTACAAAGTACCACGCTTACTAACGCGTGTGTTTAGAAATACCGTAACGCTCTACAGGAATAAGGCCTGCTCTGAATAATGACTGCACTGTTTCCAGTGCTGCTTTTCCGCCTGCTTCCTTGAGGAACGAAGGTAACATTAGTTCTGCAGTGTCTTCTCTTAGGAAAGCGAGAGCTCTGTGATAAAATTTTAAACCAATTCTTGGCTCCGCAGCAGCTGATGTTGATTCTGTTTAACAAACCAGTAAATAAGCGACAAGAGAACCGGGACTTCCGTAACACAGCTCAGGTCTGAGAGCTGTGAGGGGGGTCAGTGCTATCGCAGAAAGGAGCACCCCGAGCAGGTTCGTGCCTGCGGGCGCGTTAGAGAGCGTGCATCCCAGTGAGATTGAGAAGCTGTCCGCAGGTCGAACGGCACTGACGTGAGAGCCACGGAGGCGGAGGCTGAAAGCACTCACAGGCGTTAGGAAAGGCGGGCCGGCCGCTCAGCAGGCTGTAAGCCCCGCCGCCAGCCCAGCACGCCGCTGCCGTCCCGCATCCTCAACTTCTCACACGAGAGGCCGCCGACAATTAAAAAACT
>JAOWBP010004028.1:17311076-17330886 GCA_028571105.1 Tragopan temminckii | reverse complement strand
CTGTGTATGTGTGTGTGTGTGCATGTGTGTGTTTTTGTGTGTGTGTTTTTGTGTGTGTGTGTGTGTGTGTGTTTTTGTGTGTGTGCGTGTGGTTTTAGTTGAAAAAGTGATCTGACAGGGGCACTGCCAGGAGCTGCTGAAGGTTTCTGTGGCGGTCAGAATTTCTGACAACATCCTGGCTGTGCTGCTCAGGAAGTGTTGGCCGACCTGTTGGTAGCAGGCGTGCAACAAGAGGGAGATGACTTCCAAAAATAGGCTCCTGTGTGCCTGGCAGCGTGGATTAAATGTCCGCGGAGCGCAGCGTGTCCCCGGCAGCTGCTGTGGCAGGAGCCCCTCGGAGCAGCGCCGCTTCTGCTGCAATTTGTCGCTGCTGCTTCGAGCTCGAGTGCTGCAAACTTTGATTTCAAAACATCTCGGCTATTGGTGAGCTCCACAATATCCAGGGATGACTAATGTAAAATTCTTGTCTTGGCAGCATCGGAGACTGTAAATAATATCTTTCTGCTGCAACAGATTTGGGCTGCGTTCTGAGATTAGCTGTTCTACAATTAACTCGGCTCTCCATTTCTCTTTGTTGGTTGGAGTCTGACCTGAACTGAAAAGGCTGAATTAATGACAAGTGTGTACCCGCAGTCACAAAGAGAAAAATATCTTGGCCAGGAGGGAATAAACTTTCAGTTCCAAATGCATGCGGTGTAATCAAAACAAAGCCTTGCTAGTGCAGCAGTGGCAAAACAACGGTGCCTAGAAATAGGACTGTGAGAGCAGAAAAATACGGTAACAGAAAAATTATTTTTTCTTAGGGCCAATTATAAAAAGCCTTCTTCATCCTCGTTTGGCAAAATCTTGATGAGAATAGTGATTTTTCTGGGGAGACACTTTGGCTTCAGGAGCGCAGAGCCGCACGAGTGAGCCCCAGGCTGATACACAGAGGGACTGCGGTTAAAGGAGGGGATGGAAGCCCAGGAGCCTCAAGCATGGCGTTCAGAATGATGTGCCTTGGTGACCTGAAGGAGGCGGAGGAGAAGAAAAGGTGCTTCCAGGAAATGAGGGCTGTTAGGGTGTGCATGGGAACGGTTGGGTCGTGGCCTGAAACAGTGACGGGGCGCCTGGTGAAGGGGCATAGCAGCCCTGGGAGGACAGGCGGAAGCAATTCACCTCGGTCGCCAGAAGGGATGGAGCCAGCTCCACTCCTCCCTAACCTCACGTGAGGGCGGCTGCTGCGAGGGAAGCGACTCAGCATGGAGGTTTTCTCCTTTGGAGAGTTCAGTGAGCCCTGATCCTCAGAGAGGGGTATGCGATTCCTTCTTCATTTGCCGGATTGTGACCACCACCTTTCTTGGGTAATTTAAGGCTGGTTTGAAGCAGCTGTATCTGCTGTTGCCTTTCTCTACAGGGTGCACTTGCGTTGTGCCTTTACTAATTATAATGGCTAACTAGTGTTTTGATGGAACTTGTTTTCTCTGTTTTCTCCAGATTTGTAACCACGCACCAGCACTCGGGTAGTACGTTTGGTGTGTTTTGCTGCTTTCATAGACTACTGTCTTCATATTTTGCTCTTCCTTGCACTACAGTGGCACTACTTCTGTCTTCCTGACCCACGACTTCCCAGTTGATGGCTGTCTCTCACATGGGTGGTTGTGGAAAAACACACTGGGAAATCCGAGAAGGGTGACAAGCAATATAGTATGTTGCAAAATATGAAGTGCATAAGCTGAAATAAGATGAAATTACTGTAATTTTCCAGGGCTGGAGAATAAACTGGTTAAAGAAAGGCCGAGGCTCTTTGAGAGGGAGACATCTCAACACCTTTGGGCCAACAAAAAGCATTTCCTTGAAGTTTGTGAGGCGCTGTGGGGCCGGTCTGCATGAGAGGCTCTGTCTGTGAGTGATTTCCTCGGCTGCGCTGTGGCTGCAGGTAGGGCTGCCACCATGCTCACCTTGTCTGTTCTGTAGTTCTCCTTCCTCGCCAGGCACAGGCTGATGTGATTTCAGTTCCCCTGGGTTTCCCATGGTGACTCAGGCTTCTGTGTGCACTGCCATGAGGTCAGACGTTCCTTGAGAGCATCCCTAGTGCTATGTGGATGGACTTCAGCCCCCTCAATGAATGCATCTCCTTGCAGAGATGTTCCTTCCTACTTGAAATCTGGGTCACATCGCAGTAACGAAATGTGCTCGTGAAATACAGCTGGTATTATTTGTTTAAAAGGAGATTGGAGTCGACATTCTTCTCAGTTCCTCTTTCTGTGGACCTTCCTGCTGTGGTCCAGCCTGTGTGTCTGGGAATATTTGGATGAAAGAGCTGTGATTTCTCAGCAGAGCTCTGGATCACTTGAACTGGTGGCTCTGAGGCTTCGCTTTATTTCCCCACTCCAAACCCAGTGACAGAAAGCTGTTATGTTTGATAAGAGCTCAGCTTTGTGTGCTCCGATCCCGTGTCTGTACCTGCAACACAAGGTGCATGAGTTGGCATTCCTGCTTAAAATCTGAGGAGTAAAGCAGTTGTGCTGCCTTCTTGGCTCTGCATAAGAACGTTCCAAGTGACGTTGTGCAAGTGGTGCGGGAAGAATATCGTGGTTGTTGCAATCAAATGTATTCCATGCTTTTCAGCGTGGTTTGTGTTTCAGGATGAATTTGTCATACTTAATGGTCGTCATCTCCTTGACGGCAAAAATTCTTGTATGGGCACAGTCTCTCGGAGAGGAGAGCGGCTCGTTGGCTGCCTTTTGCCACTTGGAATACAGCTGTACTTGGGCATATGAAAAAGTACTCCATTACTCTATGCTGCACCCACAGTGGGAGGCTGACGTAATCCATGGCAGCAGAAGTCACTACAAAACGCTGGAGGGAGTTCCTCCCTCTTTGGGCAGCACAGCCCTGGGGCCCAGCAGTGTGTGGTCACCGCTTGGGGCACAGCGGTGCTGGTTGCACGGCTGCTGGGGTGAGGAGCTGCAGGCAGAGCAGAGCTGTGCCTGTGCGCTCCCAGTGCTCACCTGGCTGCGGTCTGAAGGCTCCTGCAGAGCTCTTCCTGTGCTCGCAGCTGGAACCCGTCGTTTGCAGTGGTGGCACTCGGTGTTACTGCCGAGCACTGCAGTAAATGCAGAAATCATTTAACGCTGCGATTTTGGATGTTCTTGTCAGTTTTATCTTCCTGCTGTTGATCGCTATTGTTCTTTCACCATCTTAAAGCTTCTCCTGCATCAGAAAACCTTAAACCCTGTAATTATGTGTGCTGTACCTGATTTTCTTTCAATATTTTTTTGAAAAATAGTTAAAACTATAGTACCAGATGTGGTGGGAAAATAAGTCATCGTGACCTGAAGAATGTTTGGAGATGGGCTCTTAGAGATCCAAGTCACTCGCAGGGATTTCCATCCCATAGGTGCCCCATAGCTGTGTGTGGGATGACGGCACGATTTGTGGGCAGTGAGCCCTGGATAATGCAGAAAACAACTCGAGTCATTCAGCGTTCATGTTTGCTGTTCACGCGTTTGCTTGGCTTCAGGCTCGTGGTGTTAGGGTAATACTTCAGTATCAGAAGTCGATGTGAAGCAATTGCGCTGTTACGTGGTGAGAATTTTGAGCTGCTGGAAGGATCCTGAAAGAGAATCTGCTGGAAAGGAAATGAAGGGACAGGAATTAATTGGAGCTGGTAAGCAGCGTACAGTGAGCTTCGGAGTCGTCCTGGCTTTGGCTGTAGTGCAGCTCCTGGCACAGCGAGCGGGTCTGGAGCAAGCAGGTCAGCCTGGCGCGTTCCCTGCAGCCGTGTGTGCAGCCATGCCTGGGCTGGAGGCAGGCAGGCAGTGGGTAAGTGCTGTGCTGGGCTGGCTGGCACAGTGGGAAGGAGCCAGGCGCGCTGGTGGCTGCGTGAGGGCACTCGTAGCCGGGCCGGTGGAAGTGTTGGTCTGCTCGCTTCTCTGTGCTGGAGCCCTGGTGGCATCCCTGCAGTACAGATGGAAGAACTGTCGATACAACTAACCAAATGAGAGGGTGCTTTCAGCAAGCAGAACAAAAAACTAAAAGAATTCCTGAAGAGGCCGATATGGAAGCAAATGAACTTCCCTTTTCAAAGCGTGGAAGGGCTGGAGCTCCTGGGAGATTGTAAGAATGTTTTGAACATGGCAGAGCAGTGTTGTTTTTCTCTAACTTCGTTCCAGCACATTGCTAACTGTTTAGCTTGAACGTTGATATATTTAGACTCCTTGGTTTAAAAGTTTAATGGGCATTTTCTGTCTCAGACTGTAATTCCTGCTAGGACCCAGCCGGTACTTCTTCCAAACACATGAATGCTGAGAAATTTTAACTGTATTTGGGAATTTTTTTTCAGCCACGTTTGATAATGATTTGGTTAACTCAGGGTGCTTAGTCAATGAGAATGTGCTAAAAAATAATGCTCTTCTGAATGTTTCCAAAGTAAAAATGTATTTTGTTTTTTAAGGTTTCCTTGGACCATTCCATCCACTGATGTTAGGTAATTTCTTCAGATTTGTAATGAGATCCTCCTGGTTGGTGCAGAAATGCAGTAGGACCATATGTCTGTTGTTGTGGGTTCTTCCCAGCAGAAATAGAGACAAAAAACATCTGGCAGCAACTTGTAAGGAAGGAAAGTCGAGATCCAAGTTTTGATAACACATTTATTTTACTTTTTTGCATAAGAATGCTGTTGTTAACTTTTTTCCCTGGTCGTAAGGAGGAGGAACAGAAAACTGGATTTAAATCCTTGTGGATGGTTTTCATTTTTCTGCATGCAGTTGAATCTTTTAAACTAAATGCAAATTCTGTTGCAAATATTAATACTGGAAGTGTACTCTGGTGGGCTGTGAGTTTTAATGGCTCTGTTACTAGAGGGCTTAGGATTACAAGTAGCCAATTCTCACACATTTTGACTATGCTTTGTGTTTTCCCCCCTCACTCCTGGACTATCAGGCCACCTCTGCCATAGAGGTCATTTTGCTGCCCTGACTTCCCTTTGTCCTTGCTGTCACTGCTGTTGTGCTCTGTGGTGGTAGAAAGTGCTGGCCATGTATTTATGAAAAACCGAGTCCCATGCTTGTCGGCAGCTAGCACAGAAATCACGTGTAACTGAAGTATTGAACTCCTGGCCATACCCCTTCAGCACTGCTTTCTCAGAAACTTGTCATTAGCTGCGGTGTTCTTCGTTAGCTGGAGCAGCTTTCATTGGAGACTGAGATGTAGCTGACTGCAAACCATCCCCAGTGGCTGTGCTGTTCAGGCTGGCCGTGAGCAGCTGTGTCACTGCTGCTGGCTGAGCCGTGCCCGTCCCGCCACTGCCTTTAACTAAACAAGAAGGCACTTGTTGCTACTTTACCCATATTTTAGAATTATTGACTATTTATCCATTCAGCAACAAGGCACATGCTAACAAAGGTAGCTTCTAACTCCTGCTGTGATGAGAAAATGCATTTCTTGAAGAAAAAGAAATAGCTCTGTGTTGTGACTTCAGCCCGGACGTTACTCTTAGTGGTATTTCGGCACATTGCAGCTCAGTTGGGTTTCAGTGCAGTACAGCTCAGAAGGATTTCTTGCTGCTCCTTTTCTCTGCTCCTGGTCCAGCATGGGGTAATTTTAAGCACGCGAGTCCCATTCAGATCATCCCGAGCAGGAGCTGCAGCCAGCTGGAGCAGCCTTAGGTGCAGCCCAGAAAGGCTGTTATATTTGTGCGCAGGTTTAACTATAGCAGCAGTCCAGCTGAAGGCTGGAGATAAATGTGACATGTTTTCTGAAATGGCCTATTGCTCTGCTCTAATGAATACTGCCTTTGCATGCATCTTCCTGTGGTTTAATCTCGTTCCCAAGTACGGCTGTATTGAGGATCGATCTCAGGTTCCTTTGTCCAACTGCTGTATTCTCACCCATGCTTCGTGCACAGTCTCACTTATGATTCCTTCTTCTGTCAACTCTTGACGTGAATTTGGATTTATGCTTCATCTCAAATACAATGTGGAGACTTGAAATGATGCATTGTGAGGGATGCGGGGCTGGAAAGCACTGCCCAGCTCCTTGCGTCTGGTCGTTGGAAGCTGAAGACAGCAGGCACCATAAAATCCTCTCCGTCTTAAACCCGGAATTTTTTGTTCCCGCTGCTCGGACTGAAGGGTTATGCAGAACCCTCATTGATCTGATGGTTAGATGTGTTTGCGGCCAGATTATATTCATTTGTTCTTCTGCCAGCGTTGTGCTCCAGCTTAAAGAGCTCCTCTTCCATTTAAATGAGGCTGTGTGTGTATGGGGGTAAAAGCCCGGTGCATCAGAACGCCGTCAGTGTTACATCGCTTCTTCAGTTCACGAGCTGAAGCCTAACACATTTCCTCAATGACTAAGTGCACTTGCTTTTCCCTTTGTAGCTTTACATGTGGTACTCATGAAAATGAGGCTGAGAACGCGGAAGGCTTCTCAGCAATCCAATGCAATTCACGCGCAGCGCGCTCAGCGGGCCAAGAGGAAACACTCGGAGGTGGAGGAGAGCCTGCCTGTCGGCGGGGGGAAGCCGCAGAAAAATGAGACGGGCCTCCTGTCTTCAATCAAAAAGTTTATTAAAGGCAGCACGCCCAAGGTACGGTGTCAGTGGGTTTCTTCTTTTGTTTGTTAATTGCGTCAGATTCTAGGAATGTTTCTATTCGGAATAAATAAAAATATGTAATTGGAAAGGTAAAGGCAGGGCTAAACCACTTAATCTCACCTGTCTTGGTCCAGACAGAAACCTGTGCTTGCCAATCTTCGCGTGTTCAAACGTGCTGAAAGGAATTGCTGAGGGAGAAGTCTGTATTACTTTGATAGGCTGAACGTAACCTTGCAATTGCTTTAATAACTGCTTTATTCTGTAAGGAGAGGCCAGCCAGAAAGGGCTCCGTTCCGTCCCAGCAATCCGCTACTGACATTATGTAGCTGTAAATTGAAGAGACAAAAACAAACAAACCGAAAACATCAGATGCGATAAGACATCGGATATGGTGTCATAAACTGTATGGTCTAGAAAAACAAAAAGGATTCAAATTCAGGATCATTTTCTGTTTTTTGAACCGAGTGTTGAAAGGATAACTTTGTAACAAGTGAAGCTGAAATCATTTTAATTAACATAACAATATATTCTTAAATTGTCACAAATATTGTGAAATTTGATCTTTAAAGTGTTAATTACTTATCATGGGAACATTGAGGTGCTGACCAAAACACTTCAGTAAAAAGTAACTGATTGAAGCCATTGACGTTTCACTTGTCATTGAACCAGGCTAAGGAATCCATTTTACATTTAGCATCTACAGAGCACGGCTGTACAACGTTTTGGCTGCGAAACCATTGCAACAAAAAGCTGAAGCATAAGCAAAACATTTTACGTAGGAATTTTAAGATAAAATCTCTTGTTTTCTTTGTCTCTTTAAATTGCTGACTTCTCTCTCCCATACCTTTGAATTACGCTTCATTCTTTTGTTGACAGCTTTTTTAAAATATAAAATGTCCACGTTTTCTTCTGTTCCTTTCATGTCCTCTCCTGTGTCTGTAGCAGGACTTGGAGTGGCTCCAGTGGCATTAGCACGGCACGATATTGATACTGCCGGGCTATCTTCCAAAGCGCTAATGACTTAACAAAGTAGTCTTCTGGCTGCCATGGAAACATTATGACTCTTGAGATAGTGCATGTGTGCAACTTGCATAGCGGTTCGCTTGTGGGTACGTTAAAATCTCAATCTCTGCAGAGATGATACGGATTTATGGCCGTGTCTTCAGATGATTTTGCTGATAGCTGTAACTCGTTTATCTGAAGTGGTATGGGTGGCGTATTGGGAACATCCCTTCAACAAACAAAACCAAAGAGCAGTAATGCCGTTCCATTGGAGAAATGAGAGGCTGCCGTGTGGCTGCTGGGCTGCAGGTGCTGCTGGGTGTCTGTTGGGGTCTTCCAAATCACAGCCCCTGTGGAAGACAAGAATAGTTGTGGAATATGAAATAGTGTTTATTTATAACGTGACAGATCTGATGCCCCAGAAAGACCAATAAGTGCATGTGTACAGGAAACACTGTTAAAATGTTGACGTTTTAGAACCTGAAATATTGTGGAATTTGCCATTACACCAAACTTGTTTGATTTGGGGAATTGTAGCACTGTCATGAATGATTCTGACTGCCTGTGCTGTCAGGACTTTCTGGCCCAGTTTAGGCCTTTCTTTCGTACATACAAACTTCCTGAAAACGTAGCAAAAGAGAACGCGTGGTTCATGGTGGTGTGACACTGCCACGTTCCTTACGGCACAGTTACCAGTAATAATGGGCTGTATTGAACAGATCATAGAATTCATACACGTGAAGTTAAGCAAGCACTTAATAGGTATATTTAACTATGTATCTGTGCAATAAAACTTTCACTGTAGGAACCAAGTACAATTATAACCTTATATGTAATTTCATCTTTGAATTCTAGCAACAGACCACTTGAACTCTGACAGTGTTGTTTGTGATAGCGTCAGGCTCTGCTTGTCTACTGATTGATGCTCATATTACATCAGTGTTTATTAGTGCTCCGGGGCTTGTTTCTTGTGGTTTTTTCCCTCTGCCCTCCCCCTGGCACAGCCCTGTGCCCTTTCCCTGCAGTGGGGCAGTACCTTTTGCTGGGCGTTGTGTGAAGGGCAATGGATTGCTTTTAGAACTTAATTCATTTTTCCCTTTTTTTTTCCCCCCCTGTTGAATTTGTACAAATGACCAAGAAGATGAGATGCTTTGCTGTTCTTTTATCTGTTCAGTGAGCCGTCTGTTTTCTCTCATTATATGAATTTATGGTATATGTGATAATATTAATTGTATGTGGTAGTAATCAGACTATTGTCACCAAGGTGTTTTGGTCATGAAGGTGTTGCCAGTGGGAGCTTTTGGGATTAGAGGTGTTCACACGCCTCGTCTTCCCCTACAGGGCTCTGTGCACTTCCATGTCTGCCAGTATTTCTTTCAGGTGCTGCACTCTTAGCATGGGCTTTAGATCAGTTTTTCTGAAGGATCAGTATAATTCTTTTTTGGAGCAAGCAAACTGCTTTTTTCTTTTGAGCTATGTGAAACTGCTGCTCTGAGAAAGATAATTTTGTAATTCTAAAATTGAAATTTTAATTCACTTTTATATGCTCAATGGCCTTGTTCTTTATTTTTGTATTTCATTCCATTTATTTTGCTGTGTCTCACACCTTTCAGTGTTGTTTGTGTGGTCATGCTTTAGATTTTGCTGCTGTACTGAGGTGCAGCTGGGGGAACAAGGGAAGGAAATCTGTCTTAACTAGCTGTGCCTACTCATACAGCAATGCACAGAAAACATGCAAAAATGGTTCACTCTGTACCACCTGAGTGTCACAGGGGAGAACAGTAGTTTACTTAGAGGTAAAAAGAATGGTTGGGTCGTATCCCTTTCCTGTCATGTTTGTACCAGCTGTGTTTTGCCATGTGCCATGACCCGAATTCAGTACTAGTCAGGTATGTCCTTGTATGCAGTTTTGCAAACTATTTTATGTAGGGGCATGATGGAAAATTTTATGCTGGATGTTATTGGGCAGTTTACTTCCTTTACATTTGAACTGCTAAAGAAATCCATTTTCTTACCATTTTATTGTCCTATTTCTACACTTTCCTAACTCCACAGCACTGAAATAATTATAAATTTGCTATCCATTAGTATTTAAAGGCAATTGTTGTACTTGGAATTTCTGTTGTACAATTTTTTCTCCTGGTACTTTGCTGTGTACCTTGAGCTGTGTCAGTTTAAATGAGTTTAAAGTTCCAGCTGGTGAGATACAAATGCAGGACAACCAATGTGTATTTTGTGGAACCTTCGCTAACAGCGACTGTTCTGAAGTGGAGAAAAGAGGCACTGCTCAGTATGTTTGTTTCCCCCCCTTTTCTGTTTTAAGGAAGAAAGAGAAAATCCTGCAAAAAGAAGTAGAATTGAACGGGATATAGATAACAACTTGATCACGTCCACGCCTCAAACAGGAGAAAAGCCTAATAAACAGATCTCTCGAGTCAGACGGAAAGGTCAAGTGAATGGAGGTTTGTAAATATTCTAATCGTGCGCTGTTACGTGTGAGTGGTGACTCAGTAATCTTCCAGCTGGTAACTGATACAGGACACTTCTTCATTGCTAAAGGTTACAAAGTGCTTTGTGATTGACCTCAGCAACAGCAAGGCTGAACTTAGGGTAGCAAACTAAGATTTCTGTGACTGTAAGTGCAAGTTAAAATGGATGTATCTGATAAGTAATATAATCTTTGTAAGAACTATGTCAGTGTATGGTAATAATCAGCTGATTGGAACTCTTTTTTTTTTTTTTTCCAAAAGAAGAGCCATTAATAATTATTTTATTTAGCTCTTCTTCCATTTTCTCACAAATAGTGAAATATTTCCCAACTCAGCACCTTTGCCATAGTAACCAGGATTCCTTAGAGATGGAAAGCTCTTGTCAAACATGTAGACAGGCTTCTGTTGTAGAGCCATATCAAAATGCAGATGGGCTGGGACCTCTGAAGGCTGTCAGCACCAAGCCTCCTGCTTCTCCCCCAGCAAGGTCCATCCAACTTAAGGAGAGCCCTGACTGAAGTTCCAGCGGGTTCCTCAGAGCCTGGTCCTGTCAAGTTCCAGATATATCAAAAGGTGGAGATTCCCCTGTGCCAGTGTTTGATCACCTCATTGTGAAAATGGTCTTTTTAATACGTATTATAATGACAGGCTGAGATACTTGTGTTAGATAAAATATTCAAGGAAAATTAAAGTGTCAGCTGTGGTTCCAGATCTGACTTTTAAAAAAAAAAAAAAAAAAAAGTCCCACATTTTTTAGGCTTCTTTTCCTAAGGAAACAAGTCTTCATGTGTTTGTGCTGCCTGTCAGTGTTCCAGTAACTTTGGAATCCATTGTCTGGCGTCTGCCAAGTTTCATATTCCAACAAGGTTTTTAAAATCAGTAGCTCCAAATGAGTGACTTCAGTGGTGGGAGGGCTACAGGGTGAGAGAATTACCTGCTTGGTTTTTTGTCGGATGTCTGTATAACATGATTTTGGGAGTATTTACTGTTGCTAATTAATTTTTTTTGTCTGAGAGATAATGGCTATGCACTCAGTCACAGTGTGATGCATGCAGCCTGCTTAAAGATGAAAGAGGAACTGTTTACTTGAATGCTGTAGTATGAGGTATGCACATAGAGTGCACTGAATGCACGTTACTATCGTAACCACATGAACTTCTTAGTAAAGATATTCAGTAGCAGTGAAGCACTGAGTTGCAGCTCACACACCCTACATTTTATGTAAAAACGACAAGAAGTGTGAAGTACTTGTGCAGCTCCATCAGGCTCAGCTGAGTTCTCAGCTTATGTGCACAAAATGCATTTGCTTACGTCCATATGGACAGACATCTCAAAGACTTGTTACTGCAAAGTAAATAACTTGTCTTGTTTTGGGCTCAGAACGACGTCTTGGATCTCACCCATGAGGCAGCAGTTCTTAGTTGTAGGGTGTACTTCACGTGCACATTTATAGAAAGCCTTAATTGTTATGTGCTGCAATGTTGTAACAGGAAGATTTTATTTAATTCTGTTGTCTTTGTTATCTTTGATAACAGCTAAGAATTATTTTACTTTATAATTGTATTTGTGTGTTTGTTGTGATGGGTGTGCAGCGTTTTAAAAACTGCCATCATCAAGCGCATGTACAGGGTTAGAGCTTCCGTTAGTTGCTCATCCATAACATAATTCTTATGAAAAATTACTACTTCCTTATTTGGAGTGTGAGGATCAGACAATTCTTGTGTTGATACTGAATTGCTAACCTTTTTTTTTTCTTTTTTTTTGCCGACCAAGGAGAGCATGTATATTTTCCTGTAGTGAAAACAGTAGCAATGTAAGAGAGGCTGTAACTGTGAAAGAGAAGTGTGGTACTACACTGCATCACTTTTGTTTTGCAGAAGCTGGAAGTTACGAAATGACAAACCAACATGTAAAGCAAAATGGGAAATTGGAAGATAATCCTGCCACTGGCAGCCCCCCGCGAACCACGTTACTGGGAACCATATTTTCTCCCGTCTTCAATTTTTTTTCACCAGCAAATAAAAATGGTAAGCAATATTTGAAAGCCTGTATTCTTAAAGCTAAGAATGATGTTTTTTTGTTTTTTTGTTTTTTTTTAATATGAAAATGTTGCTTTTCATTCTGATTTTCAAACCAAAAGTTACTACTTTTGGAGAAGACCTCCTTTCCCATTCTTTGAAGGGTTATTATTAATAAAAGAGAGAATAAGCTTATATTCATTGGAGCGTTTCTTTTGTAAGTGTAAGTACTTAGCAGTGTACTTTTTATTGGAAAAGTAAGATAAAGTACTGTTCTGAAGTTCCTTGTCTGAAACAGACATTTGTCATGGTTCTTTTGGTTCTTATTTTTGTAAAATGAATCAGATAAAGCTATCTTCAGTTATCCTGAAGCATTTTTTTTGGTGTTTCGTAATGCTGATCAGTATTCTGTTAGGTACCTCTGTGTAAACATAATGACTGTGTGTCTACTGAAATCTTAATTCAGGAACATCAGGATCGGATTCTCCAGGACAAGCTGTTGAGGCTGAAGAAATAGTCAAACAGCTTGATATGGAGCAGGTAGATGAGATTACTACGAGTACTGCAACATCAACCAATGGAGCAGCTTACACTAGCCAGGCAGTGCAGGTCAGATCTACTGTCAACAATGGTTTAGAAGAAGTAGAAGAAACAAATGATCGTGACCTGCCACCACTTACAGGTAGGAAATGTGTGCTTATGTTTTACTGAGGTCTTGAGGCTGTAGGTAATTAGCACTCTTAGAGAAGACCTAGTTCCGGTATTTTCTATATATGAATATTTCACGTTTGCTTAAAGCATGGAAACAGTGTTATCAATTCTTATGTTCAACAGACAGAACATTTTTATGCATCAGAGACACAGCTTTTGCAAATCTCATGTATTTTCAGTATAACTTAGTTGACTTCATAACATTTCTTCAAATGAAAACAGACATTGAAGAAGAAAGACACTTTTATTACTGTTTACTCCTCTTCACACACACATTAAAAATGCATACCCTAGACTTGCTGCTCATGAAAGAGAAAATTGTGACATTTTAGTACCTTACACTAGAATGACATGTTGGGATGAGTAAGAACATAAAGATCCTACTTTAATCATCCATGTTTTCTTCAGAAGACTCCTCATGAGTCTTTTTGGACGAAAATAGTGTCCATAAAATTCAGGGCCCACATCAACTACTTTACAGTTACCTAAATCTTTGCTAGATCCTGAAAAGGCTGGTAGCTGATGCGTACTGAGATTTATGAGAACTACTTTGAAGAGAGTATATTTTAGCTCTGAGTAAAAGGACTGATGTGTGATCCAGTATGGACCTGTGGATCAGCTCGCCCTGTCTGCATCTAAAGCTCCTGTTTCCTTGCTCTGATGGGCACTGCAGGCGTGGGCTGGGAATGAGCTGCAGACTGAAAGGTTTGTACAGCCGATGGCTGCCTGGCACAGATGTTCCTCTGTGGCAAAAACTCCCCAGCAAATGCTGGGTGGCTGGGATGTGTGCCCGGGTAGTTCACAGTGTATGGATGCTTTGCTTTGTAACGTGGACAGCTGCATCTGTCCAGATCCTGAAGTTCTGTAGGGTGGCATGACTTCACCTCTGAGGAAGCGTGAGAAGATGTGCAGGCCATTTCAGGAGAAGTGTGGGGACTGGCAAGGTGGGGCTGAAGGGAGATTTTTTCACTGTTGTTTGAAGCATTCGTGTATAAAATGCAAATTCTCACTTTTAAAAGCTTCACTAATAAGACTAGCTCTTGTGTTATTTTTTGTTTGTTTTATTTTTGCTTTGGTCATTTTCGTTGAATTTTAGCACCAGTATCTCCAGACAGTGGCTACTCATCAGCTCATGCAGAAGCCACCTACGAAGAAGACTGGGAAGTCTTTGATCCGTAAGTGCTGATATTTGTGCTTGAAGTATAAAAATGATCACATTGGATATTGCATTAATAAACTGTTATTTGAGTTGCTACATTTTTGTTTATTATGATAATGAAGTCCAAAATCTCTCAACTTGATGCAAGTACATATTGATATATATATTTTTTTTTTGTATAAATTATTTCTTGTGTGGCCTTAAGTATTTTAAATATTTACTTGGGCTAAAACAACACCAATTTAATAATTCATATACACTTCTACAACAAAATCTGTATTCTTTCCAGGTACTATTTCATCAAACATGTTCCACCACTAACAGAAGAACAACTTAACAGGAAGCCAGCTCTTCCACTGAAAACAAGAAGCACACCAGAATTTTCATTAGTTTTAGACTTGGTAAGTATCTTTAGAAACACAAAGCAAAAGCAGGGAATACACAGCATTTTATTTCCATTTTAGTAAATAGAAAAATTCAGCTTTGTATGCTTTGCATCAGAATGGACCAGGAATGAATCTTTTAACGGTTACAACATTATTGTTTGGCCACTTTTAAACACATTTATAGAAAATAAATTTGTCTTTAGAATAATTTCTTTAAGTCTCTCTGTTTTGAAATGTTTTCAGACACCATTAATGATGTCAGGAACGTTGTCATGAGTGATATCAGTTGGTATGTCCTCTAGCGGCCGTATCAATGGACAGATGATTCAAAGTGGTAGCTGTGTATTTGATCTGAGTAAAGGATCAGCTACAAAGTTAGAATTGTGTGGTAGTGGCATAATTAAAGAAGGTCTTCTGATTTTTTTCTTTTTATTGCAATAGTAATTAAAGAACTCTATCAGGACAGCACTAACACAGGAATGTTCCAGACTAAGTAAACTTACCTTAAAAGGAATATCTAGACAACTGCTCTTATTTTCAACATTGTTCTCATAGTTTTTTCTTACTTACTTACCATCTTCTAATTTTTTCTAGGATGAAACATTAGTGCATTGTAGTCTAAATGAATTAGAAGATGCTGCACTCACTTTTCCAGTTCTTTTTCAAGATGTCATTTACCAGGTAATTAGCTTACATATGTATATACCTTTTACTTTTATTTAACGTGTGAGTTCTTGCTGTATATATTTGTTATGGTCCTGTCTGAAGAGATACGTAAGTGTATGGCATATGCCAACTTGTCTGAGTTATAAACTGTGGGTGTCAAATTCTGCAGGGTGGATTATCTGCTATTAGAGATACTGTGGAGCACTGCTTAATGCCACAAAGTGGTAATGTCGGTCACTGATTCCAGTTGTAAACAGTCATTGCTAAGAAAGTGTAAATAATCTTTGTAGGAGCAATCTTCAGCAGCAACATTTCTCCTTGCCAGCAGGTGGAGGCAGAAACACTGAAAGTTTAGCCAGTATTATTTTCTGGGTGCAGCTTCTCATGGACTGTTAATTTTCTTCCCTTCATATGGAAAACCAACTCTCATTGGCTGATCATTTCTTTCTATAAAGAAGACATCTTCCAAAGCCTGATTAACTAGCTTCTGTCTGGATCATTAGTCTTGCTGTGCCCTCCACCAGTGCTAGTTCTACCTCTTTACTCCCAAAGAGTCTGCTTGGTGCTTAGAGTGACTTTGATTGTCTTGTGGAGACTGCTAGATTTAGTTTTTTGTTCTGCTTTAGGAGGTATTGTTAGTTACGTGTGTTTTACCTTGACATACCAAAGGAGCAAGCATGAGAAGGAGGAACTCTCTTCCAGCAACTACCAAAGATGCTGCACTGACCCAGGCTGTTGTTCTCAGGTCCTTTTGTGTGATGTACCTGGGAGTAGCATCAGCTTCCCCACCATGTAGTTCGCACGATATTGGACCCCACTGTAGTATCTTTGGAGAGTGAGCCAGTCATCAGGCACCTTAAAAGGACACTTGTCCAGGTATTTTTCCTGATTTTAAAAATGTTTTTCTTCACTGTTGCATATAAAAACCTTGGAATCTGAAAACCTGAAATAATTTTTAAACATGGATTTCTTATCTCTTATTTGGTGACAGCCATGCTTAGTTTGCTTCAGACTGAACTTTGGAAGGAGCCTTAGAATTCACTCTTGAATTCAAGGGGTTCTTGACATCGCTGACAGAATCAGGAAGGCTAAAGCTTTGTTTTTTTTCCTTCCCTCACTTAAGGGATCTTGGTATGACTTTGAGTATTTTCCTTCTGAACTGCGGTCCTTTTAGTGATTGCGTGTCTAAATGAGAGTGGCTGAAGTTTAACCAGGATTTTATCTGTAAGAAATTGAAGTCAGTGGAAAGAGTGACTTAATGGTATTTGTAAATGCTTATTCAACAGCATTGTATCAAGGGCTATACAGACATGGGTACAGTAAAGTTGCTGTGCGGGTCCTAGATAAGTTTTGTCTGAGCTTTCTCTAGAGCCTAGCTTGGAATTACAAAGGAACAAAAGCTTCTTGCGAGTCTGAGAAAGTCAGAAAGTCAGCCACCAGCTGTGAGCACACTGTGGTCATTATATTCTGGTTACCTGGTTTTACATCGCTCTGGACAACTTAGAAAGCATTCACCTCTCACTATGTAACAGTTAATAAGCAAGACAGATATTTTAAAGATGTTTAGCTGGAGTATAATACACAAAAACACAAATGATCTTCTGTAGTGCAAGTTGAGGTTTGTTGATATCACGTGCCCTTTTAGAACTTTCAGCCGATGAGTAGCCTTTTACAGTGTCTTTCCTTTGCTTAGCAATTCGACCATTGCCTCTAGTAGAGTACCATATTAATTCCATCTCCGTGTTTCATTTTGGAAGTAACTCCGGCTGCCCACAAGGAAGCAGGTGCTAAGCTGTCTCAGCAGAGTTGAAGTCAGCAAGCTGCTATATATAAAGCCTGCTGAAAACAATACCTCGTGTGAAAGTTGCATTTCTGAAGATACTTTCATTAGTATCAAAAGATCTACCACTTCTGTGTAGCTTTCCAGAAATATTAGACAATTGTTTATTACTTATTTATTACTTATTACTTTCTTAAGAGAGAGAGTACAGCCTAGCTCAGTATGCATTTTCTGTTTGAATGGCTGATTTTCCTTGCAGTAAGACTGACTAATAATGCAGAAGTAAACCTGAGCTCATATCATTTTGATATTCTTACCCATCTAAAGGCATCTACTGCACTATTGCTGTGATGATAAACCAGGTACTTTCTCAAGAAGATGCTTCAGAACCGATCTCTGCAGAGTAAGGCAACAGTAAGAATCAGACCGTGTGCTGTTTTAGAAGGCCTGTTATAATGTATGCCTAAACTCCATCAGCCTTGAGCTGAGCAACGAGTTTCTAGGCCAGGAACTCAGCTCTATTGCTGCTTATTTCAGTGACTGTGTGTGATAGCCTATTTTAAAAAAAGTTTTTGAAAATAAGGGCTTGACTGTTTGGAAGTTATTTCTCAGAACTTACCATGGGGTGTGCAGAGAAGAATATGTAACATATGAGCACAGAGCAGTGTTCTTCTAACTGACAAGTTACAGTGCAGTTCCACCACTGACATACTTTTTTTTTTTTTTAATCTTTGGGTGAGTCACAAAGTCACTGATTTCCATTTAAAAAGAAAAAAGATCTGTAAGATAGGTGCAGTTGTGCTTGTTTATTTCAGGTTTTTGAGACCATAAATTTGTCTGTTTCCTCAGTTGAAAGATCTCTAGATTATACCAGTGTTTATGTTTTGGACTTAATGAAAAGACAGTGTTTGTGAAGCTGAAGTTTTAATAAATAATAAACCCAGTAAGCACTATCTCACATCTGACAGTAAAAAGTGAACGTCCATCTCTTCACCTGAAAATGAGGTTTTTTACTATTTGCATTATTGTAACACTTTACAGTAAGCAGCTTATCTTTGTGAGAAATGTGTCTGCTTGTTGGGTTATTTTCCTTCTCGGTAAGGAGGTGTCTGTTGTATTTTGTTCTGTTGTGTGGCCCCAGGTGCCAGCCAGCTCACAGCAGCACTGCTGGGCACATACCTGCCATGCGCTGTGCCCGTGGCAAAAGGCAGCTGGTTTCAGTTCTTCAGTTTAAATGTGTCTTCACTGATCTATTGCAGAGTAATTCTCTGTGATCCCTGAGAGGTGTTCTGGCAGTACGCAGGCGAGGTGCAGGTTATTGAATACAGCGTTATGTACGTTCCATCTTGCTGTCACTAAAGGCTACTTAGTTGCTTCGTTACTGTAGTGGAATGAGGCAAATGGTGCTGGTGAATTCTGGCTCTCCTTCCTAATGAACTCTCTGGTCTGTTTCTCTGAAATATCTGAAAGCCTTTGGTGTCTTGGGCAGCATCTACAAAGCAGTCTGCTCTTAGGTCAGGAATCCTTTCTTTTAGTTCTGCAGAACCTCTGGAGTCAAACTTGGTGGGAAGACATGGGGAATATGCAAAAAGAAAAGGAAGCTGAGGGAGAAAAGGGAAAATGCTGATGTGTCTTGTTCTGCTTTAGTTACTTGGTTCTGCTCTGGTTACCTGGCGTTCTCTCAGCTTGTTCTGGCTGGAGGTGGTGATGTGATTGCCTTCTGCTCTGCCAGAGTGCCACAAACCACTAAAACCAGAGCAGTGAATTTGCCATCCATGTCATTACCTGTGTGTATAAAGTACAACGAGAAACGCGTCATCTAAAATGAAATGCTTTTCCCTGGGTTTGTTGTTTGTGTTTGTGCCTGAGCTCCTTAGATATTAAGACAGCTGTTGTATTAAGATAGATAAACACTTACAAGGATGTGCCAGTAATCTAAAACAGAACACTCTGAAAGATGCTGTAATAATCCACAGACTAAACAAACTGAAAAAGAAAAGAGAAAACACGTGCACTTGAGGAACCCAAGCAATCATAACTGCTCTTTGATGTAATTGAATGATTTTAAAAGTCATTCAGCTGGCCACTGATACAGATAGAACTCAATCCAGACTTAAAATGAACAATGAATTCGATACTGAATGCTTCTATAGTAGCAGGAGTTGAAATACTGGCACATAGCTTCCTGCTGTCGTTGCTAGGAGAGTTTGTAGAAGAGATGGTAAAGAGCCTGTTTCTGAAATGGCATCTGTGTTTCTTCCATCAAAGAGAACAGGCTTGTCAATTTGAAATTGAGCTCTTGAAGAAAACTTTGTACCAAATATCATCCTGCTTGCCTACCATTGTTTGCAACTACTGCCCCACATGCAATGAAAACATTAATGTTGTGTGACTGCTTTCAGTTTTCAAGAGTAAGATTTGGGTCCCAGTATGAAAAATATTTGCTCAGGAAAATCACATGAGTAGAGCAATCCCTTTGCATCTGCAACAGAATGCTTACTTTCCCTTAAACTCAAGGTTACACCTGTAGAAGATGCTGGCTGTGCTACTTGCTCGCTGTATAGAAGAATGTTCAGGACAAACGACTTGCACTGAATTTGCAGTCACAGATAATCTGAATGTTATTTAACATCGGTTCACCTGGAGACTGAGTTATTTCATTACATTTGTCCTTGTGGTAAGAGAAATCACTCATGCAGTCTTCGAGCGAAACCTCACTGCCTTAGCAGAGCTGAATGAGATGTCATTTTCAGAAAGATTTCAGTGCCATCAGGAGACATATGGCATGAAGACATGCTTGTCAGCTCTGCATGCAGACAGTTGGCTGTTCAGGAGCGCCTTGGCTGGGTGGAGCCCAGAAACCCATGAAGCACAGGCTGTGTCTCCAGCCGTTCTCTCTGGGCAGGCCGGGGATACCTGCAGCCTGACAGCGAGCTGCCCAGAGGGAGAAGGGGAGCAGATGCTGGTTGCACCGTCAGTGAACGTATCTCTGCACGCTGGGCATGGCGGTGCTGTGAGC
>JAOWBP010004028.1:17282631-17295131 GCA_028571105.1 Tragopan temminckii | reverse complement strand
CTGGCTGCGGTGAGGGGGTTGGAGCTTCATGATCCTTGGGGTCCCTTCCAGCCCAAACCATTCTGTGATTCTGTGCATGCCAAAAGAATGGATGTGTTATTTCCATAACTTGATTAAATTACAGAGAAATTAAACAGTTGGTGTTGTTATGATTAATTGGAATGGTTGTTGGGTTTGTACATGCTTGGAGGTCTGTTGACTTCAGACAGAAGTAAGCTACTCAAATGGTGCTGGAAAAAACATGATTTCTTGTAACACCTCCCCTGAATGTGATGTTCCCTCTATTTATGTGGGTGTTCTTTTTTGTTTTGTTTTAAATGCAGTTAGAGGCTCCAGAGGAACATAAAGAACTTACACCAGAAGAACAGTTAGCAGACAAACTACGACTAAAGAAATTGCAAGAGGAGTCAGACCTTGAGTTAGCAAAAGAAACGTTTGGTAAGTGTGCTGTGCCATGGTGAAGCTTTCAGGTGTGCAGACATCCTGCAGGCAACTGATGGAATGTGGCTGTGAGAGCACGTGCCGGTTGTGCTACTGAAAGTCAGCGTGGCTTTAAATCCGTGCTACTGGAAATGACTCTGGTACTAAGGACTAATTGCAGGACTGTCTGTGGAATACAAGGTGTTACTCCTTAATATCTTGGTCAGAGGGAATAGGAGAAAGATGGCTGGCTGAATTTCCCTATGAAATGGTGTTTCTGGTGAACAGATGAGCATGTGAAAGGAAGTGCTGCCTTCTGCTGTTTTGCAGAGCCTTACAACACGGGCTTCAGCCTGGCCGGTCGGGCTTTGGGCACACATGGCACAGTGCAATGCACGTGTGCTTTATTTCAGGCGGTCTGTGATGGCTGCTTTCTTGTGGGGTGACTTTGTTCCCTTGGATAGACAGAAGTAGATGCAGGGCAGCTCGTTCTCTTCTGCCCGTATGCTTTGACACAACGGTGAAGATACCGAAGCGTGGCAGTGTGAAGCCTGCTGCTTTGCTTAGTGAGCTGTACGGTTGCTCAGTGTCTTCAGAAAGAGGATGGTGCCTGAAGGGGGAGGGGCTCCACTTAACACAGTGGTAAAGAAGCAGCAGAATTTTGCACTGAGGAACTCAGGTTTAGAATTCTCTGTTAAAGGAAGGAAGGCTCTGTGTAGCCAGCACTGTCCAGAGCACAGTGAGCTCTGTGGCCCTGCAGGTTGCTAACTCGGCCATTGCTTTGTTTGCAGAAGATGGGGGGGAGGAAGCTTTGGTTTGGCAGTGCTTGATGAGAAAGGGAGAACTGAATGTGTTTTTTTTCCTTTGGTGTCTTCTTTCAGAGACCACAGACAATGTGTTCTTCTAACACGTGTGCCTTTCCTCGCAGGTGTAAATAACACTTGTGGAATAGATGCCATGAATCCCTCTTCAAAAGATGACTTTACGGAATTTGGCAAACTACTAAAAGAGAAAATCACACAATATGAAAAGTCCTTACATTATGCCAGCTTTTTGGAAGCATTAGTTCGAGATGTTTGTATTTCATGTAAGTAAAGTGAAGGACTTCCTAGAATCCACTGCCAGGATTGTAGCAGGTGTGACCTCGAGGGCGTGCCATGAACCTAAAACCGAAACCAAGATTAATGTGTGCAGTTGGTACTGAGCAGAGTGTCACTGATTGAGTGTGAGGTTCCATCCCAACCAGTGTTCTTGTGGAGCACATGCTTGTGCAACTGTTGGTCTTCCTGCAGTCGCTTCAGAACAGTCACCTCAGAACTGCAGGTTTTCATGCTGCTCTCGATCTCACCCATCTCTCTTGAAGCAGTTTCTGGAACATGAATGTTCCTCCAAGTCAGGTAACGGCAGCAGCTCTGCTGGGAGGACTGTTACAAAAGTGAGGTCTTGTAATTCCGAGACTACAAGATTAATTGTTCTGGAATTCAGCATGTGGCCATACAGAGATAAAGTAACTTACAGTCCTGTTTTTGCCCTACTCTGGTTGATGGAAGCAGTTGGTGGATTGGTTGTTTGAGCCCTTTTGCAGTGCTTTGCTCATGCTGCCCTTCAGCCACATGGTGGCTCGGTGCTGCATAAGGCTGTGCACACACAGGAGGCTGGGCTGCCTGCAGCAGTGTTGTACGATCCCAGAGCTGAAGTGAAGGACTCACAGCCTCTTGGGCAACTTAATACTGCACTGCTCTTTTTTGGGTGTCTAAAAGAGTCGATGTTTTACTGTACTGCATAATTATTTTGCTCCAGTTGTTCAAGCATCTCCCTGTTAAGACTGTGTACAGCAGCTCTTAATTTGCACCCTTCCCTTCTGCGCTGTTCCAGCTGTGTTACAAAGGACTGTGTGAACAGCACGTGCTGAGCACAAGGACCAGAATTAATTACCCAGTCTGTTCTGCTGTTTTAAATTGAGCAAGTGCCAGCGTTTCCTTAGTGCTAATGTTTATCTCTGCAGTCATGAGAGAATTGTGATGATGGGATATGTGAGCATAATATTGATGAGGAATCTCTTTTTTTTCTTTTGTAGTGGAAATTGATGACTTGAAAAAGATCACGAATTCGTTGACGGTACTATGCAGTGAAAAACAGAAACAGGAGAAGGTAAGACTTGCTCCCACAGCTGGCTGCAGCAGAAGCAGCACCTGCTGAAGGTTCTCATTGCCTGCACAGCACAGCAGGTCCAGCACTGACCTGAACTGCTGATTGTGTTGTATGTGACAGTAGGGGACATTATAATCTTGGATTCTGATCTAAAACTAAATGCCTTTAAATGTGTGAGATAATCAGGAGTTCGTTGAATTCAGATCACAGGCCAAAGCCTTGGCTGATGGACATGGAGCTGAGCTGTGTGCTCACCTGGTGCTGTCCTGGCAATGGAGAGGCCTAAGCCAGCACCCTGGCACCACAGGGCAGCCCCTGCTACAGCGTCAGGATAGCAGAGTAGCTGAAGTCTTTGCCTGAGTTTGTTGCTGGGGTTTGGAATAGCTGATAGCTGGGGGTGTTCCGGTGTTATGGAAATGGAAGGAGCAACAACTGCATAGACATGAATAATGAGTTACACGAGATAACAGTTGAACGGATACTGATGTGGTACAGAGCATAACAGTGGGTTTTACAGAATAGATTTAAAACCTCGGGTCAGTTAGAATTCATAATTAGTTGAACTGCAAAGACAGCAATGAAATTAAACAGAAGATATCACTAGCAATGCATTTTTCAGAGTTTTAAATCAAATTAGAGGATGGGTACCTAACAAAGGGCAGTGCAGTGGCACTGTAAGTAGTGACTTGGTGAGGCACTTAATCACAGCATGTTTCAGGGCAGCGTTTTCTGCTGTGCCACCTCAGTTCTACAGGAAAGAATGAAACACTGGAATACAAATGAGAGTTCATGTGCAATGTTACTGCATTAAGCCTAGGGTTTGGTAAACGTGGTAAATGTTTTCTTTAATATGAACTGCACTTTGGAGCGAAGCCTCTGACTTACTGAACCAAGCTAGTTTAAAAAGTATGTGTGTTTTCTATTCTTGTATTCTCGTCTCTCCTGACTTTTCCTATAAATTAGTTTGGCTAACTCTGAAACCTGCACCAGCTCAGTAAGGCAGAGGTTTATCCAGCTGTGTTCATTTAAGTTTATCTAGGACTTCTCCTTGAATATATATTAGATAGATATTCAGCCACAACAGTGATAAAAACCACGTAAGTTCCTTAATTTGATTGTTGGTTTTACAAGAGGGAGCTCTAGCCATAGCTGTGCTACTTGCTTAGGGGCTCAGTGACGTAGGATGAATGAAGGAGCTGGGAATGTATGTGATGCAGGGAGCTGTGGGACGCTGGGCAGTGCAGCAGCTGTTCTGGGAGATCGCTTTGGGTGCTGAGGTAGAAATGACTGGCAGTACAGCATGCACTGTGTGAGCAGTGATGCAGGTATTCATTTCTCTGAGGCACTACTCAAGTCAGAAGGAAGACAAATTGCTGTGGATGTGTAAGTAAATACACTCTCCTTCTATTTAAGCAGAGTAAAGCCAAAAAGAAGAAAAAAGGTGTTGTGCCTGGAGGTGGTTTAAAGGCTACTATGAAAGATGACCTGGCTGATTATGGAGGATACGATGGAGAATACGTACAAGAGTTTGAAGACTTCATGTGACATTTATCTCCCCTTCTGTTGTCTTTCTGTTGCCCATAACCCCTTAAACATGTAGCACAACTTCTCTTTCTTTAAATTCTGCCAAATGCTATTATCAAAGCTGCAGTATCTCTGTGCTGGTGGCTCAGCGCGGCAGGCGGTGCTCAAGTGCTGCCATTCCTGTTCTGTGCTCGAGGCGTTGGAAGGAAGCAGCTCAAAAGCTCCGTAAATTACAGGAAAAAAAAAAAGGAACAACCAAAAAAAACCAACAAACCAAAACTGCCGAATTCTGATAACAATAATTGTTGCTGTTTGATTCTATAGTACCAGCCACCAAATTGGAAATGAATTTCAAAGAGGCAAAGTATTATTAGTGGCACAGTTCTACGATATGGCCTTAACCTTACCTCCCTGAATGAGTTGTTTGATGAACAAAAGCAGTTTGCAGCAAGGGCATGATGGGTGTGCACTTAGTATTACACTTGCTTTGTCTTACGTTAGAGCTTGAGGTTTTCAGTGTATTGTGAAGGGGAACTGCTAACTTCAGAACTGGGACGCTGCGCCTGGGGAGGCATCACTGAGATGCGCTGCTCCACAGCCTGACAGCCACACAGCAGTGCTGGGTGAGAGCGGGGAAAGAACTCCTGATTTGGGAAAAACAAAACAAAAGCTTGTGAGTATGAAGTTGAGTTTCCATTCATCTAAATTTCTACTAATGCAGCTGTATGGGTTGGGTATTCTTTAACAGTTCATCGCCTGGTTTCAGTGTAAAAAATCAAACACAACTTTGGTCTCCTGGGCTGCGGTCGCTCTTTCATGACTCGGCTATTTTCTTTCATTTAAAAACAAACAACTTGCTTAGCAAACTGCAGCAGTTACTACAGTGGGGCAAATTGTTACGTTAACAATTATGACATCTGCAATGTTTTATAAAGCAACTAATTTAATAAAAATCACTATTGTGAGGACTTCACTATAGCAGTCTTTGGCCCTGTTCTTTAAGTATACTGCTGCCTTTGTTCTGGGGACGGCGCTGAGCCTAGACTGTCCCACTGCCAGCCCCTCACCCACGCTGGCAGCCCTGAGCTGAACACGCTGGCTCCCAGCTCCAGGTAAGGCCTTGTCCCCGTGGCTGCCCTGCATGAGTGTGGGAAGGAATTCACAACTGTGAGTTGAGCACAAATAGTAGATTTATTTGCTACTCTCTTGGAATTTATTAAGCAGTGGGTAGGTGTGTTCAGAGTTGTAAAAAGACTTAAACTTCATCACTAAGCTGGAAAACAGAAACAAGCTAATCAGATTGGAATCAAAGATGACAAGCAACGGGTGATCTGTAATGTGTAGGAGCCAATTAATTCTGCTTATTTTACTGTCAGTGCACAGGATGTATTACTTCATTTTTCTGTTGGTTTAGCTGCAGTTCCTATGGTGATCCCTTCTCCCCCCAGTTCCTAACGCTCTGCAGATCCCTGAGGTCCATGGCCAGTTGTCCCAGTCCATATTTGCCATCAGTCAGGTATTTGTAAAGGGTAGGATTTATTGCACAGAACACCTTCAGGTTAAGACAGCGTCAACATTTCAGATATTTACAACCATCACCCTTTTTCTGAGTTCCTGTTACATAGCAGCACATCACTGTAAGCATTAGGAAATGTGGAAGAACCCGTACTGACCACGTAGGCTGCGGTGCTGGTGCGTGGTTCTAGTTGGATAACATATCATTAAGGCAGCATCCAGTCTGTGCGTCCTTCAGGAGCATATTGACCACGTCATAGAACTTGTTATCATAGGCCAGTCTGTAGTATGTGGAGATGTCCTCGCAGTAAGCCAGCAGCTTCTTCAGATTTCTCAGGGCAGCATCAGTGGGTGGGTGCTGCTTACACCTGAAAATAATTTCATGTGACATTCAGATAGGGTTTCTGTCTTGCTAAAAGAAAAGTATTTCTTTTAGGCTGTGCTCAACATGTACATTTGCTTCTCTTGACTGCTTGTTTTGCTGCAGTTCATCTTAAAAAGATGCAGTATGACCAGCATTAGTTAAGGCCCCCTATTTACCCTGCTCAATAAAACCAGTAATAGATCCACTGCTGTTATTTCCACACTATGCTTAAGAAACTGAGCATGCATTCCAGGTTCCTATATACTGTATTTTAGCACAGAAAAGTCTTTAACAATACTAGGACTTGCATGCTATTAATGTGCAGCTTCTTGTTCTGCCCATGGAAAACAAAGCTCCCACTGCGACTGCAGAGCCACTCACTTGTTAGCAATCTCCTCAAACAGGGCAGGCTTCAGCAGTCTCTGTTGCTTAAATTCTTCTAAGTAATTGAAGTCTCCCTTAGCGATCACTTGTTGGTACAGAACTTCAGCCCAATCTGGAACAAACTCATACGCCTCGGCCACAACAGCCGCCTGCAGGGAGAAGAGATGCTGGAGGTACGGGGCAGGAACATCTGCTTACCACAGATGTTGTCTTCTGTCAGCAGCAGTGTGAGGGGAGCACACCTGCAGGCCTCGGTGGCCACGCGGCAGAGCTCACAGGAGCAAAGTGCTTACGCACCTGGTGGTTATAGCTATCAGTTTCCAAAAAAGCAGCAGATGAGAAAGCCCAGCTTACTTGATAGAATCGAGGCAAGGACACGATGCATTCCATCAGGTTCTGCCTGTTCCTGTTAATCAGCATCGTGCTCTGACCAGTGCTCAGAAAATGCAGCTGCAGAGTGATGAGCTTTGTGAGGCGGCGGCAGCGCAGGGCCTGGCGGACACAGGAGTCCTGGAAACAGAAACGTTCTGAAGGAGGAGGACAAACACTGCTGACAGAAACACCCAATTCAGAGCCATCTACTCTTTGGCCTAGTACAGCAAGGCACTGCCACACACTGATAATATTCCACTAGTTTTAAATGAAATCTCGCTCACTGCGAGGATTATTTTCATGATCTGATCACCCTGGCTTTTAAATGCTCTTTGTATTGCTTTATTCTCACTTGCCCCGAGAGTAAAGCAGTTATGCTCACAGCTGCTGCTCGAGGACTTGGGAACCTCACTGCAATCCTACAAGTCTGGATGGTGAGCAGCATGCAGTGCTGTGACAGCAGTCTTACTGAGGCTGCTGTGTGCTGCACAACTGACAAACCCAGAGGTTCGTGTGCCGATGTTTTATGGGGCTGGAACCCTGCTCAGCCCCAGAGCAGCTCTTTGTTCCCGCAGTTAGCTCACTTCGCATGTGCCATACAGTTCTATGTGGTTTTACCTTAGAGTAACTTTCTGCTGCATCAATGAAGAGGGTCAGAGCTTTCATCAGCAGTTTCTTTAAGTTTGCAACATCCTGAAGAGACTCCTCTGAAATGGTGGAAAAAATGGAATGATGAGTTATTTCCACAAGTGACAAAGTAAGATGAAAAACACTTCTTAGCACCAACCCTGTCTGCACTCATTTCAAAAAGCAGCAAAAAAATCTCTCATATCTATTAAAAAAAAAAGAAACTCTGGGAAATGGTGAAATTGTTAGAGCTGTTTGTCTGGGAGCCAGAGCTGCTGCAGGAACTGCCAGCACATCACACAGCGGGGAACTCCGATGGCAGCAGGTTCTCTCTCTCTCTCTCTCTCACACACACATGGCAATGCTCTACCTCTATGCTTTTGTAAAGCAAAACAAATGAACAAAAATCCCCTCACTGCATCACACCAACGATGAAGTGGGGGAAAGCTGCGTGTGTCCTGACCTCCCAGCACTGAAATGTTACATTACGGTAACAGCCAAAACCTCAGCTCCCTGAAAAAGACCAACCAGAGCAGCCAGATGCACTGCGGGGTGCAAGTGGGGCCCTCCCTCCAGCCAGGCAACATCAGTGGATGTTACAGAACAATGCAGGGAACCACAGCTGCATTCACCAGCATGTCTTCCTAACACAGACACAACATTGAGCGACCTCTGGTCGATCGCGCGCTGCAGACGGCAGCACTCTGACGTACTGCAGCAGTGCACACGCTCCTATTTCTTGGCTTTGCAGCTGACACTCACCCCACGGCTGAGACTCAATGAGTTTCAGCTGTATGCAAGCAGCAGCCTCGTGATTCTCTCCAATTTCCCGGCACATGCTGAAGCAAAGGGCAATCATGTTGTGCTTCTCACTGTCCCCTGGGCGGCAGCGCTTGATGTAATCCAGCAGCGCTGTCTTCAGTGTCCCACTCTGGTCAGATAAAGGATTACCAAATTAAGATTTAGAAAGTTTATTTCTTACCCACACCTTTGTACTACAGGCAGATCTGTCCTGATGCAATTCTCCAAAATGTGATTCTCGCTGTCTTTGGGGTATCTCATGAAACCCAGAATTAATTCATTACTTGAGAAAAAGAGTAACACTTCCTACACTCCAGTAATTGGGATCCCCAGACGATTCCACCTTGCTGTGTAAACATCAGTTTCTGATGTAGACGCAGTGCTCTGAAAACATTCCCCCTCCATTTCCCACCACCTACCGGGTCTAACTTCTTTCTCATGAGCACCTCAAAGTAATGCTTCTCGTGCAGCAGCTCAAATATGTAGGTCATCTCGTTGTATCTGCCAATCCCAGTGAGAAGACGAACCTGTGGAAGCAGCAGTGCAAGTACAGAGCTCACACGAACAGAAAGATGGTCTGTCAGAGAGCAGCAGCGCTGTGCTGGGGAGAAGGCTGTGCCCGCTCTGGATGGATGGCCCAGAGCAATGCAGTGCACCACACAGGTGGATGTTTCCTCAGAGCCAAGAGGCTTTATTTTTAAATCAGCCTGCTGCTCTGTTTTTATTGCGATGTGAAAGGGCGTACTGTTACCAAATACAAACACTCAGTGGACCTTGTAGGCCCGTCAATACATTCCCCGTGCAGTACTACCATTACACTGAGCACAGTGTGAGTCGAGCAGCATGAGCACTGCCACCCACAGCTGAGGGACCCCTCCATCCCACCACACTCCGACCCTCTGCGCACTGCTCAGAGCAGCTACTTGCTGACATGCTGGAAGAAACCATCACGCATGCTCTAGGCAGCAAACACACGCACCATTAGTCCATACTCATCATTAGGTGCCAAATGCTCATCTGTGAGAAGTCGTGCTGCCTGCAGGACCCTGGTGATTCCTTCCATGTGGCAAGTCAGACTAAAGCAATTATGGGCCAAAATCAGCAGTTCTGTAACTGAAGAACACAAGAACTCGGTTATTTCAGCTACCAGCACACACACAAAACAAAAACTGTGTTTTGTTTGCAGAGTAAACTCATGCAATGCTTTAGCAATACATTTATTGTCCATATATTCAGATTACCATCAAATCTAAGATAAATAGCAGATGCTTTTGTCAGCATTGCTTTTATTCTTTGTGATGTGATCTCAAGCCGAGTGCTGCCATGCTTGGTGATGCACTCCTTACCACTGCTTGCCATCTACTCACTGCATGACAGTTCCCCACGCGGCACAGAGGAAATTTTCTCCAGCAGCTTCATGCCCACCAGCGTGTGGTCCTGGCACAGCTTGGCGAGCTGCAGGAACGCCTGGCTCTCAGCTGCAGGGTTGGAAACCTGCTTCTGTCCTGCACAGAGACAGCCAGTCATACCCAAAGTGCTACAGCAACAGAAGAAGCAAAACCAACACAACCTCATCTGACTGAGCTAGGGCTTGGAACTACATTCTCAAGACACTTCTGATCCTAGTGCTGAGATTTGGGAATCAGGTACTACTTTGGAAATCCAATCCTTCTGAACATCTGTATTGCCACTGCAATGACACACATCTATAATTTCACACATCCAGCAAGCTGCTGCTGCTGAAAAATGGCATTTTCTAACCCATCCCTCGCAGTGGCTCTGACTCGTACCCACGAATCAGTTCAACTCATGAACTCAAAAGAAAACTCTTGTTTTCTGCTGGGTTAGTAAACTGACTTCTCTAAGAGTGGGGCATAAAATCATCCAAGCTTACACAAGTGAACTGATAGGAGGGGAACAGGAAGAGCACAAGTCTGCGAGGGAGAAGCAGAGAACGTAAGGAACAGAAGAAAGCAAAGCCTGAATCCCAGATCTCCTTCTGATGGCACATCCTTTCTCACAGAGCTTTAATGTTAATTGTCATAATGTAATATTTTTTATGATACTACAGAGCTGCCTAAACGTTACTATGATAAGCACTCCAGTATCTTCAGAGCAAGGATAATTCTTCAGATGCAAAGATACCACATTTTCAAACAAAAAAATGTTAAAAACCAAGACTGAGTGCCGTTAGTACCTTTTCCTTCTGAAGAGGCCAGCAGCTCCTGCACGACTTCTTTGGCCACCAGCTCTGCCACGGTTTCGGGCTGCAGACCCTGCGTGGTGATGAATGCCTGAGCCCTCCTGCATCGCTCTGCCTGCTGGGACGACAGAATTGCTCGAAGCACTTTTTCAGGGTCAAGGGCTGACATCTCACTGTAGGAGCAGTTCAGTTCCTAAGAAATGTACATGTGGTTAAGAAGGTGCACAAGAAGAAATCCAATCACAGCGCATATATTGACTTGCAGTATCTCATCTTAATTGGCCAGTGCAAGAGGGAAGTGCTGCAGGAGGAGATAAAACTCAGTTTCAAAACATGTAAACACAACCTTATGTCACTTCACAATGCCTTCATCTGTGTATGTTCAGTGTTAATGTCCTCCAGACCAGGGTGGCATGCAAGAACCCCATCTGAGGTTAACGCAGAGCTGCTGCTAACAGACAGATGCTTTCCTGAACCAAATAAAACCCAAACAGCCACCACAAAGGCCTAACTCAATGAACAACATATGCCTGAAGGATTATTAAAAATGCACATCAAAAGAGACTCAGGCTGAGATCTGGCTTACTGGAGCGAGGCAGGAGCCTGGGGAGTCGAGGAGCATCTGGCCACGTTTCCACACAAGGGCTGGCCGTACTGCTCTCTGCAACTTGTTTCTGGCACCTAAACGGTACTTTCATCACTCCTTATCTTCCTCTGCACAAACTTCCATAGCACAGCCTGATACAAACAACCCGTTTCTTTAATAATGTTACCAGAGCCATACCTTAGAAAGTTCATACAGACAGAGAACCTGCCTGCAGTAGTTCCTCCCATGGACACATTCATCTGTGAGAGCCTTCAGACTGAGCACAATCCGATCATCCAGAGATGGATCTGCAATGTGCGTCCAGTCCTCTAAGCTTGATGCTGGAAACAACAACATTATGAATTCCTGCCTCACAAAGACAGCTAACAGCAAGCCTCACACCTGCAGCAAGACTTCACAAGTCTGCACCAAGTTCAGCATACTTTCTCAGTCTTTGAAAACTGAACTCTTGATACCAGTGATTTGTTATTATTATTATTATTGTTACAATATACACAATATGGCAGAACACAAATGATTAAAAATATCCACAACACCTTAGATGAGAATTCCTAAGCAGATGAGAGCAAGGAAGTGGGTTCAGCAGTGTTTCTGATGGCTTAGGCTTCATTTATCCCATCCTATTCTTATTAAGCCTTATGTATCTTAATACTGGAAAGCTTTCTAGTTCGTACTTCACAAATACACACACGGTGTTTTATACAGAAGCGTGATTAGCCTAACTACGACTAAGAAACAATAAAACCATTACAACGCACAAAGAATTCAGATAAATACATTCACTAAAGTAGTCTCATGCATCAGCTCCACAAATGCACTCAAGATTTACTACAGTCTATGTCCCAGAAGCAGGAACACAGATCACGCTCAGCGATGCTTTACCTGAACTGAATTGTGAACTAGAACAAACAAATGGTTGAGACTCTGAAACACATCAAGCCTGGGTGCATTGCAGGACTTTGGAACCAAATAAATAACCTGCAGAAACCTCAGGGGAAACAGTAACTAAGAAGAGTCCTTTAGAAGGACACCTTCATTACCCGTCAGGTGGCTGAATTAGTGTTACTTACTGCTCGGGGCTCTGCTCTGCTGCGATGCACTGCTTTCCCGTGTCTTCTCTGTTGCTACCAGAGCTTGAATATCTGCGTGCAGTTTGTCCAGGTCGGCCTCCCCTGAGGCCAGGGCTCTGCAGTGCAATACCAGTGAAACATCTCTGCTGTAGAAGTGGAAATAGCGACACACACGGCTGGCCTCGTGCACGCTTCCTTCATCGAGAAGGCATCCGAGCAGAAACCTCAGCGACTCCTCCTCATCATCAGCCAAGGTCTGCTGACACTCCCTGAATTCCAGACCCTCCACGTTCAAGTAGTTTGGTGTGTTCAGAGCAGGTAGCTTTGAAAAAGAAAACTCCTTGGCCAAGTTATCAAAAGTAAAATCCCCATTCACTGCAGCACAGGAGGAGCGCCTCGACCTGCCTGACCCCTCATCTGTGGACAACGTTTGTTGTGTGATACGACAAACCCAGATCTGCT
>JAOWBP010004028.1:17203205-17261133 GCA_028571105.1 Tragopan temminckii | reverse complement strand
CCACAATGCTCATCCAGTTCCAACCCCCTGCTATGTGCAGGGTCACCAGCCACCAGACCAGGCTGCCCAGAGCCACACCTAGCCTGGCCTTGAATGCCTCCAGGGATGGGGCAAACACGTCTTCTGTTTTTCTCACATTAGGAAAACTTCAAAACAAAGCAGCTCTCAAAAATCTATTCAGAAGCGGTATGGAACACAGTGTGTGACCTATGAAGCACAGTGCCTCATTCTGTTGCAGGAAAAGGTTATGGTAATTATTTTGAACAATCAGGTAGCACGGGTAAGAATGGAGGCAGTAAACAGTTGTTTTCTTGGTTTTGTTCTTTTTTTCCCAAACGTCCTCATCTGCACAGAGTACTCTGAACTGCTTTGGGGTGCATCTGCTGTTAGCACTGGCTCACCTGAGCACAAACCAGGGCTGCAGTGTGGCTGTGGCTGTCCACGTGGAGCCAGGCTGTGGGGAGATGTGTAGCAGTAGGGCTGTCCCCTAGCTGGGGAGTTCTAGCAGTTCTCTGCTCAGTCACTTTGGAGACTTTCTCAGCAGTACTACTTGCTATATACCAATCCATCTAGCTTACTTTTGAAGCAAAATTTGAATGCTGATTGTTGATGCACAGCTTTTCTCTTATTGCAGCAGCTTATTTTTTGGTAGATGTATTTGGCCCCAAGGGTGAATTTTTTTGTGTGCTATTTTCAAGTATTTTCCAGTTCTGCATGTTAGACATCTGAAGTAGTGAAGTTACAAGCTTGAATTCCAAATTGTTGCAGGCAGGCCTTGCAACTATTCTTCCAACATCTTGTTCTGGGTTTTTAACAAAAACAAGCTAAGCATTCTTCTCAGCACAGAGACAGCCACAACAATAGTCAGAAAGCTCTATCAAAAAGGCAGAAGGCTGGAAATGGTGGACTTTGCATGCGTTCAGTGTTTCTCAGGGTTGCTGGGGACCAAAACCTCCTAAGTTTGTAAGGCAGGTATGAGCTCAACTGAGAGACTGCCTGAAAAGGGTCAGCAATGTGATTTGGTCTCCTCAGCTGCTCGTTTTGCTGCTCAGAGTGCAGAAAGAGAAGGTTGCCAAGTATAGTGGTGGGTTTGATTATTAAATATGTGTTCTCTGAAAATGCACCTCAAACCTTGAATTTGACAGGAATGTCTCTTAATCTGTTTTGTTTAACAGGCCTTTGTTTAAGAATAAAACTTCAGAGATGCCTGCCTTTTAGACATAAGGTAAGACATCAGTTCAGAAACTTGCTTCAAGCTACAAGAATAAGTACTTCCAATGCTAAGTTTTCTTTAAGAAAGGATATGCTGCAGGATTAAGCAACTTGCAAACCGTGATAAAGGATGGGGTCTTTTAAACAGCCTGTTGTTTACCTATGGAGGAAGTGAACGTTGCAGAACAAGGGAGTACCAGAAGGGATCTCTGAATAAATGTGGTGATTCCTTTTCTTTACAAAATGTAGTTTGTTATACAGTGTTGCTTTTTGAAATCTTTTGTTTTTATAGTTGCTAGCTTCACCTTTTCAGTTACGCAGTGTAAAGCAAGGCTTGTATTTCTAGATAATTAGGTAGATGGTGATCTGTTACGCTGAACGCGTGATAACAAGTAGGTTTTGCTTCAGTGAGATAAGATAAGATGCACTGGACTTGTTTACTTTTCCTTTGGTACAGCAGTTCCATGACATTTCCTTGTAGTTCTATTTGTGAGAAGTTGTTGGTTTGTTTGTTTTTTTGCCAGGCCGGTTCAGTTAAATGCATGAAGTCAATTTGGGTCTGTTTAGCATTTAGTCTTACAGTCTCTCCCCAGGCAGAAACCAGATAACGTATTATGCTGCCATTTCAGATAGACCATGTGTTTCTTATCACTGAGTAAGACTTAAAAGGAATATCTTTTTACAAATGTATTCCTAAGGATGTCTTTCCAAGAGTTCTTAGTTTGTGAAAGTGACACTTGCAATTCTGGTGGCTTTCAAACAAATGGTCCTTGAGCTGTGACCAGCAGAGAGCTTGTTAGGAAGGAAATGCCAATTCTGCACTCTGTTCCCAGTAGCCCAGCTGCAGTGGATTTTTCACATGAGCCATTGATATTAGTGAGACATGAATGCTGCCACAATTTTGAAGGAGTACTGAGGCCTCCTTGAATGGAGATAGATCTATTGCAATGCAGTCACAAGGCTCAGATCAGTTACTGTCATTGGTTCCCTTCCACTGTATAGGAACGTTTTGAAGGGTACAGATTACATGCATTGTATGTGTTTAATAGTTTTTTGTTTTGGTACTGAATATATTTTACAGCTGATGTATGCATCTAACACTGATGATCTCTCCTCTAGCTGGAAATCTACATATCTGAAGGTACACATTCCACTGAAGAAGACAGTAAGTAGAGCTTTAGACTCTGTGTTCTTTGAGAAGTTGCTGTTGTGCTGCTCAGTTATTAGCATGAAGAACTTCCTGCCTGGTTGATGATCTTAACATTGTGAAATTTCTCTGTATATTTTTAAAATAAAATCTGTAGGACACTGAATTCTTCCAGAGCTGCATTTAATCACCATCTCAAACAGCTGCTAAAGCCTCTGTTGATGCAATGCCCCAGCCCCTGTTCATAACCAGCAGAAATGTTTGTGTGGGGGAAAACCAGTTTTTGCCATTAAATGACAAGACATCGAACCTGGAGAACACGGACTACTAATTTGTCACAAACTTCACACTTCAGTTGAAGACACTTAATTAGCATACCTTATAATTTTTTCCTAAACAAGAAAAGCAAAAAACTTTTGGTTTTTGATGGATGTTTTTTTGTGACTGAGTGCTCACTTGCTCTTTTTTACAATTTCCTATTAACCTTTCAACTCCTTGACTTTTGTGCTAGGTTATACAACCTAGATGTCTGCCTGCACAGTAATTCACCATTTCAGTTTGGGCTATTATGCAAATTTCATTCCTCTGCCTGAATAGAGATTTGCAGTGAAAATAGAATGCACTGTTACTGTAACGCAGCATTTTCTCCCTCTTTGAGTTGGCCATTCTCTGGGCTTGGAGAAACCCCACCTTGCACTCGTCATGCTCATGGTGCAGTATGCATAAAGTACCACTGAGAACTGCTTCTGACTTTGCTTTTCCTATGTTTTGCAGTCAATAAGCAAATCAACGATAAAGAGAGAGTCGCAGCTGCGATGGAGAATCCAAACCTGCGTGAGATTGTGGAGCAGTGCGTTACAGAGCCTGACTAGGAGCTGCGATACACACAGCTATCATTTTGATACGTTTCTTAAAATTATCTTTGTTTAAAAAAGAGGAATCAAAGCCTTGAGTTTAATACTTGAGTTCTTTTTATCTTCTGTATGTTTTTTAAAAAAAATGTTTATAAGATAGATTTAAATTATGAAAAATCAGTCTCTAAAATAAAACAAAGTATATAGTGTTAAGAGTTTGTAATATCTGGTGTCCAGAGAAGTATTTTATCTCATTAAAAAATGAAACAACGCCATATGTATTGCCTTCTGATAGACATTGTGACACAAATGCAGTTTTGCAGGTTAAATTTCTATTGTTTCAATCACTGCACTGTAAAAATAAAAGAGATTCTTGTACTGAGATGCTGCTTTGAGTTCAGCAACTTTTTTCTTTTTTTCTTTAGCTTAGGTTTAGAGTTCTGCTAGAGGAGTTAATGTTTATTTAACTTTTTTGTTTCCAGTGAACACATTAAAATTGAAATGAATTCAGTGAACTGGGAACCAAGCAATTGGACTAGAGCAAGGTAGACCTTTACCAAGTCACCATTTCTGCTAAATATCTATTTTTTTATAAGTACATGTTTCTGATTCTGGAGGCTCTGGTTTACAATTACCTTGAAGGTAAGTTTTCCTGTGGCAGCATGCTGCCAGTTTGATCCTGCTGTTTGTTGCAGCTCACCTGCAGCGTGGGACGAGAGAATCCTGCAGCCTGTGGTCACCACACTGTTCTGTTTCTTTTTGCTGCTCCCTCACTAATCTAATCTGGGGCATCCATAATCTTGTCAGCTGTCACATGTTTTCTCTCTGGAGGAGTTCCCTGGGGTTCATTTCCTGCTGCAGCTGTGGATTTGACCATGCATTTACTTTCCCTGAAGAATTAGGCGGATATTTCTCTCAGCTGTCCTCTGGGAGAAGTGATGTTCAGGATCCACTGCACAGCCACAGGAGGGCTCCAGTGCTGAGTGTGTGTGCAGCAAGAGGCTACAGCTGTGTGTGCTGCCTGCTGCCAAACCATTCCCAGATCCTGAAGCGTTACCTGGGCAGTGCAAAACAGTTGTGCCCAGCAGGAGTTGGAGAGAGGTTCAGGGAGCCTTTCCCAAGTGGAGCTGTGATGACTGTAGCAGGCTTGTATTTGGTTAAAATCCTTGGAGTTCGGTGCAACATCTGTTGAGATTTCAGGGATTTGTAACCATTTCAATAATAAGCTTCATAAGGCTCTCCTGAAGGCATGAATGATTGAATGGGTTCCATCCAGGCTGCATGTTATAAATGGTGGAGAAAACGTTCTCTCTGTAGAACTATGTTCTGACAAACGTCACAGCTGTGCCAACAAGAGCCTGTAATCTCCCTGCCTCCAGTGCCAAAGTCCCACTTTGGTCAAAATCAACAGCTGTGTATTTAGATTTCAGCTGGAATACTCTACCACGATATATCCTAAAAGATACATTTAGAAAGGTTTTGTATTGTTTTTTTTCCAGCAGTCTCATGAAATGGCAACAGCTCCTGTCAGCTAAGTCTACAGATGAAGAGCAGAGGGAGATCTTTTCCTGTGAAGGAATTACATTTGTAGTGTGTGCTGCGATTCTCTTGGAAGGTCTGAGGCTTCCTCTGATGCACTAATGTGGTGAGATGATGAAATGCTGTATCAGCAGATGGCCATAAAGTAAAGGCACTTCATTCTCCAGGTACTTGGGTACCATGAGAATGTATTTTGTTTCCTCTGGAAGCATTTTTGGAAATCACGTGTTTATTCACTGAGAATCACAGGTTTAATCAATACGACTCCAAAGGCAATCTTAGAACGGACAATAGCCTCCAGTAAGCTCGCTAAGAGGTACTGTGACTGTTCTGAAAGCAGTGGCGGTCAGCAGTGAGCTTGCTTTGAGAATCTCCAGTAACAGCTGACAAGAAGGGAAGCTTGTTTCTGAATTATTTTAGCATGATGGTGCCTGAAGGCTCCTGCTAACACTGGGCCCTGCTTTTTTAGGCTCTTAAGAAAAAGACAGTAGGGGGCAATCTGCCATTTCAAAACTCCTAAATCATTCAGGATGCCCTAGGAAGGATGAGCAGCACCATGGCACAGTAAACACATAAAACGTGTCACAAACAGAAAATAAAGTAAAATAGTTAACAGTCTTTCATTAATAAAGGATGTATTCTGCCAAGTTAATGGCCAGCAGTGGCAGCCTAGCACTTTCTCCAGGAATGTCAGAGCTGTTAAACTGCTGGGCTGTGGTGGTTGCAGTGTTCCTTGCACCTCTGTTCTCACTGATGTCTCAGTAGGACTTGGTGTCACACATCGTATCTGAAATGGCTTCAAGGCAATGTCTGCAAGTCTGCAGAGTCAGCTGAGCAGAGTAAAACTTCACATAGAAATTGCCCTTTTAAAATTAAAGCTATGCTGACTTTACGAAATAGAAGGAATGTGTCATTTTGTTCCTTTTCAAACGGAGAAAAACAAAAGCAAAGGATTTTTTCTAACTATTAATGGATCCTGGAGAGAAGGAAACACATAGACAGAAGTGTTCTGGAAGTGCTTTCCCACGAGGGGGAGCACTGAGAAAGGATCTCAGAGACGGGGAGCTGTGCAAAACCCTGTGCAAAACCCTGTGCTGGTGCTGCCTCCGGTTTTTATGTTCCCTCCTTCCTCCTTAAGGTCAGCTCTCCCCTGGCAGGGCAGCCCAGCAGCCAGAGCCGGGGCTGAGAGCACTGCGGAGGGGACATCACAGCGCCAGGGCTGCTGTTTGCTGTTCGTCCTTGCTTCTGTGGGCTGCTTTACACGGCCCCAGATGTATGTGAGGTTAAAGATAACTTTCTTTATCAGAGTCCCTGCTTTAAAGCTGCTGTTAAAGGCTGGAGAGTTGTCCCCTTGGAAACATCTCTTTATCTTCTAATTGCACATTTTACATTTTTTGCCTTTAAGTAGGAACTTTCTCAGGAAAGCTCTGTCCCTGGAGGACACTTGCTTGTTGCCACCAAACATCCCAAAATAGCACACATGCGTTTTCTCTGTCTCCTGCCATACCAAAAGCCCAGCGTCTGATCTCTCCTGCTGATACTCTGGGAGCTACATGGAAGAGGGCACTTTTTCTTCTGTGACATTCAAGGGAAAAAAAAAAATACAACCACCGAAAACCTCTTACATGTTTGTGGTGAGAGATATACCTGAGAACAGTGAATCTGAAGACAGATCTGGACTTGTGTGACACAAATTTGGGGTGCTTCTGTCTGTGTCCAGCCTGCTGCAGGTGTACTGGGCCCTCCCAGAAGTGCATTCTAAGCTTAGAAGTTCAGTCGCTCGTGATGCTGGGAGCTGCTTGGATGTGAGGGGCTCTTTCCACCACTGCTGGCTGGGTAGGTTCGACGAAACCTCTGTGGCAAAGCTGCAGCTGGCACTGCTTTGATGGCTGTTGTTGCTGGTTTATTATTTTCTGAGAAGCAGTTAATTGCAGCCCTGAAACACACAACTGTTTTCCTGTGCCGTACCCAAGTGTGCCACGGTCCAGAGACAGCTGTTCGATAGATCAGCACTGATGTGAATCATGTGCCCCAGAAGAAGCCTCTGCTAAACAGATTTTCAGTGGGTGAGGAGGGAGAGCTCTGCCTGCACCCAGCACAGTTTGCACTGCACAACAGCAGCGTGCGCACTGTGGGCTATCAGCTGTAAGCAAAGCCTCCTCCAAAGGTCAATGGGCTTCACCGGGGTAATTTCTGCTACAATTCCACCAGCTTCATGCTGATTTAAATGTAAGCGTATCCATGAGAAAGACCTGAAATACCCTGAGAAGAGGAAAAGGCATTTCTCAGGGAGGGAAATGGCAATGATTCGCTTTCTTTCTCTAGAAATTTAATCCCAGGAGGGTTATCTTACTTCATTTCCTGATCCAATGCGAAAACGCTCCGGGTCATGGTTTCAGAGTCCCAACCTGTTTCATACAACCTTTAATTTAAATGAACAGTTTCTGGACTGCAATCAGATAAATGTGTGAGATTTGCACATAAATGGCACTGAGAGCCCGAGGGCAACAGGTGATGTTACTGCACTGCCTCTCCCTGTGCACACATGCTTGGCACCCAGCTGCAGCCCCATACTGCTAATGGGAACAAGGCAGTGAAGGCTGAAATATTTCAGAACATAACACTCCACCTGCCCTGCTGATGTGTGCCTCTGGAGGAGTCCAGCAAAGCCCTGCTGCTTCCCTGAGGGAGCTACCCTGGTTTCAGAGTTACCCACAGAAGCAGGAACCACCTGGAGTTTCAGTCGTGATGGTGAAGTGCTGCATAGCCACAGTGATTGGTGGGGTTTGGAGCTGATTTTTTCTGAACCCGTTACTTCAGGGAAGGACAAAATTCCTGCCTAGGGGAGGTCCTCAGAGCTGAGCACCAGCTGTTTCCAAAGCCTGGGCAAGGGAATCTGTTGGTGTTAATGATGCTCAGCTGGGGGCTAGCCGGGCCAGCAAGCGTATCTGTAGCAAAATGTAATTCCAACAGTGTCATTTTTTCTTAGCAGCTTTGCTGTAGGCCTGCAGGATTTTGCCACAAGCCAGCACAGACTCACCCTGCTGGAAGTGCCCGTCTGCTGGGGAGCTGCCCTGAGGGACTGGGGACAAGAATGTGGGCAAGACCTTCTGGTATTGGTAGAAAATGAAGCAGCAAGCTCTTACAAACAGAGCCTTAGAAAACTGAAGTAACGTACTTTTGCTCAAGTAATGAAATTGCAGCAGAACAAGAGAAAAAACAATGCTGTGAGCTGTTCCTGCTCCATCCGGGCCTTGCTGCCTCCTGCTTGGTCTCCTCCTGTGCTCAGTCACCCACAGCACAGCCTCGCTGGCTGGCAGCTGGTGCTGGGCTGGAGGGCTATTGGGGGATTAAAATACTGCAGCTGAGATCATCTGGTCCGGACAGAAGAACCTGGGTGGAACTGAGAGCCTGCAGCACACAGGTGCACTGACAGGACAATCCCACGCCTTCCTGAGATGCGAAAGTGTTTTAAGTGTTATTGTTAATAAATGACAAAGAACTCGCTCCATAGAATTCCTGCTGCTTCCCAATTAATGAGTTTTCAGTTCCTTCCTGTCTCCAGCTCTGGAAATGTCTGGAGGTGACTGGGGGGGACGCAAGGTCTGATATCTAATCGGAAGCCAAGAACCTCTGGCTTTCCTCAGAGAGGCTTCAGGAGATCCCAATGAATAAATAGAAGCAACAGAAAACATGAGCAGAGCAAGCTTTCAGCCTGGCCGGCCTCCTTCCCCCAGGGGCAGGAAGGAAGGGGCAGTGGTTTTGGGGTGACTTCCCTGGGATGTGTCCCACCCCCACACCAGCACTGCCTCTGGGGGCCACCGCCTCCAAGTGAGGGCACAGCAGCTGTGCATGCCCTGATGTCAGCCCCTTGCATGCGGTGAGATCGGCTGTTTGTAAGTAAAAGTCTTCATAACCATAAACAAAAAGCCTGCAGAGAAACAGGTTTTATATTTACAACTGGTCCTGAAAAAAAGCAAGCAAAGTCCTTAGGCATTAAGGACATTCAGTGTTGTGGGTATCAGGGAGGTTTAAAATGGGACTGCAGTTGCAGATTGGATGGGAAGTAGTAAAATCTGGGAGGAAAAATCTCATTTAAATCAGTATTTCTGTAATCACAATGAAAACAGCAGGCGAGGTTTAACAAGTACTCTGTGGGAGAAGTGGTCTGGCTGAGGGGCTTCGCACTGAACGTGAGATGAGCTGAAACTGGTGTTCGGGTCTGATGCCTGCATGACCCCGGTGCTCCGCGCCGCTCTGATCCTGAGCACATCAAGGCTGTGCTCCAGGGCTGACTGCCTTCAGGACAGAATTGCTTCTCACATTCATTTCATCAACAGATTCTCAGGAATGAAGCTGTGTGATGTGATGGTTTTCCCTTGTTCCAAATCCTTTTCTGAGCTCAGGATGCATTATTCCAAAACATGGCAAGTAAAACCTGTGAGCAGTTCTTTCCCTGCTTGGTAAGTAGCAGCTGATGTTTACAATAGATGTCAGGAAACTTTGCTGAAACCCTCTTTAAAAAATATACTGTTTTTTTTCTATTTCCTCTGTGGAAAATATAGGAAAAAACTACTTATGAGTGTCTGCTCGGAGCCCGCACTGGGTGTGCTCAGGCAGCCCGGGGTCAGCATGCCGCTGCGGAGGCCTGCAGCTGTGCAAAGCAGAGAGAAGACTATCTGTATGTAACTCTCTATGTATTTGCACACAGATGTGAATAGGTGCACAAGGGCAGAGATGGCAGCAGCCTGCAGTCAGCCTGTGCTGCAGGCAGAGGATGGCATCGTTTACACCATGTACACTGAAATCTTCAATGGCACCAAACATTAAGACCGATTCATTTGGAACAGGAGATATTTTCCAGCTTTGCATTGCTCCAGTACTGGTTGGTGCTGTGATTAAGCTTGTCTAGACTTGTATAAGTGTGCATTTCTGCCCTAAACCCAGCCTGCAGCACCCACTGCATTAACCCAGTGGGGAGGTGAACTGGCTGCAAGAACAAAATTCCCTGCAGCACCTGACAGCTTAGCAGAGAAATCCAATATTCTTCACATGGGCCGAGTAAAACTGAGCAGACAAAGGTCAGCGAGACTTAAGAGTCCCACATTGGGAAGGTTCACAATTAGTGGGAAACCCGCCTTTACTGTGTGGCAAATGAAGCATACGTGTTTTGCAGAGTTGGTCTTCAATGGGGTCTTTCTGAAGTAATGAACCAAAAGTATCTTACAATGACAAACTGAATGCATCCTGGTAACCGCATGTCCTGTATCTGCAACAAAAAGCATTGCTTAGGGCTTTCCTTGCGCACGGGCTATTAATAGTGAGGGCTCTGGGAGGGGAACGCTGCCCAGACCAACGCCTGCATGTGGTCAGTGGTGTGAGCAGCACCCAGCACTGCTGCTGTGCATCGTCCTGGCACAGTGCTGGCAGCGTGCAACTGCCATGTGCTGTGCCTGCAGCGACTGCAATGTGCTGTGCCTGCAGCGACTGCAATGTGCTGTGCCTGCAGTGACTGCCATGAGCTGTGCCTGCAGTGATGGATGGCATGCAGCTGGCCACCAAGCTCAGCAAGCATGGCAATTTAAGAGGACACACCTTTCCTGGCGGCACTGGGGCACAAACAGTGCTAGGAAAATGCGTAAGCATTGTCAGATGTGCTAAGGAGAAAAGAGAATCGTGACTCCGGAAAACTGAGGCGAGTTCTGGGAAGAAATGACACCTGGCACAGCTGCAGCCCCCAGAACTGCAAACTGTTGGGTGACAGAAAGGGCAGCTCAGTGACTGCATCATGGCACTGAGTTAGACCAGCTACCTTACACATAAATGCTTCACCTCCAATGTACTGAAATGCATATAATTCAGGCAGAATTTACACAATTCTTTCAACAAACACTTGAATTTCAATGTATGCTGCCTAGACTGCCTGTGGTGTCACATGCAGAACACCACTGGGTTTGCTTCGTTGTTATGGTTAAGACTGCAACGAATGAATTTGCACCACAAATCAGAGGCTGAAGCCTTTAGCTTTGGGAGCACCAGTGCTTTACCTCAAATCTACAGAGCTCAGATTGTAATCACACAAATCCCAATTTCTATGGGCAGCCTTAAGTGATTTTCAGATGCAAACTGACTGCTCCTCTCTGCTGCAGCTGAGATGAGAGCAATCAAACCCCTGCTGCTGCCAGGACCTAAACTGCCTCCGCTTAACTGAGTTTTCAGTGAAAAGCCCTTTAGAATTCCCCACGGGGAAGAAAAAATATGAAACCCTTCAATTTCCTTCAATAACTGTTTAATTTAACACACTTGTGGGCGATAGCCATTAAAACCCAACACGTTAAGAGCTAGCTATTCCTTAGCAAAACCTAGGAGCGCTGACAGAAGCGAGGGACAGACGGTGCCAACCCAAAAGAAAACAGGAATGAACACAGGTTCTTAAAATGTAAAAATTTACACCATGTTGGAAAGGAATACAACACAAATGGTGAAGTCATGGCTTGTGTTTTACATGCAAGTCATAGACAGGAGTTCCCCTTGTTACGTGACACAGTACTGCAGTTGTTCCAGACAGTACAACTTAAGAAAAGCATCCATCTGCGTGTGACCACATTGCTCAATGCAATGCAGTGATGCTGGGCTCTGTCCTTTTTCCACTGAGCTCAGCACAAGCAGCGCTGTGTTCACGGTCTCCCAGTTTCTCAGCCTGCAGAGTAATACAGAAAGGACGTGCTACCTCCTTCAGGAGCCAACCTAACAGCAAATCCTCCCTAAGGCCTCAAGGATTAACATACGAGCACTGCCGGACCAGCTGCCGGGTGCCTCTCATACTGCAGCACTTACTATAGTAAAAAAGAACCAAGTAACTTTAACAGAAGTGCATCTACATAAGCAGAAAGGTTTTTAGCTTGGTAAGAGCACAGAAAAACACCTTAAGCAACCATTAAAGTTCTACAGTGTAACTGCATGCCGAAATCCAGTTGTGTAAGTACAATTCACTTTGCCATTTGGGTTTTCACAAGGAAGGATGTGGCCAAATAAGAGCAGTGTTTGCCATGCACATGCATTGCTCACAGCTGGGGCTAGAACAGCTTTCCATCTCTTTCACTGATCCGCGCAAGGGCCTACACTGTTTGACTCCAAAGCAATCTCTCATTTCATTACTGCTTTGTGTTCCCAGCCAGCCCCTCTGCTCTGCACGCGGGTGGGGGCTTTTGCAGATGAAGCCGTCAGCACAAAGAGGGCAGAGCCCCTGCATGCACTGTGAGCCCAGGGCTTCTGGTGGTAACTCAAGCTGAAAGCTTTTTTCCTCTGATCTCTCCCCGTTTCTTAAATTATGGTTATTTAGCTTCAGTGCGTAAACAATCCAATGAAAATTACAGAAATGGGTTGCCAACTTCCAGTCCCTTAAGGGGGAAAAAAAAATCCAAATGGTCAGCTGTACTGGTGGAATTATACTCATTTTATACATATAAAAATAACAATAGAAATCAAGAGTTCTGTGCTGGCCTGCCAACACCATCAAGAGGCTGAAAATATCAAACGATAGCACCATTAGCATTTCTGAGAAGATTCCCCACATAATTGCTGCTTGAAGTTTCCCTTCCCTAACATGCTCTCTGTGATCGCTCAGTGATGGCTGTGCCCCTAACCCAGAGCTGTGCCCATTCTGGCACAGCACACCTGATGAGACCTGCATCCCCAGCCCAACCAGACACTATTTCTCAGAGGGACTGTTTGAGCACCGTTATAGTGTAGCACAAATGAAACAAATCATGTATTCCCTGTGTTTTGCAAGAGCACCGTGTGGATCTTGGGCTGCACCACCCCGTGCAGTGACAGAGCAGCACGGCCGGCTGGTCCCCAGCTCCCTCCTGTGCCGCAGGGCTGCTCCCAGAGCCGCCACGGGTCCAGGTGCTTTCTGGGCTTGGGATGGTCCTGTCACCTCCTGGAGGCCCGCTCGTCCCCGCGGTCCTGGTCAGGAGCCCCGTGGTGCCCATGCTGGCGGCAGCTTTGGCAGCATTGGGTGCGCACTGTCGGGAGGTGGCACCTTCCCAGCACCCGCAGGGTCTGGCAGAAGCTGAACGTCAAGCGGTCACGCTCACACACGAAGCCTAGAGGATGTGAGAGGACAAGGACAGCGTTACTGCAGTCCCACCCGTACAGCCGGCAGACATTTGATAGGAAAATCAGCACGCGCTTGGTAGAGACTTCACAAAATGCAGTCACCTTCCCCTCAGCACTGAGCAGCAATTGGTCCTCATTTCTAATTGCCAGCAGAAGCAAAATCTGTACTTCTACCTAGAGCCTGCAGCACCTTTCCAGAGCAGAGAAACCATAATGGCAGGCAGGGCTGAGCCTGGGGCTTGTCACCACTGCGCTGCACAGAGCAGCAGCCCTGGAGCCAGGTGTACACCCCATCTGATCCTAAACTCCAGTTCAGTCTCAGTTTGTGGTCAGCGAATGCAACGGCGAAACTGCAAATGTCTTCAGTGCCATGTCGGGGCCTGGTGCTGCCAACAGCAGTGGTTGAATGTGGCTCTGCAAGCTTTCCTGCCACAGATCTCCCACCAGAGCCCCAAAGCCCTCACCTCAGCGACAATTCATTTCTGTGTTGTGCTTAGCTTGTTTCATCTCCTTCCCTTCCTGCAGGTGTCTCACAAACCTCCCCACAGCACAACATCCATGCTGTTCTGTGGACGGGCTTTGTTTTGGGAACTGCTGCTCCCCGGCCAGCTGCAGGAGCGGCGGCTGCGACACGCGGGGCTTCCTCTGCCAGCAGCCAGGGAGCACCGAAGGCGGAGTGACACAGCCAGGTGCTTCACCCACTCCTTGGCTTCCGCCCACAGAGACCTTGCCCCTGAAAAACACCCTCACACTTTGCATGCAAGTCCCATTGCTGAACATCCTGTGGAAGCTGCAGGAATCGGCCCCAGACCGGGCTCTGATGCGACAGACCCATCTCCAAGCACGCACTGCTTTATAAGCCTGTATCAGAGCTTTGCTTCGATTCTTAATTTCCACCTTTTCCAGTTTGTATAAAAACAAGCACTGCACATTGCTGAGCCTCTAGCATCTCACACAGCTGTGTAAAACACTGAAATCACATCTGTTCTAATTTCATCTCCTGTAGAAGTGATTAAATACAACGATAGCTTTTCTGTGGAAAAGGGCAGAGTGGCTGCACCCAGGTCCAGCACCCCTGTGCTTCCCGTCCCTGGGCATCTCCTGCCCAGCACACACAGACGACCGTGGGATGGCCCCACAAAAGCGTCTTTTCTCTCTCCCTAGGCACTTTTTGGCAGGGAAATGCCAGCGGTGGGGACAGAGCCAGGCAGCTCTCCGAGCACTGCCCTACACTGTCTCCCTTTGGTGAACAAAGGGCTTTGTTTAGGGAAAGGCCAACGTCCCCTTTCCCACCAGGGGCAATCTGGTCCTCAGGGCTGAGAGCAAGGGACACAGCAGATGCAGAACAGTGTTCCCCTGCTTTTGGACTTCAATCGCAGCCTTCAGCCTGCCAGCAAGGTCATCACTATCCTGCTCTAAAACTAGTCTTCTATTTCAGCAGAGGTATTTCCTCTCTTCCTCTCTAACAACAGCTACTTCTGCACGGCAGTAGTGTCTCTGTGCCCTGAAGAAAACACTTAATGCTGATGCTGCTGCCTGCTGGTGCTGCCAGCTTCACTGCTGCCACCAACCCATACCAGCACTAGAGCTGGCCCTGTGCTGTGCTCCCTGCCTGGGGTTTGGGTCTGTTCCGCAGAGCATGATGCAGATTTTCAGGCGGAGCAGAGCTGATGAGGAATTCCTGGAAAGCCCTGAGTGGCTGCGGCAGGGAGCGGTGCACAACCCCAGCTCCACTTCAGTAACAAAACCAAGAGCACTGGAGCTGTTTGGCAGGGGGGAACGGCTTGCTCTGTGATGCTCCTTTGATGTCAGTCACAAGAATTGGTCACAAGCATCCCTGCACCACAGAATCCCTTTCACTGTGAGACAGCTGGACACACAGAGGGGTCTACAGTTGCGTGTCAAGTGCTGCAGGTCACGGCTGCACTGAGCAGTGATCCAAATATACCTTCAGGGTTTCTGGTGAGAGATGGAAGCCTCAGTTTCTGCTAGCAGAAAACCCTCCTGCCCCCAAAGCTTTGTGCTGGAAATAGTTTGGGCACCTGGCTGCCACCCAAGCTGCAGAGCTGCACACGGCCTCAACCATCTCAGCTGTTGAAAACCCTGCACTAGGGCAGGACTCAGTGATCACTGACCATCAGCTGCAGCATGGCTCTGGCAGCATGGCACGGGCTTCCTGCAGCATTCACAAAGCTGACGGGTTGGGCTGCTGGCTTGGATAGCAATGCCGAGCAGGAGAGGTGGAGATAACAGCTATGGCCCAGGCAGGTGTGGATGAGATGGCACGCTCCGTGGGGCTGGCTATTTGCTGCATCTAACAGAGCAAATGTCACACCAGCTAAAACCCCAAGGGGCTTACAAGAACTCAGTTACCTCTGCGGCATTCTGGAGGCTCAGCCCTGCTGTGCGAGTGGTGCTGGGTTGGGATGGCCCCGCAGAGCACCGGGAACGTCAACGGGCAGCTGCATGACTTGCTGTGCTTGTTGCTGTTCACGAGCCTTTTGCTCATACAGACAGGCTTCCTAGAAAGTTATTTATGGATTGCAACCAAGCTGCCTCCTGCCTGCCCTTGCAAGAGCTGTGAAGGTTTTGCTGCTGGAGCTTCTGGCTGGAGGGCAGCCTCCCAGGGCTGTCGTTTGATCCCTTTCCAACAGGTCAGTGCCCTGGCACGGGAATGGAAATTCCCAACATTGCATCTGTGCACAGGCAGAAGATGAGCAGCCCCACCAGGCGAGGATTCCCTGGGTAAGCTGAGTTATCTGCAGAGCAGGTCCTGCTAGAAGACACAATCCAGGGCAGGCTTGCAGAGTGGGGATTCTGCTGTTCCCTCCCTGACCTCACATCAGACCCCGCAGCAGGGCTACAGTTGTCAAAAGCATTTTTATACAATGAAGTGGTGGGGCGTTGCTGAGTGCTGGTCGCTCAGGCCCAGCACAGTGTCCCAGCACACAGGGTCAAACTCAGTGTGGAACAATTTGGCTGAGCCATGATTCCTCCCTGGACAAGGCAAGCTATAGCCAGCTCTTCATTTTTCAGCTCTTTAGAGAAGGTCCCTGCAGATTTGACTCAATTTTCATTTAATCCTTCTACTGTTATTTTTGTCTATTAACAATTTTTTTTAATGATCCTAACACTTCATCTAAGAACGCACTCCAATCTTCAAGCTGATGCCAAATTTTACTCTGAAGAAATAGCTTAAAGCAGGGCTTTTCAAATCCAGGCCAAGTCAGCACATTAGAAACTGAAAACCCACAAATTTGTGGTTGTTTTTTTAAGTTGGTGGGGAAGTCTCTTTACATTTCATTTAAGCTTCTGCCATACAGAGCTAACACTTACTTTTATGCTGGTGAAAAACAAACTTCCTGGTATAGATGTTGTAAAAACAAGGCAAGGTTGGGCTCAGAGCTGAGCCAGCAAGACGAGAGCACTGAGTCTCTGACCTCTGGCCTGTGGGATGCTCTCAGAGCCAGGCCCCAATTTAACAAACTTCATCCCTGGTTTCTGCTCCCAGGGCTGCAGACCCTCAGCTGGCAGCAAGCTCTGGATGAGATGCTGAGAGCAGCAACATGAGTGTGGCCAGCATTACAGACTGGTGAGCATTCATGTGCCATGGGTCTGGATGCTGTCTATCCCACCCACACCTCAATTCCCTGCACATTATGCTGGTATGGCACAGTCCCCCTGTTCAAAGCCCCAGTGGGCAGCATGGTGTTTCTGCAGTGCTGGGAACTGCACCAGTGTCAGGAAAACAGCTCACTTACTTATGCATGAGGTGCAAAGTTAAATCCCTGGTGCTACAGTATGCGCCCAGTCTCTGCTCCTGCAAAGCAAACCTGCACCACTGCCATCACCCACCCTGCTGCCCCACATGGCTCTGGCCATTCATGCCAAAGTTCATGGAACATTAAAAGCTTGAAAAATGGGGAAAGGAAAGCAGAAAGCTCCCATTATTCAGGTGCTGGTGCTGAAGTTTGGTATCACTGTGCAAGGATAACCAGCACCCAGCCTCAGGTTCACAGGACTGAGCAAACGGCCGTGCTCACCGGGGGGTGAGGAGCAATGAGCCATTTGTCAGTCTGGATCCGACAGGGAGGAATTCTCATTTCCCAAGAGCTGATATAGAGCCAAGACTGGAGGATTTTCCCTGCACTCATGGAAAACAACTGTGCTGTCTTTCACTTCATTCTCAGCAAAAAGGGGAGGAGGAGAAAAAGCCAACTCTACTTAAACACATCTCTGTACATGACCCCCAGCTTCCTCTCCAAAAACCGAAGCCACTTATAACACACAATTGGCAAGGCAGGCAGGAACACGCAGCCATTTTACATCTACGGACTAACTGATTGCTTTGCTTTTATTTTTTGTCCAAGGGGATTAGGCAGAGTAATGGTGCTGGGCTGATGAAGGAAGCAGAAGCTGGGGGCGAGCGACTGGGAGAGCCAATGCACGGCTGAGTGGTGCTGATCCTGTGGCCATGGGGGAAGCACTCCTTCATTTTAGCCCTCGCTTTCCTCAGTTTTAGCACAGCCCAGAGCCTCTTACTGTCACTGTGTAGCTCCTGATGCTGGAGGTGAACAGGCACTTTTACCCCCCTAACTGCTTGCTCTGGACACTGAAGTTCGTTACAACTTATGTTTTCAAAACCTTCCATCTACTTGGAGATTGCCAAGGAGGAGGGCGGAGAAGCATCTTCCTCTCTGCTGTTCAGCGCAAGGTTATTCATAAAGACTGAGAATCCTTTCCAAAGCTCCACTCTCCACTGACTGCTTCTGCTGATTAGCAATAAATAAAGGGCACTTAATGGCAGCGCCTCCCTCTCTTGCCACCAGGATACAGACTTACATATGCAAATGACAAAAAACTGGAATTTGCTGCCATTAATTCCAGCATGTATCCCTTGCGGACAAACTTAGCTGTATGCAGAACCATGAATAATTTCATTTCCCTACTCAAAGCAAGAAGAAATAGGATGTTTAATTGCCAATTAATCTTGAGGTGACTGGAAACACAGCCAAGCATTGGATAACGTGCACAGGCGACAGCAGGGTGAGAGCAGACACAGGTCTGCCTGTCCCTCAGGCTGCTCCTGGGGCACAGGCAGAGCCCACTCCTTCTGCTGGCAGGAAACCTCTGTTCAACTCCTATAGAAACCACAGCCATGGCTGCCTTGTGCAGCCTTGTTCTTGGGACAGCTGTACTCTTTGCCTTAATCCCCTTTCCTCTCTGGTATTTATGATTTGAGATACTTCTGGGGAACAATCGCTTTGCTAACGTATCTCAGCAGCACAGCCCCTGCATCATCTGTTTTCAGCAAATGGGCAATGGTTGCTGGGGGAGAGAGGAAACAGTCCCAGCAGCACACAATCCCCTGATGGGGCTTGTGTTTAATGACATCCTGATGGACAGGGCATGCTAACAGCAAGCTATGCACTTTGCTCCTTGTCCCCCAGCAGGACAGGAGTGCAGACACATCCCAACTGTGGCTCCCCACCCTGGTGTCTGCTGCCCTTCCCTCCTGATGCTCTTTGCAAAATCAGTCACTGTGTTTTTTTCCCTGTTTTCTGAGCTGCAAGAAATGATTGAAATGATCTGGTAAAAGGCGTGGCTGATGTGGGTGTAAAAGCTTGGGGTCAGTGTGTAGGCATGGATGGAAATCAGAGTGCAACAAGCTTTCATGAGACAAACAGTGCTCTTATCTCGCTGGCAGCCATGCCCGCAGACCAGCAAATCTGCTCCTGCTCTTATCATCTAGAGAGTGCTGCCAGCAGCAGAGAGGCATCCTCCAGAACAAGGGGCAGCAGCGCTCTTCTGGATGCCACGTGAGGAAGCAAAGCCCAGCAAAGCACCAGTAGATCCTGCGCAGCCTCTGGGTCTTGTGCTGTGCCAGGGCAGTCAACTGGGGACAGTGACCATTCCTGCTCACTCTCATTGGCTCTCCTATAGGGCCCCCATCCTGCTTCCCCAGGTTGTCTCCTAGACACAGGGTGACTGCCCGTGGTTTCAGTTCCTCCTCAAGCTCCATGATGCCTCATGCTCAGACCTGACGTGAATTCTCCTGTTGTGGCATCACAGGTGTTTGTGTTCCCTGTCTCTGTATGGAGTAAGAAGGCTGTCCCCAGCTTTGCTAGGACACTGAGGGGACAGACTTGAGGGACTGGCAGGCTCAGATGCCGCCTGGGAGCCATCTGAGGACACAGCCAACCTTATCTTCTGCACTCACAGCTGGATGCAGCTGTAAAAGTGCAAGAACATTTAAAAATAACTTCTGTGTAATCATCAATTAATTTATAACCCAGTAACAAAACTGGATTCTGGTTTTAATTAATTCCAACCTCCTTTAATTGAAGAGAGAAGATTGTCGGTGAGATGTTTGCTTATGTCTAATCTGTTCCATCTCCTTTAAAAACCCATCTGATCATGTTTTTAACATTTAAACTCTGCTGGGGGTATTCACATCTTTTAATGAGAACATAATTGTTCCCAAAGATGAGTGCATGATCTTGCTGGTACCAGCGCACTCCATGTTACAGGAGATAGAGGCTCCACATCCTTCTAACGTAAACACATGAATCACCACAGCCCTCATTAATCTTGTGCAGTAAAGATCCTCTAGAGCTCAGGAAAGGGCCAAAGTTTACGTTCATGCCTTTTCTGGGAGCCTCTGCCTGTGGATTTACACATCTGTGATTTCCTGCCATGTGAAAGTTTTGTTCCTCCTCATAGTTTGGCAGGAAATGTTTGTATTTCCAAGAGGCGTTTCCTGCCCTGGGCCAGAGCCAGAGCATTTATGTCATTTTTAATCCAGAATTATAACATTTATTTGTGTGCTTCCTACACATCTAAGTGGTTATTCTGGTACAGCCTTGAATATGCCGAGCATCTACACAGCTCTCATCACCAAGCCCAAGTGATGGGAATTTTCCCTTGACAAAAATAGCTGGAACTACACATCATTTCTTGACCAAACCTAATGGCTAAGGGCTGCCTGGAGGCTGGACAGAGCCACAAGTGCTGCTGCCCTGCCCTGCCCAGCCCCACAAGAGAGCTTAGCACATCAAATTTTTCTTGTTGGACAGATAAAAGCTTTTCTCTCCAGACAAATTCGAAAGATAAGGCTGATTAATGATTAACATGTTAATACTAGTAACATCTAATCCCCCCATTGCACTGCTTTTCCTTTTAAGAGCTGTTAACTCTTGTGGTGCACAGGTATTTCCTGTAACTCTCTTGTCTTTCTCCATTACAACTTCTGCCAGTCCTATGTAATGTAAAACATCAACCCCAGCCTCAACCCTGAGCATCGAGGCAAGGCAGCCCAACCCAGATGCACACTGAGGTGTGGTACAAAGGCAGTTACACTTCCTGACTCCAGTGGGAGTACTTGTTGAAGACTGCCTGGAAGGCAGATTGGCACTGGCTGTGTGTCTGACTGGTAAGTGTTAGGTAATTAACATCAACTAGTATACACCACTGGAGCCAGAGAAACTCAATAAAGAGAGGATTTTATTCTTATTCTATTGAAGCTGGTGGGATGTTTCACCTTGAAATAGGCAGGGATCAGTGACAAGAGGACTGAAGTGCTGCATCAAGTTAACCTGCTGGTGCAGGTTTATACAACACTCACAGCCAGGCTGCCAGAGCAAAGCACTTGCACCAGACAACTCAACAAGCTCTTGGGGAGCACCATCACATTAAAGAGAAAACATCTGGTAACCAGGAAGGGCAGAAAGCCCCACGGGGCATCGCTCACTCACCTGCCTCGGTGCCTTCGCAGTTCTGCAGGTTGCACTTCTGCGTGCTCTCGGGCCATGGCTCGTGGTCACAGAGATGGCTGTCCTCCTGTGCCTGCCCAGTCTGTGTGTCGATGCACTTCACCTGGCGCCGCTGGATGCCCCCTCCACAGGGCACCGAGCACTGCAGAGCAGGAAGCTGTCAGCCCCAGGGAGTTTCTGTGTTTTTATTGTAGTAGTCCCCAGCATGGAGAGATCTTTTAGGTTTTTATTGCAGCATTCCCTGGTTTAGTTCGGAGAGTTTGGGTTTTGTGCGAGGCCCTGGCATTGCTACCCAGAGAAACTGTAATGCCCCAGCCCTGGAGGTGCCCAGGGCCAGGCTGGATGGGGCCCTGGGCAGCCTGAGCTGGTGGGTGACAATCAGCCCACGGCAGGGTGTGGGGCTGGCAGTGCTTTAAGAGCCCTTCCAATCCAACCATTCTATTATTCAGTGCTAGGAATGTTTTCATATATTGCTTTTGTAAGGAAACCATGCCATGCAAGGGGCACAAAGCATCTGCTCAGCCCAGGGCTCTGCTGAGGAGCTGCAACAGCATAGCCAGGAGGATGCTGATCACAGAACCCACAAGAGAACTCTGTTCCCATCCCATGTGCTCACCTGTCCCCAGGAGCCCACCACCCATTTGGTGCAGGGGTGGCTGTTGCAGGGCCGGGTGTTGTTGGGTCGCAGTGTCTCATCACAATGGCCCAGCTCTGGGCACGTCACCAGGCGCTCCTGCTCCCCTCCACCACATGGCTCTGAGCACTGCAGGGACACGAGTCATCAAATGGTGTAACTCACTGCATTGGTTTCTAAGGAAAAGAACTGCAAAATGCTCCTACCAATACATAAGCAAACACAAATCCTGCTTCCAGTGTTAAGCAACAACTTTGCAACTACAGCCGATATCAGCAGGTGATTTCCTTCTTGACAATGGGTGCTCTAAATTGTGAAGTTTTGCAGAGCACGGAGGATACAGAAGCTCTGCTGCAAGCACCTACTCCTGCACTGCAGACCTTTAATTGTCAGCCTGACCCTCCGCCTCCCTGCCTGCTCAGCCCAGCCAGCAGCCCTACCTCTCTCCACGAGGACGTGTACCAGTCCAGGCACGGTGCGTTCTGGCAGGGCAGCTGCGCTGGTGGTTTGTAGAGAACAGCCTGGCAGTGGAAGGGCCGCAGCAGCCGCTGCTCTCTGGTGTCAACGCAGTGCACGTCCCGAACCTTCGTGCCCCTACCACAGTTCTTGGAGCACTGAGTGAACAAAAAGCACATCACAAGGGGGGCTGGGGCTGGGGCAGTCCTCCTGGAAAAGGGACTGAAGACATACTCCGCTTTGGGCTGGCTGGAGTTAATACTCAACTTCTTTTCACCTCTTTCTCTAGCCAAAGCTAGAGAACAGTCTGTGGAGTTCTGAATCCATCACTACCTTCCTCATGAAACCAACTGGCTCCCAGTTGTAACAGCAACAAAGTCTTTTGGCGTTAGACAACTAGTGACCTCCCATCCACACATCTCAAAGACTGAGGCCACCCAGAACAACAAGGGTCATTCCTCACTGTTTAATTTAGGGGATTCGTCCAACCTAACTGCAAACACATCCTGCTACTGCAGGTTCTCAACAGCATTTTCCAGATACCTTCAAACCTTTCTTCAATGAGTTTTTGTAGCCCCAGCTTTTTAGCCACCCCAAAAGCAGAACAAACGCAAATTGAGAGGTAAAGCAGCAAAAGCACACACCGGCAGCATGCAACTCTCTACCCACAAAGCAGGTACCAGTCACTTTCCTTCTCCATGCATTACCAAGGGAAACACTGTGGAAGGAGAGACAGGGACTGGGTGCACGCCTGCTTACCTTGCTCCAGTTCCCCACACGCCAGGACGAGCACGGTCTCAGGGAGCACCTCCGAGCAGGGACGGGTTTGCTGGCGGCGGCGCAGTGCTGCTCAGTGCCGGTGCTGCAGCGCACGCTGCGCCAGATTGCACCCACACCACAGGTGGCCGAGCACTGCAAGACACGGGCAGCCACTAACACACCTGGGGCTGACAGCAGTGCAGTGCTCAGCTCACTGTGCTGTGCTGGTGGAAACAGACCGTGCCACAATAAGGCACGGCCATGGGATGGAAGGAGCTTCACAGTCTGCGGCTAGCACCACCTGGGCTAAAACTCCCCAGTGGGAGGCAGGCAGACTTCTGTCTGGGAGGAGCAAAATCCACTCCTACACTTTTCTGTAGTTGTTTCTGGTTTGAGATTGTTCTTCCTCTCCTCGCACGGGGAATCCCTGGGTGATGGGGGTGGCCTTAGCTTTTTCACTGCAAGAACACTGTTAACCAGCACTAATTGCTCAGTAGTTTGAGCGCTCTCTTAAAAGATGTTTTATGCCCTCCATGCCTCTCTTTCACAAGCACTGTTAGTCCTGCTTTTTTACTACTGCAAACTCCAGTAAAGTTTCGTCTTCTGTTCACCCCACCTGAAAGGTACTGCCTTCATCTCCTCTTTCAGATTCACCCCTACTGGACTGCTCAGGGATGGTAGGTGCCCTCTCACAAAGCCCATATGTGTGACTGTATCTTACTGACAGCAAGTATTGTCCTCAAAGTTACTGGGTCCTTTGTGCAGCCTCCTTAAAAGAGCCCCCAGTACTCAGTCTCCAGTGATTCATGCCACTGAAGGCATCTTTTTTTGTGTGTGCTTTCTGATAAAAGCCTATTACCATGAATTGCAGAAGCCATCTGTCTGTCACCGCAAGTGCTATGCAAAGAGCAGCCATGAGACAGCTATGCAGTAAAACGATAGCTGATAATTACTTATAATTCCCCATTCACTACATTCAGCACAGCCCCTCCCCTTTGGTAATTTGCAACCTTACTGCGCCTTAACTTTGACATTTAAACCTTTCCTGTTCTGTGGAATATTTTAAGATAACTCTGCTATGGCAGCAGCTTGCTCCTCTGCCTGGCTCCTGGCAATGCCATAGAGTGCTCCTGGGAAAGTCATGGGTCTCCTATTCCTAAAAACAGCCCCATTATGCTTTTAGTGGGACCCAACACATACCTCGCTCCAGTTGCCGACCTCCCAGCTGGGCACTGCAGCTATGGTGGTAGGAGGCAGCAGCAAAGTCTCCTCTTGCTCCCAGACTGGCAGGGGTGTGGGTGTGGGCTGGGGCCCCTCATGCTCCCCAGCACTGTAAGCAAGTGTCCCTGGGGCTGCTGGTGGTGAGTGCTCCTCAGGAGCAGTGTGGCCGACTGGGGCCATGCTGGAGTGCTGCTGGGTGCTGGGGGATGCTGGCACTGTGTGGTAAGGCACCTGTGTTGCCCTTGGTCCCCATTTAGCCCCCGGCACTGCTGAGGGCTTGGAGGGTGATGCTCCTGTGGGAGGGCTGTGAGCTGGGGATGCTGGCATGGCTGGCACCAGGGCACCCTGTGGGGTGAGGCCACTGGCAGTGAGCTGTGTCAACGGTCCCAGCGTGGTGGGGGACACAGGCACTGGTGGCAGCGATGTTGTGGTGGCCACTAAGGGAGTCAACATCAGAGACAGATGGCTGTGGTTCCCTGGCTGCTGCCCTGCCTCTCCTCCAGGGCCCACGGCGGCATCTGCAGGATGGGGGCTCTCACTGGGACCTTCCACATGCCTTCCCATCTCCTGCTGTGGGCTCTGTGCAGTGGGGGAGTTTGAAGCCACCCTATCTGTCACACGCAGCTGCTCTTCAGTCACCGGTGCTGTATGTGTGTGTGCAGTCCCCTCCAGTGCTGGTATTTCTGCCCACTCTTCCTGCTCCTTGGTCTTTGAGGCAGTGCTGTTATTATCACCAGTAATGACAAATCCCATTTCCCCTGAGTTTTCACGGCCCTTCTGATAGGGCCTGCCTGCACTATCAGGAGCCATTGTGCTTGCACAGTCCTGGACTCTGTTTGCAGGCCCTCCCACAGGCTGCAGACCGTCAGGTGTACTGTCTGCACCAGGGCTGTCCCTGTCAATGGGCAGTGATGTAGAGGGACTGGTTGGGGCCCAGGAATCAAGGCTGTGAGCTGGAGCATCCCACGCAGGACTGGTGCCCACCAGTGTAGCACCCAGGGATAGCCTGGGGAGCAGCAGGCTGCTGGTGGAGCCACGATTCACTGCGGGCTGGGTGGGCAGTGGATCCTTGAAATAGAACACAGGCAGTTCTTCCCCCTCATCCCTTGTGAGAGCAGGAGCAGCAGCACTGGGAGTGGCTGTCCCCATTTCTTCACCCTCAGGGAACACACCAAATAGGTTGTTAAAGACCAAACCTCTTGAGTCAGTCTCCTCTTTGCCATGCACAGGAGCAGAAGCATTTGCTTTGTTTTGCTTCACCAGATCTTCCTCCTGTGCTCCTCCTCCCAGCTTCATGGTATGCAGGACATCCACGGGCATCTCAGGAGACTCCTCCACATTGTTGCTGCTCCACTCTGGCTTAGGGGCCTCGCTTTTGGTCTCCTTCTCAGTGAAGGGGTAGTATGACAGATCCTCATGAAAGTTGATAAAATTGTAATCGTAGTAAAAATCATCAACAAAGAAATTTCCCTTTCTGGTTGAGAAGTCATCCTCAGTTATGATATTGACATCATTGGGCTCGGGAATATTTGGAACTATGGGGTTAAATTGGGGGATATGGTTATTTGGAATGTAATTTATTTCATTAAAAATCTCTCTGCTGGAAGAGCCGCTGCCAGACCAGTCAGTGTTGGCGTTGTCTAATTTCTTCTGGCACCATGGCAAGGAGCAAATAGTTTCCGAGCTGGGTCTTTGTGCAGGGTCACAAGTTGCTCGAGTATTATTGCTGCAGTAAACAGGGCGTCTTTGTGTTCCATTCCCACATGTTGCTGAGCACTAGGAAAGGAAGAGGAACAAAAATTTCAGAGACAGGAGCACAGGAGTTGTAGGATGGTGAGAGAAAAGTGAAGTTTGGGCAGAGGGCAAGGGGCTCTGCCTCTGTGACCAAACAGCTGGGTACACTGACTCATGCTGTGGACCTGCATTTTGCACATCCCATCATGGTGTGGGGTCATCAGCACGGCTGCTGGCTGAGTCAAGCACTGGCGCTGTCTCCCCACTACAGACTGTCTTAGGAAGGCACACATGGCAGGGCATTTTGCACAGGGTGATCCTTGACCTGCACTCCAGATAGAAATGATTTTCCCTGGAGACAGACACTGTGAAGGGCTTTGGGTGACATGATCCAATAGGTCTTTTCTTTGTGATCTATCGCCACGAATTACATCTCTTTTGGAAAAGAATTTTTTAAAGAAGGGAATAATAACATGGGTGTTGTCCCAGTAAGTGAAAGAAAAAAGCAGGGGTCAATAAGCAGCTTTGTAGAGGACACCCCCTCCTCCACCATAATAGTCCCTTTGAGATTGCTCAGTATAAAAGAACCCACAATCTGCAAAGAGAGACAGCAATATTTTCTGCAAGAGAAGTAAACTGTAGTGCTACTAACATCACATGTGGGCTGCTCAAGCCACAGGCTGCTGCAGTTTGCTACAGCAGATGCACAGAGCATTAGTCACATACATCAGCATGCCTCGCACAATGCAGCCAGCAAGAATAATCTCCAAGTCAAACAAATCCAACAGAGGGGACTTCTGCAAAAGTTGCTGTTCTCAGGATGATAACAGATGGGCTGAGGTGGAGGTCTGATGCACAGCCACCAGCACTGGAAGCTGAGTTCAAGGTGGGCAGAGAGAGCCCTCAGGGTCTCCGCAGAGCCTCAAGGCAGGGCTGGGCTGGCCTGGAGATGTGGTTCCCAAATAACTTATATTTGTCTATTTTGAACCTTTCTTGTGTTTGCTCAGCCCTTGCAAGGGCCCAGTGCCCAGATGGGACCCATAGCACTCCCTGCTCTGGTGCTGGTGGGCTCCCAGCAGGTGTTCCACAGTGGGATGTATCCCCCTCTGTCAGATGTGTGTCACCCTGTGGGCCATGTCCCTTGGCTGCCCAGAGAGGTGCTGCTGCTGGACACGATCCCCTATTAATGAATCTCCTGGGAAATGCTGAGGAGTGGAAGTGATCCTAAGGAATGTGCCTGGCACAAGGCAGGGTTCATAAAACTGCATGGCCATCACTGGGCACTTCCACCCTCCACACAGCGTCACTGAAATGCAGCATTTCCACTTGTCTGCCTCTGCAGCAGGGTGCAAGCAAGCTGCCTCACCCCACCAGGATAGCACTGTCAGATCAAGAGAAGCACAGGTCACCACAGAGCTAAAAGTTCTTAGCAAATCGCTCCAGCTCCATCCAGGAGATAAGCTCCAGGAATCACAGCTCTCAAATGGGAAAGGAAGAGGGTTATTTGCCAAGCCTCAGTTATCAAGAAAGCCCCTGAGGCACAGATAAGAAACCACTGCTGTTAGTAGCTGCACAGGGGGAACAAGCAGTACTGGTAGGAAAGTTCTGCCCCTAGCACAGGACTGCAGGAGGCATCACTACAGAAGGCATCACTGTGCCAAGCTGCTGAGTGGGACGTGCTTCTGCAAGCATGCACCAGGGTCTGCAAATATACAAAAGCATTGAACCCCCTCTTATAATTCCTTTTTATGGATAGATGAACCAGGTTTCTGGAAAGCTTCCCAGCCCCTCACATTTCCCTGCTCATTGGTGGTGGTGGCAATGTAGAAGAAAGAACTCTCACTTTAAGTGAAAGAAGAACAGAAAAGTTACAGGCATATTAAAATCTCAAGCACGTTTTCAGGGTTTCACAGATGCATAGATGGCAAACCCAAAGAGGAGCATTGTGACAGCCTGTGCTGGCTCAATACATAGCACAGACCTTAGGGCAACTTGGAATTCAAGATTTTTCCTTTAAACTATTGCAGCCTTCTTTCTCAACTGTGCTATTGTGGCTTTTGTGGGCCTCTAGAAAAATATTTCTAAATAGCTCTCATTTAGCCTTCAAATTTTCTGTTCACATTTTTATTCTGTTTGTTTCTTAGCAACAGGCTCTGTTCCCAGGCTCTGATTTGCCTCCTGATACTTTTCTTCACACTGAACACTTTCTGAAACCTATGCTTAAATTAGGAGTTATGCCTTTTTGGTTAAAAAACCTCAACCACAAAAATAAAAATAAGGCTACACAGAGTGCCCACTGAACACAGCTTTTATACTCCTCTCTCTTTTTAAGTATATTGCTGTAAAATTCCCCAGGGCAGCCTGGCAGCAGAGGCAAGGCAGCCACATAGCCAATGTGTGTGGATGCAGAGCAGATGTCCATCCACCAACAGGCACGTGCATGGCCCAGCTGGACGCCTGGCTGGCTTGCAGCACCTTGCCTCTGCAAGCACGAAACGTTTTTAAGGCTTCTGCCAAAACAAAGGAGAAATATTTGTGGGGAAAGATTTGCACACTGAAGGCTTCAGTATCTCCTGTTTCCGCCCTTCTTGCATGGCCTTGCTCTTGATGGAGAAAGCAGCATAACTCATACAAGAAGTGAAACAGTCAGACATCCTGGTGCTTTTTCCTTACTGAGATACTCCTGTACCACAAAATTCCTTTCTGAGAGACCTGATACTGTATGCACACTCCAGAACCACTTTGCCCTGTAGCCAGGAGTGCCCCTGCCTGCTCCAGGACATCCTGGTGGTACATCATCTGTGCTCCTGCCAGCTTCGCAGGAAACTGTAACCACCCCTGTGATGTGTCTCACCTCTGACCAGTTCCCCACAGCCCACTGAGAGGGACAGGGGACATCCTGATGGCAAGGAGCGGTGGCTTCTGGTTTGGAGAGGTGCTGGCAATCCGCTTGCTGCAAAGCTCTCTGCTCGTCCAATCCCACACTCTGGATGCAGAGCACTGTCCTCTTCATCAACCCTGACGTCCCACATGTGGCTGAGCACTTTTGCCACTCACCAACCCACCACCTGGGGGAAAATAAAGGGGAAAATGCTGCAGCCAGCGCCCACCAGGCAGGATCTGCTCCCTGCCCCTGCTAGCATTGCTTGGGCAACAAGGGTATGTTGCAAAAGAGCAATAGAAGAGACAACAGACCTCGCTGGGCAGGGCTCCTCATTGCATGTCCTTTGCTGGTCATCAGGCCGTGTCAGTGTGTCACAGTACTGCTCCTCCACAATGCCAGCCAGCTTTTCCACGCAGTGCACAATCTGCCTCTGCACCCCTGAGAACACAGACAAGGCTTGGCTCTACACAGAACTCAATTCAGAGCACTGAGCATCCTCTAACAGCAAGCAGCAGGAGGCCCTGCCATTGCCTTCAGACACCAAAACCAGAAGAACATTAAACCTCCACTTAAACTGAACCTGAAACTTGAGAGTCCACTTTTCATGGCCCCCACATGCTGCCAACCACACCAGCACTCCCACTGTACCAAGCTGGGAAAAGGAGAGTTGGGTACCAGATACATGATACATATATGATTAGAGGTAGAAAACTTAACTGTGTTGGAAAATGATTCTGAATGTGGAGCTGCACAAGCTGGGACAGTCTAGGCTGCATGGATGTTACCACCACTGATGCAGCCAGCACAGAGGCCCCTGGGCATCGGAAGCAGAGGACAGCAGCCAAAGCACCTCCCAGGGCTTGAGGAGGTGTCATCTGCCTGTCCGGCATGAGGCAAACCACTGATCCTGTGCTGGGATCAAGGCCAGGGCTGCTCAAGCAGAAAGCTTCAAACAGACTGCAGAAAGGTTTGGCAAATCTTGTGCTTACTTTAAAAAAAAAGAAAAAAAAAAGCAAAAAGAGTCAGATTCTACCTTCTCTTTCAGGGCATAAAGATGCCAGGAAATACCCCAAGAAATGCCAAGAATTTCCATGAGTCTTTCCCAGTCCCACTCCTAGCCTCTGTACCCTGATACCTCCTGCCCCTGTTCTGCAGCACTCACAGGTGATGTTTTGCAGGATGACCTCACTTCCGCCATGCTGCTTTCCTATCGGCTTTTGTCCTGCTTTTTGCAATACATACTTGACCTGTGACTTGAGAGAGCTGTAAATAATGACGACCAGCTGAGTGGTGACAGGGCTGCCGAGTTCTGCTGGGGGAGCTCCCAGTGCTGTGGCTCCAGTGCTCAGAGACTTCTGAACATGTATGGGGTTTGCAGGGCTCTCCCAAATCTCAAATATCTCAGCTCTGGGAATGACTCCAATGGAGTGAGCATCCTCATTAACCAACTCCTGCCTCATTTACTCCCTTATTTCCATTCTGTTTTGGAAGCTATCAACCAAGCCATGCAACGGAATGCTGGTTTTAAATAAAAGAAAGTGACTTTGACTGCTATCTTCTTTTGACAGCAAATCCAAAGCAAAGAGCTCCTGTTGCAAAAATAGATAAAAAGGCCAACAAATTCATGCAGCTCCACATCTCTCCTGCTTCAAGGCAGGAAAAAAACCCTATCTTCCAGGAGAAGGCAGGAAATATCTCCTGGCTCTCCGTACTGCCTAAAATGGATGAGTGTTTGTGAAGTCTCTTCACTTTTCACACAAAGGGACCCTTCTTTTTTCCCCTTAACTCTTACCCAGACCTGCTGCGCAGCTGCTCTCGAGGAAGCGCTTGCTGCTCCCAGCCTTGCTCTGTGCCACGTGCAGGACCCACCCCTCCCCATGGGTGCTTTGCTCAGCCCTGTACTGCTGCAGGGAACGCTCAGCTTGGGAGAAAGCCAAAAGGCTTGAGAGAGAGAGAGACTGGATCCTTCTGATGTCTATTTACAATGTAAAGTGAAAACACTCACTGCTGTCAGTTCTGCGGAGTGCCATGAGACCAAACGACCACACATGCTCACACACACATCCCTCGAAAGCCTCCTGTCTCATGGGGCCTGGGATGCTTGGGATGTGGTGGGGAGGAGGGGACATCAGGATGTGGTGTCCCGTTCACCCTGGGGCTGGTGGCTGCAGCCATGACTATGCTGTTCTGCCCCCACCAATACCCTCTGAAGTGCTCCCCGAGGTGCTCTCCGTAAAGCTCCTGAAATAATCTCCCCTCCAGAGGCCTGGCCAGGCTGCAGACCGGCCATCTGACACTCTGATTTCTCCAAAGCTCTTTTGTCTCAACCAACCCGACAGCCCAGGAACACCCGGCGCAGTAACAGGACACCGAGCTGAGGAAAGTGCTGATAAAGAGTGGGCTCCCAGTGGCCGAGTGCAGTGGGGGCCACCGAGGAGTTACAACCTCAGCAGATGCTGCCTTTTTTTTTTCTCTCCAAGACCTACTGAAACCAAAGACCCAGGAATTTCTAAGGCAAATGTGAGCAGTGTGCTCTGATATGACTGTGATGGGGAACATGGCCCAGAGCATGTGCAGTTCTTGCCACCAACTGCTTCTCAAACATCTGCCGTGATGCATGGTGCAGCATGAGGACAGTGGTCCCTTTGGCTCCCCGTACCACAAAATCCTGCCAGCATTTGCACTGTCTACAATGAGAAGGAGATCAAGGATGACAGAAGAAACAGCAACAACTGATGGGCCATCCCCTGCAATACGGGGATGCTTTGCCAGACTCACCGGTGCCACACGTGGCGGTGCACGTGGTCCAGGAGCCAAAGCGCCACAGGAACTCAGCCCGCTCGATCTCGTTCTCACTGTCAGCTGGCCGCTGGATGGTGTACTGGTAGCGCACACCAGGGTTGGTTTCCTGGAACAACAGCTGTGGGGAGACAACAGGAGGTGAGAGACATGGTTGGTGCAGTGTCTGACGGCTGCGTTGCAGGGGTTTTCAAGGAGGTAGGAACCCCCCGGCACAGCCATGCAGGTGTCACCCTGTCCAGCTCCGTACCAGTGCAGCGTTTGTCCCCTCACTGTTGGCCATGGACAGTGACGGTCTAGCTGCTGCTGCACTCTAACAGCAGCACGCAACCATTCCAGAAAAAGTATTTAGCATGTAGTCAAAGTGTGTAAGAGAAGAGGAAATGCCCCAGCTGACCCCACTGAGAGTACTGGGCTTGTGGAAACATTAGGTAATAATAAAAAGTAACAGCAAGAGCACTGAGAACTGCCACAGCTTCAGTTTTATGTCTCTGCCAAAGAGTCTGGAAGGATCCTCCTGTTAATCCTCACTGGTCTCACTGCCAAATGCAGCTGCATCCAAAGACCTCCTCAAGGCTCAGCATGGCTTGGACCTTCCCTGTGAAGGGCCCTGCTGTTGCCTGTCCCAGGCAGAGCTGGGTGAGGAAGTTTTGCACACCACCACTGAGCCTACCATGGCACATGGTGCACCAACATCTCCCTGCAAGGACTGCACCGCTGCCTGCTCCCATCAATGGCAGCACACTGCAGCAGCCCTCAGCACGGCTTGAAATCATGGGTACCCAGCCCAGCCCCTGTTCACATCTGCAGCCTGTTGTCAATGTCAGTGATTTGACCATGTCAGGGATGCAGACTGCTATGCACCATGCACACCACGCAGAGTGGCTGGGGGTCGTACCCTCCCCTTGGTGCAACACCCCAACTGCTGTGGTGTGAGAAAGGCTGGAGGCAACAGTGAAGAACCAACAGGCAGCAAACACTCAATGGCTGGCTGGTAACAGGCACTGGAAAGAATGTCATTATAATTTCTCCCCACTTGAAACGTGGCTCTCATTGCTCTCCAAATGAATGCGGCTGCTCCTATGGCTAATGCAAGCCCTGCCCAAAGTGCCTCCAGCAGCAGCCAGCACTCACGAAAGGCTGCGAGTTTAAATGTGGTTTTTTTAGCATAAGTGCTCCCACTATTGCCAAAGCTTTGTTGTTCTTGGAGCTTTGGCAGGAGCAAGGGCATCTTTCCAAAACCTCTTCATGAATATTGAAACATTTCTGTCAAAAGGTTTTAATTAGGTTATGAATCCCAGAAAGAGTCCCAGCAATTTGCTGGCGCTGAACATGCCAGTGTTGATACTAGCAGAGTAAAGCAATGCTTGGAGGCAGAAACACAAATGCAAAAGGCAAAGACTTTTGGCCTTGCATGGCTGCACAGTGAGCCAGAGACTGTGGGGTCACAACTCCAGGGCCAACCCTGCCTCTGCCCCAGGGAAGCCACTCAGGAGGAGAATGCATACATGAGGGGAAATAAGCCATGAACCTGGCTCTGCAAAGTGCTGAGCCCCATGCTCCTGGCATCCTCTTCCCTGCCCAGCTCTGCAAGCCTGGGTTGCAGCACAGTGAGAACCCCTTATTTCCTCCTGCTGCTGCACTAATTAAAGCAGTGCACTCAGGAGATATCTCTTCCTTTGTTAACAGAAGGTGGTTAAAAGGGAAAAGCAAGGTTAAACCACGATCACGAAGCAAACCTCCAGAGTTGAAGCTTTATTCATTCCTATGTCCTGTTCAGTGTGATTTAAAAAAAACATTTTCTTTACACTGTAAATTGTATAATCCTCCCCTTGGCAGCTCTTCAGTGGAAATAAGGCAAAAATTAATAGAATAGGATGCATTTGCAAAATAAGACAATGATAAGCTAAGCACCAGAGCTGCTGCTGCTTAGTCAAGTTAGGGGCAGCACCTGGCTTTTGTAAGAAGTGTTCCCAAGACACACCAAGTGTGAACTGGGAACAGAAATTCTCACATGGAAAAAAGAGGAAAGTTTGAGATTTCTTGTTATTTCAGAAGATTTCAAAGGTTCCTCTTGAATTTCTTCCCTCCAGTGCTTTTGTGAGGAAGCAAAGCCTGACTTGCAAAAACCATGAACGCATCTCTCAGGCTTTGGACCTGCCTGTGCACCCCCTGAGGAGTATGAGCCCTTGCCCAGACCCCAGCTGGTGCACGGGGACCCAATGCTGACAGGCATGGGACAGCTCCCAGCTCCCTGATGCCTCCACCACCTCAACTCGGACTCATGGGCTTTTCCAGCCCTGCCAGAAATACCATGGGCTCTTCTCTTGCTCTTGATAAGATATGGAAAAGGCTCCAGAAAGCAGCTATTTCTTTTTATACTCTCTCTCCTCAGTAAATATTTTGAGGAATGCTGCAAGCTGGATGAGGCTTAGCTGGAAGCAGCAGACCCACCCCAAGTTCAGAAACGTGCTTCCTGGGCCAGCAGCACACATTTGGCTGCCTAAGATGGAGAAACATGCACAGGGAGGAGACACCCAGCCTCATCCTGTGGATGGCCATGAAGTCACCTCAGCAGCACAAGGGAAGCTCCTGGCTCTTCCTCCTCATCCTTCCCAGCTGCAAACCCCAACTGCCCAGAACCCAGAGCATACCTGGATCCACACAGGTTCCACAGTGGGCCCTGGAGAGGTGAGGTTCTCCCAGTTTCCCATCCTCTCATAGGTGAAAGTGGTCCCTGCCACCCTGTAATCCCCGTTCCACTGGATGGTCCAGCCACCATTCAGGAAATACTTCTCTGGGTCTTCACTCCTCAGCGCCAGAAAATTTCCAGCTTCTGCGACTTCTTCAATCCGGATCTCTCGGGCTCCAACAGGGATAATGCCAATATCAACATAACCTGTGAACGCAATCAAGCATTTGCTTCAGGGTGTCAAGGACACGATCAGCTCCCTAGGGTGTGGAGACAGTGCCACAGACATTTGTTTTGAGGTCATTAGACACAAAGAGCAGTAAGGGAATATTTTTCTTGCCAGAGGCAAGAAATGGAAGGACAACTCTTCATCTCCTTTGTTACTTCTTAGACCTTATAAAAATCAACAAGTCTGGACTAATAAAAGACTGCAAATGAGCAGCATGAGTGAGCCAAGCAATTAGTGCCACTCCAGCTGAACAGACAGAAATGAAGCCCTGCATCCCCTTGTTTCCCACACAGCACTTTACAGCCTGGAGCAGCAACGGTACTTGCAGAGCCATCCCCCTTCTCTGAGTGCTGCCTCCCACAAAGTCCCTGCAGCCATGGGGTCTTGTCTGCAAAACACCTTCACCCTGCTCTGCTGATCAAGGGAAAAATGAGCTCTGCAGACCAGGGTGGCTTGTTTTAAGGAAGCCATTTAAAACAACAACTCATTTTTCTCCTCCCCAGTGGCTGGAAGCTGCTTTGCTCAGCCCACCGCTTTGCAACAAAATGTTTGGTCCCTGGGGAAGCTGCAGCTACTGACAGGCAGGAGCATGCTGCTCATCCTTCTCACTTAGGTGTGTCTTGCTTTAAGGAGAACGCCACGTGTCCTTACCCAGTCCCTCGCTGTCCTCAAATGTCTTCTTAACAGTGTGGCAGGTGGAGCCATCCCCGTGGCAGACACCGCACCGATCTTCCACTGCATTGGAGTCGATCTCATAGTCGCAGCCCACGTTCTGTAACACAGCCCCATCAGCCCTGGTCCCGTGCCTGCACCCATTTACACCCACCCAGGATTTCAGTGTGACACGAGCAGTCGAAAGTGGAAAACAACCACAGTAATGAGGGCCAGCCTCAGTGGACAGATGATGCTCCTGAATGGCAAGAAATAAGGACCACAGATCAGAGAGTGGAGTGAGCTGGAGTCTTTTTGCAGGGTGGATGGTGACGCATCCCAGTCAGCTGTTTCTTGCCTGCAGCCTTGCCGTCCTGTTCGTATCACTATGAAAAGTCAGATCCACATCTTGCTGTCAGCTTTCCCTGTCTTGTTCTGCAGCCTGTGTCTAGCCAGGCAAGCCTCTTGGTCCTTGGCCCTGCCAAGGCCTGTTACAAATACTTCCTCAAAACCTTTCCTAAATTCTGCTGGAGCTCTCCACACTTCAGACCCAGGCAGCTGCCAAATCCCTTGACCAAACTGCGACTCCATCTGACACTGTACAATAAAAGCTGCAGCCAACTCCCCAGAGGTCCCACTGGGTCCTGTGCCAATGAGGAACCTTTAGTCTTAGCTCCACAAGGACTTATCTAGGGAGTCACTTGCATATACATGCTAGAAAAGGAGCACTATTTTTGCTACTGCAGTGTTTTGTAGAAAGCCAGGCTTAATTCCGGTGATGGAACCAGCAGCAGGCTCTCAGTCAGCAAGTATTTCATATGTGCAGTTAGCTTTGAGTGAATATGCTGTCATCTGTGGAGAACTGCTGGATCTCTTTTCTATGTGCCAAGTAAAAACTATGACCCCTGAGCTCCCTGAGTCTGTGCCTGTGCATGTGTGCTGCAGCCTCTGAAGTAACTTACAGCCTATTAAAGGAGGAAATAGGACCTTCTCAGAGCCTCCTGCTGTGCAGAGCAATTGCCACTGGCCTCTACCTGGTACTGCCAGCAGCACAGCCAGGAAGAGGAAGAAGCTTCCATGAAGGGCTCTTATGTAAGAGGATGCAAGGAAACTTGATTACTGATTATTTTTGCTTGCTTCTCTTTGTGCTGTTCAGAGCATGAAGGCCCTCAGCAGCCCCCGGAGCTCCATGGAAGAGGCAGGGAGATGAGCATTCTGCTCCCTGGTCCATCTGGTTCCTTGCAGGGAAGGTGCTCTCCCTGGCCCACAGCTCATTTATACAGAGCTTCCAAGAAATAACAACAGCCCAGGAGGAAGGACAAACCCCAACAATGGGAGAGGGTGCCAGGCCTGGGGAAGACATCTCCATTGCAGCAGACTGTGGGTCAGAGCAGCATCTGCCAGAACAGCAGGACTGGGATAAGTGTCCTTTCCACCTTCCCTTTCTATCTCCACAGTCTTATTTGCAAGTGAAACTGTTCTTCCTGTACTTCCTTAGTTTCGTTCTCTACTTCCTTGAAAATATCCAGGAGGCTTAAATACTCCTGCATCATCTATCTTGTGAATATTGAGAGCTCTCCCTCATTTCCATACACAAAAACAGTAATAAAATGGATCAGGTAATACTTGATGAGGACATCAGGCAGAGCCCTGACAACTGCCCCTGCCTCAGCCTGCAGCTCCTGGCACGCAGGGCCGCTCCCAGCCCACCCTCAGCAGGAGATGTACCTTGCAGATGCCATTGATGCACATGTCCCGGCTGGAGTTCATTTCATAGCAGGGGGTCCCATCGATGACGGCATCCCTCAGCTTTTCTGCAAAGTATTCGTCCTCTGGCCGGCAGTGCAGCTCACAGGGGTTAACTGGGAAGCCGAAGAGACAGAAACTGAACCCGAGGAGCCGGGGTGTGCACGCCTCCATTCACCCGCTTTCTGCAGCAGTGTTGCCCTGAGCTCACACAGACAGGGATCACCTTCTCTCCTTGTAAGCACCTCTGACAACATAAATTAATCCTGCAAACCCAGCTATAAATTAAAATACGGCATAAATACACCGCAAGTGTGGCAGAAAGGGAAGGCAAAACTTTTACAGGCAGCTCTAGCAAGATCAAGCCACTGCAAGAATCTGTCTCAGGCTCTCCACGAGGGCTGCAGGAGAAGCCTGGCAGCAGGCTGTGCACACTCACTGTTGTTAGGCACTGGTGTCCACTTGTAGAGCTTTCCCTTGTAAAGCATGGGGTTGAACTGGCTGCACTGGACCTGGCGGAAGGACGGCTTGTTGGGAGGACAGGGCTTGATGTTGCAGATCCGGAATCGTTTCCGTTCTCCCAGGCAGTACCTGCCCCCATACTTTGGCCTGTTTGCAGGAGGGAAAAGAGGAAATAAACACATAGAGCAAAAGTGGGAAAACTCCCTTATAATAATAATAAACCCTAACCTACAGAGCAAGCTTCTGAAATGCACAGAGAGCATCATCCATGTCCTTGCTCCTCAGTTTCCTCCTGGACAGAGGACACAAGCTCTGCACAAAGGCCTCAGACGTTGCAGCAAAGATATGGCTGCAATGCACAACAAAGATATGGTGACAGCAACTCCCCAGGCGGTGGAGGATGACAGAATTCCAAGTACAGATGGCTTTGGTCCAGGTGCTGTTTTATTTTTTTCCATTTCTCCTGGACAAGGAGAGGTGCCTAACACAGTCTGAGATTTGCTTTCTTGCCCTCAGCCATTAGCACAGCACTGTGGTGGTCAGGCTAAGGCACTGCAAGAAGGGAGTTTGGATTTATTGCTACCAGGGCCCCCATTTGTCTCAGGAAGGATCAACCCAAGTGAAAAAGAGAGATGTGAAGCAGTCATTTTTGCAAATCTCTTCTGAAGGTGCTGGAGATCCACAGCTCTTTTAGCATCTTGTCCCTCCTGACAGTCCTTCCTTAATGCTGCAAATATGGTCAACTCTACAGGCCTGGTTTATGAAGCTATAAAAACTGGTGTGACAAGTAGCGTTCCAGTCCAAAGCTATTTTGCTGTTGGACAGTCCTACACTCTGGGCAATGGAACAAGCATTGCTCCTACTCTGCTTGCCCGCAGTGTGAAGGTAACTGCTTTGAGAGATGAAACAGGCTGGACCCTTCCCCAGGGGCTTAAAACATCACTTTTAACTCTAAAATTACATGACTGGGAAGGCATTGCTTAGCTAGCCCAGCTGCTTTTATTCTCTCCAAAATACTTCCTGGGAAGTATCTCTTATGCACAAGAACCAGCTTTTCATTATCAGACTTGTTTTTTCTCTTGAGTGAGATACAGCTGTTTTAAGGCAGCACCTGAGAGGCTTTTGCTGGGGGGATGCTCTGCTGGTGCTTTCCAAACACATCTCCAAACCACCTTCCAGATGTCCTCTCCCTTTCTTCATCACCTCCCAGCTAACCTCAGTCTCATTCAGAAGAATTGCAACTCAGACTGATTGTGACTTTGTTGGTGATCCGAGCAGGGACGCCAGGGCTGACTGGCCAACAGGACAGAGCTCCTGATCAAATGGCAAGTGGCCACAGTTCCAGGACTTCTGACAACCTCCCCTGGCCCGCTCAGTTTTGCTTTCTGTGCTGGAAGACCTGGATGTTTCTACAGCATAATGCAACCCAGCAAGAACTGTGGGACTGGTGGATGGGTCTAACATGAACTCCCGCCCAGAATGAAGAAATCTCATAAGGCATCTTTTGAGAGGAAACACATTTCTTCAGGCTTTAGATTTTTCATGCCGGTGATTCCTAAATGACAGAAATCACCAGAAACACTGTGTAAATTCTTACTTACTTTGGAAAGTAGTTTTAAAAATATATCATTCTTTCCAAAATTTTTAAAGTGAGAGGAACTTAAAAAGCAACAACAGACTCTTCTCGGATGCCAACAGACTCTCAAGATACTGCCACTGGCTCTTAACACTTGCTGTTTCACCAGATTATTTTGGTCACTTGCAATTTCTGCATCCCACATCCCCATGACCTGATGAAAACTATTTTTTCCCTGATTAGTCTAGAGTGGCACAACTTCCTGAAAGGAGTATAATTAATTATTATTTTACAGTTGTGTTTACACCTTTTCCTTAGGAAATGTCTGAGAGAGGAAGGACTACCCAGAGCACACATTTGTTCACTTCATCCAAAAGGCAAAGCTGAAGATTTACCAACCAAAGCAAACAACTGCCCAGGGAAATTCTGCTGCTTTTACAATGTTTGCTCTCCAACATGCCTGCAGCTGTGTTTGGAACACTCCATAAACTACAATTGCATTTCTGTCACAAAACTCATGTCAAACACAAACCTAGCTCTTGACCTAGGACTGAGATTACACAGCTATTCTTTAAACAGTTCAATAGTCTGTGTTAAAAACAATGCACCCAAAGAAGTTAGGCAGAAAGAACATCTGGGCTCATTAGAGAGATTCCCTCTTAGTTTTCAAATCTTCTTAAGCCATTGAAAAATGACTGCCACTGGAAAATTGCTCACAAAGCCCCTTTCTCTCCCTGTTACGAGGCACCGTGACACTTGGACGAGTTGGGGGCCTTTGTGTGAATCTAATACAATAGCGATCGGGCAAGGAGAGAGGCATCTGGAGGACAGATGGGTCAGCGCAGCGGTCATGACATGGATAATGCTGCTCCTTGGTTGGCCCTTGGGCTGGGGAGCAGTGAGCATCCCCCACTACCGCAGCTCATTCAGCTTGCTTAGAAATCACTCACAGGGAGAAAACAGTTGATAAGCAGTAGTGAGTGTTTTCAAAATGAGAGTGAGTCAGAACCACAAAAAGTCTATTTTTCTTTTTGGTCATTAAAAGACACCGGATATGTGTAACAGCGACAAGCATGGAGTCTTTACTCTTTGTTGAAATCACATTCCAGTGCTCTCTGTCTGCCTGGCGCAGGAGCAGTTGTGCATGAAAGCAGATGGAGCCAGCTCTGCCCCTCCAGAGCCTGCCATCACCCAGATAGCTGGATAACCCCATGAAATGAATCGCCTGTGGTGTTTCAAAGGCATCTTGTTCAGAAAGATAACCACATAATGGCACCAGTCCTCTGCCGTCCAGTGCAGACAGGGGTAGGACCAGACCTGCCAGGCGATGGCCCCTGCTTTAGGAGGCCGTCAGGAAGCCTTGGGCTGCTCTCCTACACAAACTAGCTGAACAAACCCAGGAGAGCACACATGCACTTACGTGGGGTTGCTGCACTGCCTCTCGGCGCTCTGCACACCTGCACCGCAGCTCCGTGAGCAGGCAGCCCATGAGCTCCAGGGCCCCCAGCTGCCATTGATGGCATCAGGACGGTAACCCACCGGCACGCACTCACCATTGAAGCACCACTGCAAAGGGACAGGCCAGAAGAAGAGAAATCAAGATAATGATGCACTAATAAACCTTTACTTAGAGAGTTCTACCTTCGGGGAGCACTAAAGACCAGCACTCATATTGTCCTGTGCAAACCCATGCTACACTCACTCCAGGGTGACTCGAGGTCAGTTGAGCTCTGATGGAGCCAAATTCAGCTCTGCGCAATGAGAAATTCAGGGATATAGGGCTGTCTGAGGACTCGTGTGAGGGAACAGACCCCTGAACATGACCCTGCAAGCCTTCTGCTTCCACTCAAACTGCAGGTTTCATCTTTTTAGAACATCTTGATTTCCCTGAATTCAATCTCTCACCACCAACATTTGGCTGGAATAAGGCCATCAAGGTGATCCATGTCCACGTGCTGGAGTTTGCAAAATGCCAGGTTTTGCACTTTTCCAGCAAAAATCATCTCTTACACACAGGATAAAGAATCTCTACACCTGCAAATGAGACTGCTTCCTCTTACCTTGTTCTCCCCACATGTTGTCCCATCAACAGCAGCATCCAGCTTGGAATGGCATGTGGTCCCCACTGTGCACCACAGTGTGTTGCAGACACTCTGCAGAAAAAAACATTTACCACACAGGACGTGGTTACTGCAGGGGCCAACCCATTGGTAAACATTTTACTCACAGGGAGAGGATCGTTCCATGCAAAGCCCCTACCCCCCAAAAAACCCTCAGAGCTGTATGAGTTCATGCTATGCTGGAAGGGGAGACTCTGGCTTACATCCATGTCATCACAGAAGGTGGAGTAGGCACCATACTGCAGGCGGCACTGGTGGCTCACATCATAGAGGACGCCCGGGGGCACCAGGGGGAAGTCCAGCACCTCCCGAGCAGGGGGGTCATCCAGGCACAGCCCCCAACCCCGGCTGAAAGAGAAGTGACAAGGCAGTGTCACTGCCTGGCTGGTGCAGATAGGTCCCATGCACCGCTCTAGCAGCTGCTACCAGAGGAGCCAAACATCTCATCAGTGTCTCATCTTGAAATCCTGACTTTCATTCTATAGCTGACATGACCATGGCTCTCCAATAAACCCTGCATCCGCTCCAGCATGTGGATCTCTACATGCATTTACCCAATTTCTGAGTTGGGTGATCTGGTGTCTGCAACTGCAGCCCACCTATCCCTGACGCACCCTCTGACACTCCAACACATCCTGGAACTCCATGACGAACAGCCAGAAATGTTGCTTTGCTTGGGACCAATCCCCTGGATTTTAGCTTTGCAATCAAGTCATCAGCAAAGTCTTCAGGCCGGGGTCCAGTCCTCAGTTTCACTACTCAAGGTGAAGGGTTTCAGTGAACAAACATTGCACTGCTGAGAAGCAGATGTTGTCCTTGCGTTCGTATACCAGGCCAACCCCAAAACGTCCCTGTGGACGCTCCAGCTCTAGTGTCAATGCCCTGCTAATAAAAACAGAGTAGACTGTCAGCAGCAAAACTCACTCGCTCTCGTATCTATTGCTACAAACAGTGCTCAGACTGTGCTGGACAGCATGTTTTTAGAAAGAGATATTAAAACTGAGCATGAAGCTCTGCCAAGATGGCCCACTGCCAGGCTGATGGGAAGCCAAGATGGATGATCCTGGCTGGCTTGCTCTGCTGAGTGGTTTTGCTATGATACTTCCCAAACACAAAAGAAATTGTCACTAGTTTAGCTTAGAGTGTTGATTTAAACTAACATGTTTCCAGCAAAGCAAAGTCTCCAGCGTGGGTTTCTGAGCAGATTAGATTACTGCAGCTTGTTGTGATTGGGAACAGGTCTAAATTAATGTGACACAGGATTCCTTTCTAACCCAAGCTAGCAACACAGCCCAGCTCAGGAGCAACAGTGAATGGGGCTGGGAGTCACAGCAAGCACCCCTCTCATATCCTGCATTGGAGAGGTCCACTCCAAGCACCTGCCAGTCCCTTGCTTGGCTAGAAACAGCCCAGTGGAAACACAGCTCCTTAATATACCACACATATAGTTTTTATGAGCAATTTCCCCATTGAAAAAATCAGTAAACACATTACTTTCAGCAGCCCATGAGCTGGAAAGTCTCACTTTCCAAGTCCACCAGCAGTGAGAGCACCCTGCCTCCCCTCCGGCCCGCTGGAGAGAAGGACTGCTGTGGGTGATTCAGGCCTGACCTCGGCTGAATTAGGTGTGAATTATGCAGCCAGATGCAGCATTATGCCCAGCCTCGAGCTATATGCCTGTTTCAGGCCTACAGCAAAGTCACTGCATTGCAACTCCAGTGGTTTTTTTTCACACTGAAGACACTTAAGAAGCATATGTTTTCTTAAATTAGAAATGATTACATCTTTACTGGGAAAGTCAAAGCTTAAGCACTGGACTCCTGCTCTAGCTGCATGAATGAAACTGCTACTCCTTTGGCTTAATCCACAGTCATCTGCCCTGAGCCCTGCTTGCCCTCTGTTCTGCTGAAGCACTTTTTGTCTTGCCTCAGTTTACAGGAGATCTCTGCAGTCCCCATATGGAGATAGTTTAGATTTCTAGAGTTATGTTCAAAATCTATTTCTTCATTAACCATTTTACAGCTGTCCTACTGGTATCTTCAACTGGCCTCCAGATCTTGCAAAAAAAACTTTACTGAGCCAGCAAGAATTGGCATGAGTTTAATCTGGCTTTGAAGGGATATACAGTGACCCACACAGCAGTAAAAATTCACAGGGGTCTGCTCTGCATTTGCCTATTTCAGTCTGTCCATTAAAGAGCTGCACGATGAAATGGATAGATGTTGATTAAATCCCCATATGCAAGTAGGCTAGGAGGATCTGCAAATACACTTGCAAGCAGGATTAAAATTCCAAAAGCTCTTGCAGAACTGGAAGAAGGATCCAAAAAGCCAGGACTGAATTCAATAAAAACAAAGGCAAGGATTTAAACTTGGGAGGAATCAGCTGCACAAACAGAGGAGTTGGAATGACTGGAGAAGAGCAGTGCTGCAGGAAGAGCTGGGTGCTAGTGGCTGAGCAGGGGCAGTAGTGGATGCTGCAGAGGCAGACAAGCCAGGTTTCAGGTGGTGGGGGTCAGCTAGAAAAAGCCCATGAGAAGATGATGGAAGAAGACCTTCAGCTCTGCAAAAACAGGCTGAAAAATGAATTGTCTTCTCTAGAGAAGGAAAGACTGAAGGGAAACATGACAATCAGCAGCTGTGGGACGAAGGCAGGCTTCTCCACACCACTGCGTATTCATGGTCCCTGCAGAGCGTTACGAGATACCAGACCCTTTTTTAAACATTTCTTCCACCAGCCAGGCTTAAAAGAGCTCACATCAAGGTGAGGGATGCAGAGAAAAGAGACCCTACAGCTTCTTCCCACCCAAAGCTGCTGCCTCAAAGATCACAGAGCCCTGTGCATGACCACAGCACTGGAGCCGTGCTGCCATCAGAAAGACAAATCATTTTCTGATTCTTAAATGCTCAACAGCGTTCACTCTCTTTTGTAAAACAATAACCATAATCTGAGAGTATTGTGTTGTTTTTTTTTTTGACATGAAGTCTGTTCCAAGCACATCTAGCAATCCCAGGTCAGCAGGGTCTCATTTTTTGGCTCATTCCTTCCCATTCTCCTGCCAACACTGTATTACAATGCACTCATGTCTGTGCTCGCAGCAGGCCTCTCCTTCGCCTCTGGGATGTCACAGATGCTGAGAGGTGCCTGTTGAACTCTGCTCCACTCCTGAAGAAAGAGCTGCCCCTTCTGGGAGTGGAGCAAAGAGATGAAAACACCACTGGACAGGCAGCCAGATGGTCTGCTTCTTCCCTGCTGCAGCTAATGGCAGTCCAAGGTTACTGCCAGCAGGAAATGCTACATCTCAAAACAAAAGTTAAAAACAAAAGGCCAAGAGCTCTGTGGATGCAAGAAAGACTCATTCCGCTGAAAGCCACAAATCAACAATAATTCACCCTAGCTGGAGCCAAGCCCATATTTTAGGCCACTGGCTGGGATTTAGAAATGGGAGCTCAGCACCACCCAGTATTCCTAATATGCAGCTCCCAGCCCCTCACAAACACACTGGCTGCAGCCAAAGCTTTTCTATTACTGCTTCTTAAAGATGCTCTCACTGTTTCCTAATCTTCTCGTGGCAAGAAAGAAAAACATCCCTCTGGTGCTAGAGACTGGCTGACAAATGTACGTCTTGGGCCATGTTCCTAAGAATTTAATAACAACAGCCACAGGGCACTAAAAATAAACAAATGCATGAAAGAATTTGGCTTGGTCTCATCTCCTCACATGGTGCCTCCCATCTCTAGGCAAACATCACACGTTTGCCCCAGGCACAACCTTGCTGCTGGGACGAGTGGAAAGCAAGATCAGGCTTTCTGGGGTGCAGTGAGAGGTACAAATTCCATGTGCTATGGAAAATTGCTCCTTCTGTTCAGCAGCCTGGACATAGTAATGTGCTTTCAGCTGCACACTTTTTTGTTAGGGTGGTGCAAGCAACACGTGTCTGACAACGGGGCAGAAAGGAGCACAGCCAGCTCCAGCATTCCGCTGCTGAGGCAGCCATGCTTTGGAAATCCCACCAGCTAAGTCAATGAAGAAAACTGCTCTGGCTTTATTTATTCAAACAACAACCGCCCCTATACAAAGGTGCTTTTGCATTTAAATACCCATCCTTCCCAGCAAGGACCAAGCCAACTGAATAATTTAGAAATACCACCAAGTGCCCTGGGGGTGACTTCTGAGGCCAGAAAGTATCTTGCAGACCCCAAAACTCAATCCAGCCACAACTCATGGCAGCCAGCTCAGCCCCAATCACCAGTGCAAATGAATGAGAAGAAGAAGCAAGGACTTACTCGAGGAACCGTGTGATGTACTCCCGGCTGCAGCGGGACCAGGTGAGTGGGGACGTGTCATACAGGAGCTGTGGAGACATGATGAAAGGTCTTTTCCCAACTGGCTCACAGTCATTGCTGCTTCCATCATGCTGAATCCCAAAACTGTGTAAGAGCACAGTCCCACAAAGGAGAGGTGAGCCACATGCCTGCTACAACCACGCAGCTTCTCTGCTTTCTGACACACTACACCAGACTCTACAAACATTTGCAACTTTATGGAGACACATTAATTAACAGGGAGCACTTAGCTATCTGGGAAATTCCAGTGGGACCACAGATGCTGTCACAAGCTTTGTCCCATATACTATGGTAAAGGAGAGCCAGACATCCTCTCAGTATGCATCTTGCAAGGGCTCAGGTGGGATTCTGTTGCTTCACAATTAAGAGAATACCATGCCCTTGATGAGCTACATGCCCAACAGTGGCAAACAAGAGGCCACTCAGTAAGCTGGGGAAATACGGCTATGCTCAGGGCTCTGTCCAGTCCCTGTGTTCTGCAACACTACAAGCAAAAGGAACAGCCCCATGAGCTTACGTCTCCTTGCCCTGGAGTAAATAAATGACTATTTGTCACTACTTTGAAGTGACAAAGCCAATGGACTGTGCTTCATACAGAGAGCATGTGAGGCTAGCATTTAACTGAAAAGATCTATAAATTCAAAACATAATGAGTAATTATTACATGAAATTTTTCCCAATGTACAAACTTTATGCAGGAGTTTTACTTCAGCTCTCTTACTGGCAACTCAGCCAATAATAAAGTAATGAAAATACTGAACAAAATCAGTTTAATTAAACTTGCTGGTTACAGGCTTTTACTGTACAAAGATATAGACCATGATGTACAAATGATTTTCTCAGGTTTAGTTGAAATCAGGATCAGAAAAATCCTGTCACTGATACTATACATAGACACTATTTTAAAACCTCTCAATGAACAATCCTCTTCTCAACAACTTCCAGTATCAGCAACACACATGTGTACATAAATGTGTAATTTGCAAAGGGTTCCTTGAATCTAGGGCAACCAAAAACCTAACTCTGAAACAATTTCTCAGGGTACATTCCCTGAGATTCAGGGAACTGCTCAGCAACGTCCTTCCAACTTTTATTTGTCCCTTGTCAAGTCCTGACTAAGCCATACAGAGGACAGAGGTCAGAAAGGAGAAGAAGGAAAGCAGGGGTACCTGTGTCCAAGCTCGTGGGCCACAGTAAAGGCCAGGGGCAGCCCTGTGTCCTCATTGATGTTGCAGCTCCTGTGGGGCTGGCACATCCCCGCCACGTGGGACAGACCCAGGGTCTCACAGGGTCTGTTCATTGCTGCGCAGATGTCCTTCCTTGGGTGATTGAAAACAACACACACACACACACAGTAAAAAGAAGGTTGAAGATCCAAAGGGTGATGTGAAACAGAGTGTGGGCAGAGCATGATGTCCACGGGGCCAGCCCAGGACAGCTGCCTCAAAGCAAGCCCCTCCTGCCTCGTGGTCCCAGTCTAACGGGAAGCCTTTAAGCCCAGCAAACACTGGCCAAACAGAAGCAAGAATGGAGACATCCAAATGTCTTTCCACACAGAAAGATTTACGACTTTTCCTTTCCCCTTTACTCTCTCGATATCCCCAGCTTATTAGAAAGCCTGATTAATGGGAACTGCAAGCCAGACTGCCTACGTTTATTCTATTGTATAAATAAAGTTGATGCTGGGAATAATTAAGCAATTACTACATTTCTTGGGGAAGTACATCCCAGTGGTGTTGTGGTCTAGGGCAGGGAAGCTCCAGCCACCCAAGAAGAACAACTCCATTAAAGTACATGGCCTTAAGTGCCTTATTTCTACTACAAAGCAAATTTTCTAAGGAAGATAAAACTGTTGTGGGTTGTGAATCACTGCACAAACAACCATGATGCTGCCAACATCCAAGCTGCTGCAGCATGAAACCATCAAACCACATTCTGACTGCAAGGTATATAAACTTGGCCAGAGACAAGAATTCCACCCAGCTACACGGGAGGTGAGGGCCTGCTCTGAGCCTCCTTTGCAAATCCCGGAATTCATCTACAAGAGAAAACGGAGAGCTAATCCCTGTGTACATCTGCTGCAAGGACACACCCATTCTAGGGTTTTCCAATAGGGCCACGGTGAAAATCTGGTTTGGAAACACCAACCGCTGGTAAACTGAGAGCAGTTTCCAGGTTTAAAACTGAGGTCTGACATCAGTTCCAGCCACTAGAGCCATGCCACTTTCAGATTTCAAGCTATATATTGAATATGCAGGCTTCCAAACAGGGCTGAGGTACAGAGAGTGAGATTTAAACAGCTTCCACTAAAATATGCAACTAACTGCCTGTGTCCCACCTGCCTGCAGCCACTGGAAGAGTTTCTAGGTGGTGGAGTAAAACCTACAGCATAAAACCAGGACACAATACCTTGTGAGTAGGACTGCAACATCATGATGCAAGGGATGGGAATCTCCTTTCACATTAATGCTCTTCTGCCATTTGCAAAAGCTTTTCAAGGTGTTGTCTGCATGATGGGAGATTTTCAGATCCTCCTGCCAACACAATTAAAAGTCAGTTGTCATACTGTTACTGGATCTGTTTGGTTTTTAGGATGCAGTGCAGAGGAACCTGATCTCTGTCCCATCAGAGTAAGATCAGGAGTAACTGCCATCTAAATGGAATTGCTTTGCATTTTGTAAGCTGTAGGCTGGATGAGAATATAGTTGTTTATTTCCATCAATGATTCAACTGAACCATTAAGTCATCTGATATCAGGGGTTAAGAAATGCTGCAGGAAAATACTCCATCCAGACTGACGTGCTTTAGAGAAGGATGCAGCTGCACAGCCAGACTGAGCAGCAAACTGCTGCAGCTGGGAAACACAAACAACCAACAACTCACAGCCTCCGCCAGCGCTACTGGCAGGGAATGCTCCTGTGGGATGCAGCGAGCTTCAGCTACTCAGCCACCGCTGGACCATTCTTTCCCAGCACTGACTTGGAGCGACGTCTGCCCCATGTTTAAAGGGATGCTGCCACAGGCTGAATGCCACTGAATCCCACAGATTACAGGATGAGAGGAAAGATACTATCACAGTGGCTAAATTACAAATCATTACAAGAATCATGATCCGCAGCTCCTCTGACATATTACCCTCCTAACTTTACCAGACCTGCAGCCCATGCAGAAGACTAGGAAGTAAAGCATGGGAATCTGTATTAATCTTATACAATCCATCCATGAGAACTGTGTATGAGAGGGTTTACAGGCTTTCAAGGCCAGCTCTCTGTGTATCTGTTTGGCTACCAGGATGGAAGTGTGAGTCATTTTGTTTTCTTTTTACCTCTTCATTCTCCAGGAGGATGAGTCTCACAATAGCAATGTTGATGGGGTTCCCAATGCTGGCATGGTGGAACAGCCCCGCCACCTGCAAAGCACAAAGGTCGACTAAATAAAGCCCAAAAGAAAGATCTTGCCCTGTGACAGTTCTCCTGGTAAGTACATTTGCAAGGCAACATGTGCTTAAAGGGAAGCTACTGAAGGTTGTTGACAACATCTCAACATCTTGGGGAATTCCCAAAACTAAAAGACGAGACCAGATGTAGACCCAGATTAAAGCATTCATAACACACTGGAAAGTGATATGATCTATGTAGCACACTGAAACTCAACCAGAAATGCCTGGGGGACCACCCCCACTTTCACTCCCTAACAGATGTGTTAAACACCTCAAAGCCAGCGCTCTCTCAGTGTCTTCACCAACACCAAGAAATCCAGAGATGTTACCCTGAGGTCCTCTACCCAATTCCACCCTCTCTTAAGGCCATCAACCACACCTCTTCTGAAATGCAAACAGATGCTACCACAACAGCTGAAGAGCGAACAGATTATACCAACTCACATTGACTTATCTGCTTGTTTTATGGCTTTAGCAAAACCTCCCTGGATTTTCAAGACCACCAGGTGATTTCACACATGACCTTGGATGCGGCCCTGCCCGAGGTGGCCTGGCGTGAGCAGGGGCTGGGCAAGGTCACCTCCAGGGGTCCCTTCTCACCTTAAACCAGTCTGATTCTGTGACTCCAGGCAAAATTAAGAGTGGTCCTCCAGATGTGCAAAGTTAGTTCATTAACACACCATACCACCTAGTAATGAGTCAATGCCTCCAGAAAAGTCTGAGTCAGAATGAAAACCTGAGGAATTTCAATGCAAGTACTACAGTTAGCTTTCAAAACCTGCCTGTAAGTTTTACCACTAAATACTCCCATGGTTTAGTGCCAGGAAAACAGCTCAGCTACAGTCTGGATCTACGCTTTACTCCTTCCCTTGGCTGCCCTCAGTGGCACCTTCCCAGAAAAGCCATTCACATTTCTGTCAACCAGACTAGTGCACTCAGCCATTGCTGGCAGGCTGGCACCGGCTCTGCAGCATTTGGGACCGAGATGAAAAACACGATGGCAGCTGCCCTGCAGCACTGCCTTCGTGGGTGTCTCTTATTGGCACTGCCAGCACTGCGTTCAAGGAAGGCTGAGCCAGAACTCTCACATCCATGCAGGTCTTTTCCTGTGAGGTGGCTTCCTTATCAAGCAGGGGGCTGTGGGTGGCCCCAGCGCAAGCTTCAGAGTGGTTTCAACTTCAGCTGCACCTCCCCACCCAAACAGTCTGCTTGCCTGACTGGAGAGAGCCGTGGTGGTGATGCTGTGGCCATGGGTAGCACCTGCCCCCTCTCTGTCCTGAAGCAGTAGGTATGGGAGGAGGAGTCCTGCTCTTGCAGTATCTACCCGGCAGGCCACGTTAACCACGAGAAAGGGAAGGGAACAGCCCTTGAGCCCCATGTGGAAAGTGAAATGAATGCAGGCTGAGAGCTGCTCCCATCTGCACCAAGACTTTGGCCTAGGGATCGCTCACAGCAAATCATCCTTCCGAAGCAGATGGAGGACTGAACAATGCAGCAAAGCAAATGTGAGGGTGGGAACAGCCTGTTTGGTGAGAGATCTGCTGAGGTCTCACCAGGAATGAGCTCTGGCAAGCCCAGTGGCCCTTATGTCTCATCAGCTGCATCTCCAGTGACCTGGCAGCTCTGCAGCTCAGAAAATTAGGACTCACCATGTTCATCACAGTCAGCACGTACTTCTCGATGTTCTCACTCCCATGGTATTCTATCATCTTGGTGTCTGCCACCACTAGCGTTTCCACCCACTTCTCCTTGCTGATGGAACGCTGCTTTATTCTTCTCTTCCTATATTGTTTCTGTTCCCATCTTTCCCTCCGCTTCTCAGACTTCTCTAGGCTTTCCTGAGATTCTGAGAAATTAAAGGGAGAAAAAAAGACTCATTTTTGGTAAAAAGTCTGCAGCACTGGTAAAATACCATTAAGATGCCTTTTTTTTTTTTTTAATTAAACAATCTGTTGGCATTGATCAAGAGGACTCTCGCTCAGACTCATAACTTACTCGCATATCCACTGTGCTTTCTGCTCCAAAAATTCAGTGAGAGATGAAAACTGTGACTTCACAACACTGTACAGCAGCATTAGTGAGAAAGAAGAAAAAATCCTTTGAAATAAATTCTCGAAGTGAAACAGGGTCTGAAATATTTTGTGAGGAGCATGCAGTCTCCCAGAGCAGAGCACTTGCATTCTGTATCAACACATTAATTTATAGGCAAACATGGAGAGAGGCTTGACCACGAACAGTAGAGAAACAACACCAGTGGCTCAGCTCTTCCGAGTATAATCAAACATTTTTATTTTGCTGGGAAAGACAGTTCCCCAACACCATAAACTGCATGCCCTGGAAACTGGATGTCCTGAGCCAAATCCCAAAGATCATTGCTGTCCTGGATGAGACTGAAACGCCCGCAGGGCTGCACAGAGATTTCTTTGGCCACATGAAGACTGAACTCTGGGTTTCTGTGCTGCTCATCCCCAGAGAAACAAGGAGGACATTCATTGCTGAAAAGACACACGATGCCAAAGGAGATCTTGGACGCTCCTAATGCACACCAGAAACTGGGAATTCTCATGTCAAGACTTTTCCTGTGACGCTGCTCCAAGATCAAGGTCAGGGTCAGCCCCAAGTTGGGTAAAGGCTTTACAAACCACATCACACACAGTGGGAAATGCTTTTACGACCAGTTTCTACGGGCTCTGCCTTACTTTATTAACAGTGAACTTTTACATTTTATGGACTATACTGTTCTTTAGCTGTACTTTACACCCCAGCCTGAAAAATTCTAAGTATCTGAATAATTTGATGAATTGCTAATACCACTGTGACAGTTTAATCTCAACAACTTCCTTGGAGTTTGTTTTCATTGTGTCCTTTGCTGCTGAGCTTCCACGCAGGATGCAGAGCACGGTGCAGACAGCTCCCTGGCTACCAGGCAGGGTTTGTATGGCATTTCCCCTCAAGAGCCCTCTCACACACTTGCCCAGCTGTACATACAGGCTCACAATATGCAGCGCAGGACATTGACAGAAACTGAATACCAGGCTGATCTAACACCATCTGGCTGTGTGAGATGATTTGCAAAGAAAACCAGCAATACATCAGTAGATGATGAAAGACTTGAGGTAATACAAATCCTGCAGACTTTCAGTTTCCTTTCCAGGGCACATACATCATGTCCACATTGCTGGTTTGTATTCAAATAGAGATTCAGCTATATTACATACTAGCCACACCATACCTAGTGAAATTCATTTACAATCAACAGGCTTCAAAGTCTAGAAGGAACCATTATTACTCTTATCAGTTTATTCATTTAGATTAAAAGAAGAATGCCTGAAGATAACATGATTATAGAATAAAAGGGTTTGGGGAAGCTCTAGAGAACTAGTAAGACAAGATGCACTGACTGAAAGATGCAACTTCAAATATTCAGACCAGCAAAGTAAAGCATCCAATCTTTCCAATTTCCCTGTCTTGTGTCTGTCTGTCACCGCTGCACACAGATCTGTGCTTCACAGCTCTGAAAGCTGCAGAGACCCCAGCCTAGAGCTGCTGGCTTGGCATGGGAGGCAAGTGTTCCCAGCTCCAGGTACTGCAGAGCTGTGGGGATGCAGCCCCAGCTCCTGAGGTGAGTGAGTCACCTCATGTTCAAGACCTGCTCCAGACTGGTGAGTAGAAACGTACCTTTGCTGTTTCTCTTGCCTCCTGGATTTCTTCCTAAAGCAAATACCTGCCTATTACACGATTTTACTGCAGGCAGACATTCAATTTTCAGCTAGGCAGAGTTAAAATAGCTCCAAAATAACAAGGGCAACACAGACCTCAGTGTAGCTGTACCAGCCCTCGGGGACGTGGGTTCATGCTCCAGCAGCTAGGCTGCCCAAAGCATTGATTGTTCTTCACTGAGAACAGCATCAACCAGTTTATGACTAGCCCTGGGATTTTATCATGGAAAAGACTTTGAACTTCCTTCTCTGAGCCTCCCTCCCAGTGCCAGAACTACAGCCCATGACCTTCTGCTTGTGCAATGCAGTCTTTGAGTTCTGCTCCAGCAAAAAAGCCCTGCAAGAAGCACAGACTGCTGTACCTCCCAGATCTGCTCTCAGCTGTCAGTGCTGTCCATCTGAGCCACCACTGCCTTCCTTTTTCAGGACAGTCATTTTCTGGGGGCCAGCCCTCTCCCTGGAGTTCAGGAGGAAAGCAAAGAGATCACTGTCCAACAGAGACTCCATACAAACGCCCTGAGGGAAGGGGTGGCTCGCCGCAAAAAATTGCTGATTTTCTACCTCTCCAAAAAGCAGGAGGGAGAGCTGCCTTGGCAGAAATGGACAACTAGTTCCTTGACACTAGTACAAGCACAGTGCTATGGATACAGAAAGCATTTAATCTGCGTTAAAATAATTCTGCTGGGCAGAAGGGCCATGGTGACAACCTGGATTCACCGGTGTAAATGGGAATTCTGGTATTTAGCACATGGAAATCCAGTTTTACTCCAAAAGTCCAAACTTCTGGCAAGTCACAAACTGATGTTAGCAAGGAATCAAAAACAAATATTCAGTGTCCATATCACAGGATGCTTGCAGCAGGCTCAGGAAGAAAAGATGAATGAGAAGCCTGAGGTTCAGCATGCATGCGAGAAACATAAGCAAATACAGGAAAATTGGCAGGAGAAAAAAAAAAACTGTTGCAGTTCCTGTGACTTGTGGGCTCCACTCATAAATGTCAGAAAACTTTTGCCTGCTGCTAAGCAAGCAAATTTTCCTGACTTGCAATTTGAACCAGTGGTCAGCCTTCCCATAATAAAAACGCTTGTGGAAACCACTGTTTGCCTACGCTTTCAGAAACTTGGCTATCCTGCAGCAAGGAACCCAAAGCCAGTTGGCAGACACCTACCAAATGGGCCCAGCATGCCCACCACCCACAGAAACCACCACAAAACCACAGTTCAGTTGTGTCCCAGTGCTCTGAGCATTTCCTTTCCAGACAAATAAGTGGCAAAGGGGACCAGCACAGCAACTTCCAAAACTCAGAGCACTCAGTGTCCTTTAAGGTAAAAGCTGGGTGCTGAGATTTCATCACAGGAGCTGAACACTCCCAGATTTTAAAATAAGCATGTCTGCTGAGGCACCTAAGAAAACTAAGGATTGGCACTGAATCCTTTATCTTCTCAGTGTGTACTTCAAATTACAGAACCCAAATTATGAATTCTAGGATCTAGCTGTTCATCGTGAGAGGTATGAGAGAGGAGACAATACCTTGCACACCGCAGGCTGCCCATGCTGCTGGCTGCTTTTTGTCTTGCTCTCTCGGGTGCTCAGGAGCATGGCGTTTATATATCCTGTGGGGCTGTGCTGCTGCATCCTCAGGAAAGCTGGTGGCTACTGGTTCGATGAAATAGTCCTCGTTCATGAGCCGAAACACACCTTTCTAGCAGGGAGAGACAGAGACGTAATCATGAAGCCATCCGCACCTAGTATGAATATCAGAGGGGAGAGATTTGCAAAATGTTCCAGGTAGAAACATGTCTTCTCTAAAGAGACTGTTTTTATGGGTATTTTGAGCCAGTCCTGGCCCAGCTGTAACATGTTGTTATGGACTCACTTGGGATCCCAGAGCCCCAGACTGCATCTCAGGAACAAACAGTTACCTGAACACACTTGCATTTGCTGAATGGGAAGCTCTTTGAAAGGGCAGCTTCATCCCCAGGAACCAGGAGCTCCTGGGCTGGGTTCTGCAGCTGGAGCAGAGATCGTTGCCCCTTGTAAGCCTGCCCAGGATGCCCTACAAGGGCTGCATTCTGCCCCAGAGAGGTTCTGTGGGAATGCTGAGGGGTCTGCTGTCTGCAGGAAGGCCTGTTTAAAACACACCTCCTAATCTCACTGCACCTCATGTATCATGGCCCACCACTGCACACGACACTGACATCCCTGCTCCTGCCTCCCTGACACTGATGCGTAACAGGCTGTAACAAGAGGAGCAGGCAGCTCTGGAGAAGGTGAAATTGAGCTGACAACGTTACGCATAAGAGAGCACAATCCAGATCTTAGCACTGTGCTTCATTTTAGAATCCTTGACTGGAGGAGTCTAAAGTCTTGTAAGAGCCTTCTAAGAAAGGTGAAGCCTTACACAGAAACAGATCTCGAAGGCAGGCAAGGTTGTTAAAGAAGGAATAATTATCCCACGCTACATATCTAACAAGTGCTGGATCAGCTGCTGCACAAGGAGGAACAAGGGAGGAACTTGTCCCTTTCAGGAGCTAATGCGACTTATTTCAACGCCTGACATTGCCACAAGCAGGAATTTTGGGACAGCCCATCTGTGCTTTACAGCTCAGAAGTGGAGAGTGCTTCTAACAAAGCAATACTGGGCTTGAAATGCAAGATATTGCCACTGTGTACAAATGCAATATGCTTCTGCAGCCTCCAGAACTAAATTATCCCACACCAGCAATGAGTTCCTTGTTTACACCCTGTAACACCTAACACAATTACAAGGTGTGTGTGAGTAATTCACTGTAACAAAGCTCAGTGACACACTTTACTTTCTTTGATAATTATGTGAGACCCAAGCACATCGTCAGTGCAGTTTCCTCTGGTTTAGTATCTGACAAAAAGCTTTGGTTATTTTAAGACCAAGCAGGGAAGCTTTAAAACAACTTAAGGCTGAAGTTTTCTCGCCATTCAGGTTATTGGCTGCAGGCAGCGTTGTGCTGATGCCTTTTGTGAGCTAACAGTTTTTTCTGCTTCTTAACTGATGATACATGCCTACAACATTTATGATATCGTTCATTTCCAACCCATTTTACAGGCCTTAATTATGTGATTCTCCAACCCATTATAAAAAGGTGCTTCCAGATGACACGTTATGCAGAAAATGAATTACTTAATGAGCATTATTTTTCTCTCCCATCCATAGTTCATTCACAGAGATGTTTAATTCCTTTAACCAGTTCCTTTAGCATTCGTTATCCTGAAGCTAGGAGTTATTACAGACTCAACTTTTCAGATGGAAAAAACTGCCCAAAGCATTGGAGGAAGTTAATGCAAAAGCAGCATTAGAGCTCTGACTGTGGTACCCAGCTCTGGGCTAAGCTGCTTGCCCTTCTCAAGCCGTTCGGCAGGCTTCCTTCAGACCTCAAAACTCACTGGCAGAACCCCAGCTGCTGAACTGAGTGAAAGTGCAAATAAAATGATCTGACCCACCAACTCAGTGAGCTATGAAGTGCGAGGTGCTGAACACCCTCAGATGCTGTTAAGTTTGGTGGGAAAAGAGCAACTTCGACACCTCCCAGGGTGTGCACAGCATTTTTCATGACCTTCTCCATGCTCTGCTGCCAGAGCCAACTCTTCTGGACTTCTGGACACACTAAGCATCCCTCCCATGCTTGCTCCATCTGCACCAACTACTTTTTGAACTTGAAATCCTGGCTCAGAACCGGCATGGGGAACAGCCCCAGGTATGCGCCCTCAGCTCCTGCCCATCACAGGGAAGGTGTGAGCTCCTGCTATGTCCAGCGGCACAGCTGTGTGTTCAGATTTGTGATTTGCGTGGCCTGTGCAGACCTCCAATTTACAAACCATTACGCTTATAGCAGGCTAGCTCAACATACAGACACATACTGCTTTTCTTTAAACACAGGAAGCTTAAAATACAAACACAGCCCTCAGCTGAACTGAAGCCACCTGCAGCAGCCAGAGGACCCGATGGGACTCAGACAGAAGCACACAGGAAGCCAGGGCAAGGAATTACCAGCCCTGCAAATGCAAAGATGTGGGGCACGAGGACTACTGCGGATTTCTACTTGCAGCAGCAGCAGCCCTGCACCCTGTGTGCGTGCCGGCTCTGTGCAGGGTCACCACATGAAGCAGAACCCCCTCACATGCCAGCGCTGTTGGCATTCCCCTACCCCTACTTGAGGAGTGTCTGCGCATCATGCGAGTTATGAAATTACACTGTAATCATTCTGCAAATCTCTAAGAGATTTTAAACCCTTTGGGGACCCAGTACCTGTGCCAGTCAGACGCAAGCTAATGCACACATGCAAATTTATGCTAAAGACATGAATTTGACTTCCTAAGTGCCTACACCACAGTCTTACTAGTGATAATGACTTTGGCTTTCAGAAAAACGTACCTTCTTAAATGTCTCTATTGCCTTTGAAAATATTGGCCATGGAATAAGACAGCTGATGCTCACTTTCTGTGAAAAGAGATTTCACTACACATGATCCACACTATCATGAAACGGTATTTCATTATCACGAGATATTTCATCATCTCCAGGCTTCAATCAACTACACTTTCAGATGAGTTTCTCATAATCCTATATTTATGTACTAGAAGATGGAGGCCATATGGGAATTGCTCTTTGGGAATTCGGACACAAGCACAAGTAAACACAGTCCCAAGAGTTCCCAAACTACTGGAATCCATGGGAAATTTACAGTCACGTCATCTGAAGCAGCATCAAACCTACACAATGACATCTTGACTCTGCTGCTATCAGGAGGTATTGTGCCAGTACCTTCCAAAGAAAAAAGGATTTCACACAGCTTCTGCTATTTCCCTGTTGGTTAAGAACCTTGGTACTCACCAGCCCATCACACGTGCTGAGCGCAGCCAGGCCTCCCTTCAGCGTCCGGCTCTGAACCTCCCCGATCATATGGCAGGAGTTATATGTGTGAGACTGGATCTTGGCATCAGCGATTCCCCCGTACCGCCTCTCACTGACAAACCCAGGGGTGAGGAGGTTGACGTTAAGGCTCAGGTTGAATTTCAAGGGTTGTCCTTTGTAATGCAGTTCATAGAAAGCAAGAAACTTGTTCTTGGAGGAAAGAGACCTTCTGTGAAGGGCTCGGTGGGACAAGTCATAGGACAGGAAGGATCCGCTCTCGTCAACCTTGACTGGATGAACGATGTCGCTGCTGGAGGACCACAGAGCAGGCTCTGCAAATAGAGGGTTTCTGTGGTTAGCTTTACAATCAAGCACCTTTCCTCCTACAGCTTGAGCTGGATGCTGAACTCCCAAGACAGCTCATTGGGGTCAGTTACCCAGATGCCTGCTGGATCCGGTACGCTGTGCCTACTGCAGCTGCCAGTTCCCAGTACCTGCAAAGTACGTGCATTGTCTGGGCTGCTTCACCTCGCCTCTGCCTTCTGGCAGTGCATCCTCATCTTCTCCCATGGGCTACTGCTAGTAGCTGATCCTACAAATATTAGTCATGGTGCTCTGCTCTGACCAAGGACCACCACAGCACAGCTGGGGGCCGGTCCCAGTTTCCATGCACACATTCCCACTGTTTAATTACAGTTGTTGGAGCAAAGTAAATAAATAAGTAAATAAATAATCTGAAATGGTGTCTGGAAACCGTGCAGGAGATTTCTGGTGGTAAAGCACCTCCCCGGGCTCAGACGGTCCCAACGCTCCTACAGCCAGCTGCTGCTGCGCTCTGGTCCGAGGGCATCGAGAGAGCCTGCGGGGAGCCGGTGAACGTGGGGAGCCCCGGGGCCAGCTCTCCAGCTGCAGCTCCGCACCCGCGGCC
>JAOWBP010004028.1:17169613-17189457 GCA_028571105.1 Tragopan temminckii | reverse complement strand
TCGTTCTCAGCAGAATCATTTGTTCTATAGAATTTCAATCTAACTGCTGCATATCAGAGGAGGTTGGTAAGTTCAAAACAAGCAAAAAACTCACAGCAAACTTTCAAGAAGTATGCGGTTGTCTTTTTATTCTTGAGGTGCTTTGACTTAGGAGGGGGGTTCTGATCTTTGGACTCCAGAAGCTTATGCAGTGAACTGCTCCTTAGTTTTAAGAGTAGGGCGCTGAGATAGCCAGACACACTGACTAACTGGAAGTATATTCTGTCACATGGAAATAAGGAGACTAGAAAGGACCCTCCTGCAGTATCCTTAAAATGTATTTTTAAGCAGTGAGGACAGTCTTCCTAGGAGACGCTTAAAAACTCTGGACTTGGTCCTAAGCAACTTTTTTTTCAGAATATATCTTATTTTTTTTAGCAGTGGTTAGCTGTTGTTTCCAGGTCACTGAGTAATAAGGATTGTGGGAGGAGATGTAAACGGGAGTTCATGCCTTGAAAGGTTTGTTATATGAATAAGCTTAAAAACATCTTGCTATTTAGTTGAATTTGTTCCTTTATCAAATACTGACTCTGATTTACTTGCTAGCAGTTCCCTAAATGTTTTGTTTAACTGTTTACCTTTTGAGGGAAAACAAGCTTCTCTTTCAGTTAGTCTTATTGCCACATTTATTCTTTTTGAAGGGAACAATATGCAGAGGGGAAGATGAGAGGTGCTGCTCCAGGCAAGAAGACATCTGGTCTGCAGCAGAAAAATGTTGAAGTGTAAGAAACTTTTCATTTAAAAACAAAAACCAAACTGTTGTTTACAAGTTCTACTACTGATCTTTAAATGATATTTTCTTACGATTTAGCCTCCATTCCATTACTCCCGACACAAGCTATACAGATGTTTACTTTTGTGGTATCTGAAAGGCCTTTGGTGAAGTACTGTATTAAAACCATCTTCTAAGATGGAACTGTGCTTAATATTGAATCAAGGTACTGAATAGGTTGGATGTTAACATTTTATAGTTCTTCTTTTGAATACTATTCCCCTCAAGTTAGTGAACTGACACTCAAATGTGGTAAGTTCCCTTAAGGCTTGTTTATCTTGGTGAAATTGAGCAGAATTTTTTAGTTCTTCTAAGGAGCCCAAGCTCTGATACAGAAGGAAATTCTCAAAATGCCTTGCCCTCTTACTGTGCAATTACCTAATTGCATTTAGGAAGCCTTTATTTTGTTGTTTTTTTGCCAAATCTAAACACATATGCTGTTAAAATGTTTTTCCACCGTAAGAGACCAGAAGCAAGCTCAGATGTTTGTCAGGAGAAAAAATGCAAAATGTAACTTTCAGTTTTCTTTCATTTCATCCTTTTTGTTTTTTCAGAATAGGCTTGCATGGCCTTACACTGAGATTCTTACACAGTCAGTACAGCTCTGCTTTGCTCATGTGCCATGAAACTCTTCTGCTGGAGTAGTACTTGACTTATTTAATTATGAAGGTGCTCATTACCAATGTCATGTTTTGAACTCCTAACTTCATTTATGATTCTGATCTTCGAGGAAGCTGCTGAGATGACATTGCTTCCTAAGAGAATTTGGCTCACACTTCATGCTTCATTTAGGAGCAACTTTGTGTTATGAAATGTTTGAGTTTGAGAAGTGCAGTGGCAGTGGATGAAGGCTTTGTTGCTATAGATCCTGAGCGTAGATTTAGCTCTGGAGTTGGCCAAAGCCCACCCAAGGCTGTAAACTGTCTCTTGGTCTTTGGAATGGAGTTTCAGATGGATCTGGTCATAATACTGCATACATACTCCCTTGTGGTCTACTGCTGCAGATTGTGAGGTACCTTAGCTACACTGGTTTTGTGTGCTTTCTCAGCTTGGGATGGGCCTCTACAGAGTTCCTAATGAATGCCATTATAAACTAATGAAAGCATTTAAATTGTGATCATTACTAATGGGGCTACTTGAGAGGTTGTTGCACTTGAGTCTATTTGTATTTTAGTCACTGGAAGTAGAATTAATTCTTTAAGATAGGAAGTGATGGCTCGATTGTAAATGTTTTTCATGACTCTACCGAATGCCTTGCAGAGAATATCTCAATAGCACCTTCAGGACGAGATTCCCTGTACTATCAGCTTTGGTCGTGTTAGAGGTGCAGGCTGATTGCAGTGGGTTGCCTTGCTCTTTCCAGCTGAGAAAATGTTGAATGCTAATCTGCACTTGAAAAGCAGTAGAATTCAAAGTTGTCTTTATTCTCTCAAGCACATACAATAATGCTATATCTGAAGTAGACTGGCACAGCAAAAAGGACTTCATCTTAAACTTCTGTTCAATTCCAAAGCTCAAAAGCATGTTACCACGTCTGTCTTTACTCTCCAGTTGAAACCAGTTGGGTGAAGGGAATGGCTTTGCTTTTTTCTGTCGTTACTATAGTAAGCATGAGGGATTGTTTCTTGTGTAGAATAACATGCAAAACTTTTCGTGGTGATTGGAAAAAATAATTTCTAAATGGTGGATTATTAATGTAGCGAAGGGGAAGAAGGAAAACTGGTCAGTGGAACAGCAGTCTTCCGATGTGAAAGATAACAAGGTCTCATGCTTGTTACACTGATCTTGCTCCTAGTCTCTAGCTATTACCAGCATCCTTCTAAATTAGACCTCTGGTTCTTCCAATAAAGTCTCCTCATTTTTCTTCCCTATCTGGAGGCTGAGGGAGAGGCAATGCTTTGACCTAACCTAGCAGTGATGCAAAGCTGTAATGTTGTTGTGTTATTGAACGAGCTACTGCTGCTCGTGTTCTGCTTACAACTAAAGGCAAGATGGCTTCTGAAAATCAAAACATCTGGAAATAGTTTGAAAACATTGGGATTACTCTGTTGTAAATCTGAGGTCTTTGCAGGACATGAAGTATTGTTGATGGGGAGGGGGAGAAACCAATTGAGCAAATATTCTAAGAGGGTAACACTGTCAACCAATTTGGCCTCAAAAGTTACCTTTTGTAGCATTCTTGGAGGATTGAACAGGGGGAGAGAACTTGCTAATTTGTTCCTCAGCCAAACAGTAGTGAAAAGGAGATAACAGTCTAAGAACAACTTATCCTCCAGGAATGCTCAGTCAATCTATAACATACTGCTAAAAAGGTAAATTTTTGAATCTTAAATAGATTCTCTTAAAGGCTGAGCACTGGGTCTGACATTCTTTCCTTAACTCAACCCCCATTGTGCCTAGATTTTTCAGACGAGATGGAGCGCATACTGTTTGCTGTTTGGAGACCCCTACCATATCGACGCGGTGAGTTAAGGATGGATTGTCAAACCAGGATTTTCATCCTGAAATCCAAACCTCCTTGCTTTCATAGATTTCTTTTAGAGACTCTTAAAGTCTTCAGTTGTAATAATGTAAGCTTTGGTAGCAATTGAGTTAACAATTCTAAGTACTGCAGTATGTTGTTCTTTGTTTTCTAAAGCCAGTGTGGACTAATGGTTTTTAGTTTCTCTGAAATGCGCACATCTTCAGATGGGGAAGGGTATGCTGTGGGTAGTCAAATGCATTCAGTGTCTGCCAGTTAAAATTTAGAAGATAACTGATGTCAGTTTTAAAACTGCCTAGTTCTAGAAGTTTACGGTTGCTCTGCATGCTTACTGTATCCTGGAGCCATGGAAATCAGACCAAACGGTGCTGTTCTGTAAGACCAGAGAGCTGGGCTGTGGCGACCAACGCTGTTACAAATGTGAGGACTGATCCTGCCTTTTTAATCTGCTATTTTTTTGTCATTGGCTTGAATCTGTTCAGAGTAACAGTTTCTGTAAACTGCAGCAATGAGTTGAAAACAGCTTTTAAGGCTATTAATAAACAATATTTAATCAAATAGAAATATGCATGAAATGCTATTTGTACACAGTTGCTTTGAAATTAATTGATTGTTTTATATTAATTAGAAAAACTATCATAAGCATTTGTATAGTTACAGTGAGTTTTGAAAAGTGAAGTACCACACTACAGTACCACACTACAGATGCTGGCTTCCTCAACCTGTTTTATGTATGGTACTGCTGAATAACAGCTTCTAAGAATGTAGGCTGTTTTTGGTGAGCATAGTATGATAAGTAAACTGTTAGCCTGTGCTTGGAAAGTAAGAAGGGCAACCTAAAATACTGGAGTGAAGATATGGCACTGGCTTACAAATTTGAGAAAAGCTTTGGGGCTTTTTTTAATGAGGCATTTACAAGCAGTCTCATCAGAGATGCTTTCAAAACCATATCTCAACTTAAACGTGGAAGTTGTTATCATTTCTTCTAACAGAAGTCCTGTTCTTAAGCTGAATACGTCACTTAAAAACATGTGCTCTGGCTGCATGTCTTCTGTGGCATCCTTTACTATCACTGGCATGACTAGTAGCTCTTGCAAAAGCTACACTCAGTCCTCTAGATACCAAGTAGCTTACTGCCACTGCCTACATGCCAGTTGTCTGGAGCTTTAGCAGCACCGTAACAGAATGTGAGCTCCTAACCTGCTCAGCTGCCTGGTGGTCACTAGTAAGGTGTACTTAGGGACAGTCAAGTGAGTCAAGTCTATGTGGTATTTTTTGGTAGAAAAACCTCTTATGCTTCTGTCAGTCTGTAATGAAGGAGCTTCAAAGCTCCATCATGTGTTGAATTTAGGACTCTTCTACACTTAGAACTTTTGAAGCGTTTGGGCTTCTGGCATCCACAACGTTCAGTGGCTGGATGCTTCTCCTTCAAATTCAGCGCTGTCCTGAGGAGGGGAGGAAGGAGGATGACTATTCTGTCTTTTTTTGATGTCTGCTGCTTGGGTTTTACAGTCCATTTCTTTTTTGAGGAAAGAATTATTAGTTCTTCCAGCTTCATCCTTTATCTCTAATAATACCTCTACAATATTTCTCCTTTTCTTTCTGCCCAGTGGTTACTCTCAGCATAGAAGCTGTTCTACCAACTGTTCTTGTTCTCATTACCTCTTCTAGCTTTGTGTGCCCTCTGAGGTCAGGTTGCTTGACTGTGCACCAAAGGTGCACGTAATTCTGACTTGGGTATTTATACTTTTCCTGATAGTGTTGGATGCTTTAATTGAATTTTGATAGGAGTACTGTTCCTCAGAGCTAATTCAATGAACAAGCTGCTTGAGCAGTGGAAGGCTGACAGGCTTTTTTCAACATAATTATTTTCCACACTTGATTATTTTCATTTAAGGTCTTATCACTAATCACCTCATATCAGAAGAGACTTCAAGATATATATATATATTTTACAGCTTAGCTGCATCTTTGTCATTGTATCATGAGCAAACTGGCACCTCATTCATCTTCTTGTGGTGCTCACGAATGTCTTAAAGCTCAAATCCCTGAGACCCACTTGATAGCTCATTTTCATTCTGCTGTTTGTATCTTAACCAGCTATTGCAGGGAGGTTCTGACAGACTTCTGTGTCCTTTTAAAATACTTGAGGATTTGGGGAAAGTAAAGCACTTGTAGTTGTTCGTGGAACTTTAAACTAGATGGTCATAGACTCCTCTCTCTTGTGGAGTATGCAAACCTTTCAATGTTTTGTTTTTTTTCCTGATATCATTAGTCTGTGTTGAATTCTTCTGTAATCTACTCTTGTTTTCTACTGACATGACTCCAGAAGACACTTTCAGAGATCTGAGCACTAATGCCTACTCTTCTGCGCAAAAACTACTAGCTTCTTGAGGTAATGTCCAAGGGGTTTGACAAGTACTTGGAGTATCTTTGTTCTGATGGATGTTTAGAAGGGTGAGGTGCAGGCTTTCAGCATATGTTCTTCTCTGGCACCCTCCTTAGTTGCACTTACAATTTGATTGTGAGCATCATCTTGTTTTGGATATTGCAATTGAAAGTTCAGCATTATGCTGTGAACTACTTATTTTCCTTCTGAGTCTCACCCTTGACTTACAGTACTTAATTGCACTGAGCTGTTCTGTAAGCTGTAGTTGTATTCATTTCCTGCTGATTATCTTGTTTCTGTGCAATTTCAGATCCTGTAATGTCAGCATCTTCACTTGATCTTTGGCTTTCTAGTTCAATGTCATTTTTTTGATCACTAATATTGGAGTAGTGTGGATATAGGTGCCTGTCCTCATTTGGCTTAATCAAAACCCTGCAGTGAGGTCTGGGTTTCCTTCCTCCCAGAACTCTGATTGCTGACCTTGCTGCTGTGGGGAGGTAATGTCTGACTACAGTGGGATACATCCTTCAAGTTTGAGCTGGGAGGTCTTTTAGTACATGGCAACTCTGATCAGTCTTAATTAAAACTTTCCGCAGGAGCTTCCCTGGCAGTTCCGTGTTGCTTATTAGTTTTGTTGGTGGTTTATTCTGTATGGAAATGTCATTCAGAGGTGCATGTAAATGTGCAGCCAGGCTGTACTTTGTACGTGAAGTCAAATATCTCATGCTGCTGTGACTGTGTTTTTGGGCTTGTTCATAATGTGTGACGTGGCACAAAAGGGTGTGCTTTAGTCTGTGCTAGCTATATTTCATCTTTTTGTATCACTTCAGAACTTGAATTCCCTTGCAGGAAATTGTTGTCTGCCATCACAAGGAACATATATGGCGTTCTTCAGCTGTGTCTCAATGAGTCTGCTTAAGATGTGCTGCTCCTCCTAGACTCCAGGTTCTCTCAATAAGGCTGTCTGCACCGTCTGTATACAAATGCTGCATCTCTCTCCTGGATACTGAGTGCACTGCATGCTTAAGTTACATGACAGAAGCATTTTGTCTTGCACAGCTGTTCTAACCTAGTGAAGAGTTATTCCAGACTGTCTGCTGAAGGTCTGCCAAGTGCTAATGCTTTGTCTCTAACCTGAGATTTTTGTTTGTTTGCTAACTGAGATTTGTCTTTTAGACTGCAAACAGATGGCTGCTTTGACTTGGTGCAAAGGTGTATACCTTGAAATATACAGAATCAGGAAATAAGGAAAGAGGTGGGAGAGTACAAGCAACTGCCCAGTGTGGATTTATGCTAGACTCCGATTCAGTAGCATCGCTGTGGTTTACTGTCTTAATTGCAGTATTTCTTAAAGTATTTTATATGGCCTGCCTACACCAGTTTGCTAAGACTCTGCTAGGCTGATGCTCTAAAACTATTTTTATCTTAACAGTAATTCTCAAAAGAACTCCATTTCTGCTTGTTCACTCCAGGTTTCGAAGAAGAGACTCTCTTCAGTGCACAAGTCCATTGTCAGTGACTTGACTTGGCAATTGTTACTTCCTCTTGGAGAGGGAGGGGATCTTTATTCTACCCACAGTTCTTTTTAAGCCTAATGATTGCTTGTGATTTGAAGCCTGAAAAAGGTGTTACTCTTCTGATTTCAGACCTTTCTAGAAATTCTGCCTGCTTGCTGACCCAGATAACCCAGCTCAGAAGCTGACCACAAATGTCACTTGACATGGTGATGAGTTTCCAGAGAAATAATAATGTACTGGTATAAAGCTTTATCTCATGACCTGGGATCTTGCACATGGAATTTTTTTTTACTTTCTGAGGAGTTTAATTGGATTCCTATTAATAATAAACAGATGGGAACGTGGCTGGTAATGCTCTTAGTTCCAGTTTTCTTAATAAATGAATAAAATCAGTGAACATACAAAGTTCAAATAATGAAAATCTGCTAGGACAGTTTAATTTTTGTTTCTAATATCTCTTGATATATCTGAATATTTGCACAGAGCGGGCATTATATGTCAGGTTTTTTAAATGTTTGCAAGTTAGTTTCTCAGTATGACTCAGTTTGGAATAGAAATGAAGGCTAAGGATAGAGGATTGAGGGAAGTCTGAAGTGTATATGGTAAACTTTGAGAGCAGTATTTGGAAGAAGATAAATATTAGGAATGTTTCTATTCAGTATTGTTCCAAATGTTACAAGTGAGAGGCAGGTATAATTGTGATCTCCCCCAGACTTTGATGCCATTGTGGGCAGTCCATACAACCTCATGCACACAATGAATCCTGATGGTGCCGTTCAAATTTCCTTGTGCTGCTAAAGTGGTAAAATTATTCTTCCAGTGCTCTACAGGAGAGTCAGTTGGCTGAGATGCGTGATATTTCCTTGTCTTTAAGAGATTCTGTCTTTAAGAGATCTCTGAAGTACTGAAATAACACCTCTACAAGCATTTGGGAAATACGAAACATTTGTGGACACTCCTTGGTAATGATGGCCAGGAGTGCTTTAGGATGCTTGTTTTTTGATAATACTCATGGCCTGTCTTCTGGATTTCTGTAGATTTGAGTTGAATTAATCCCCCAAAAAGTGAATACTATCCTTTGTCACAGAAAAATCTTGAAGCATCAGTACTGTGGTGGTAAATAATCCCTGGCAGTTCTCCTTTTGTTGTTTTCTAAATGCTTTGTAGGCCTCTGAGTGTTTGTGGATCTGAACTTACTGTACTTTTTTCTGGCTTTCAATTCGTTAAGTACTTTCATCTTTATGTTTGCAATAATTTGTGTTCTTCATTGCAGGAAAACAAAAAAGAACAAGCAGAAAAGTAAGTACACCTTTATTCTGTGTGTAATTGGATATATTTAGGGAAGGATCCTTAGCTGGAATAAGATCTTAAATCTGCCCCTGCTGAGTTTAGTTCCTGTCTCCTTATGGTGTTCCTTCTGGACTTCAGGTTTCTCTTCTGTATAATTTGCTAGTTAATAAAACAGGAATGCGTAACTTGCTGCTTTGTACATGGACTGCTCCAGTCTGTCAGGATTTAGACCCTTTGGAAATAGAACACAAAGTGGTATCCCTGTTAATCTGTTGAGATAATTCTCAATAGTAAGTCACACTTCAGTTTTCTTACTGAGATGAGACATGCTTGCATAGCTGAGTTGCTGGTTCCAAAAGACTTCTTCCAAAGAACACTAGATACTGCTTTGTTCTTAGTGCAGAAATATTCAGATAGATGTGAATGTAGCAGTTTAAACACTCACAAATGCGTGATGTCCAGTTAGTTTTGAAAACAAAACCACATAAAAAGATGACTTGAGGGAAATCTGAATATTACTTTTAAATCCTTCTAAACATTTCTTTTTTTTATTGGAATTTCTTATGGCCTTACCAGACTTGTTACACAGCATGCTGTCTTTCTTCTGTACAGCTCCTGGAATTGGAGAAGGGAGCAGTAGCAGTGAGACTCCTCAGCCTCCTAGGAAGAAGAGGGCACGAGTAGATCCAACAGTGGAAAGTGTATGTGTTTATGATTCTCCTACAGGATTTTTGATAGGGAACAGAAGAGCTACTTTGCTCAGAAATGCAGAGAGCAGTACTTTGTCCTGCAGTATGACGGTGTGAATTGTTACGACTTCTTGAAATGCTAGGCCTGCTAGATGGCCCTGAAACCTGAGCTATTTCCCTGTTCCCCCTAGAGCCAACTTAGCAATTCCTTACTCCTGTAGTGTATTTCCTTTGTGGAAAGGATGGGATGAGTGGCTTAGCTTGGTTGATTATCTGAAAGTAAGTAGCATGAATCCACTTCTTTTTTTTCTAGGAAGAAACATTTATGAACAGAGTTGAAGTAAAGGTGAAAATCCCAGAAGAGTTGAAACCGTGGTTGGTAGACGACTGGGACTTGATCACTAGGCAAAAACAGGTAATTTTTGAAAGAACAGTCTGTTAATGTGTAGGCAAGGATAATAATCAGGAATTTCGTATCTCACTTGAGCGCAGTGCAGCAAAATCCCTCAGAGTTTAACAGAAACCTTTCTTGACAGTTCTGATTGCAGTTGGATTTTACCTATGCAGCAGAATTGAGTTTAAATTTGTAGAGTGTAATCAGTCTAATTAGACAAAAGCTAAAAGTCAAGTAATTTTAAATTTTGTGGTGTTCCTCTAAGCACGTTTGACCTGTTGGAATGCTTTGAGGAGTTTGCTTAGGTGACAGAATTAGTCTGTATGAACATTGCAGGTGATGTCTTACCTCAGTTCCATCCTGTCTTATTTACACATCACTCATCGTGAAAGCATCTACAGCTCTGACAGAAAACAGTCTTAGAGTAGTGATTGTTAACTGTGCTGCCAAGCTGGATCTGTATAAAGCCTCCTGATACAGTAATTTTCCTAAAATAAACTGTCTTCCATTGTAAGAAATATTATCTTTTTTCAGGAACTTGTTAGTAAGTGAAACTACTCTGTATTCTTCTTGCCAGTTTTACTAACTGTTGTTGAAACCTGTTACTGTTGGTCCCAGCAGGCTTGTTTGCTTCCAGTGCCAGTACTGGGTGCTGAATTGTGGATGCACTTCACACCTTAACCTGTTTAACTTTATTCTAGAAATATCCTTACGTATGTCAGTTTAAGATATGCAGGCATTTCTGTCTGTGTGCTTAAGTTTGACAGTTTGTATTTTCTGTTTTGTGTTTTCCACAGCTCTTCTATCTTCCTGCCAAGAAGAACGTTGACTCTATTTTAGAGGATTATGCAAACTACAAGAAATCTAGAGGAAATACTGATAACAAGTAAGTAGCAGTCATTTCAGATCTTAAATGTGTCTCACTGTTGTTGGATATCTTGTTCATGAAGAAACTTGCAAAGTTGTTAAACATATCCCAGTGCCATGTTCAGCCTAGTGTTTGAGACCAAGGTGATCCAGGTCTTCAAGGACATGATTCAAGAACACAGTCCTACTTTCTAAACGTTTTCTCTCTCCCTTGCACTCTGCCCTTCTCTGACGCTTTTTCCTAAACAAAGCTGTAGAAGCCACATCAGTAGTTCTCCACCTGTTCTCACCCACTCACCCCGTGAACAGAAGTCCACTATTGCTTTGAATGACTGCTGAGTCAAGCTAACTTGAGTAGGTGACTATAAGCAAAGTGCCTTTTGGTTTACATAAATTCTTACTGTGTTAAAAGCAGTTACTAAAGGAGGGCTTGAAATGCACAGCTGCAAGAAATTCTGCATCTAAAGGTCTGCAGACAGATTTCCTGGAAAAATCTGAAAGCTCTATAAAAGATCTTCAGAATTTTGGCTTGGTAAATCTGTCAAATCTAATCCTGTGCCCAGGCAGAGGTAAGAACAAGGCTTGAATATTTTCTGCTTACCAGGGAGTATGCAGTCAACGAAGTTGTGGCTGGAATTAAAGAATACTTCAATGTCATGCTGGGAACACAACTGCTGTACAAGTTTGAGAGGCCCCAGTATGCTGAAATCTTAGCAGATCATCCAGATGCTCCTATGTCTCAAGTCTATGGTGCCCCACATCTGTTGAGGCTATTTGGTGAGTATCACCTAGAGATTAAAGAGTGGTTAAGAGCATCTGAATGCTTCCTTCTCCTGTCTTGAGTCTCAGTGAGTGTGAACTGGAAAAATTGGAGAGGCAAATTCCAAAACCTGTGACTTCTTTATATGCCTTATGTTCAGTCATCCAAGGATTTGGAATGCACATTGTTTCTGGTTAGCTTGTGTGTATGGAAATGGATTCCTGGGCTCTTTATTTTACTTTACTTTTATTTTACTATTTTTTTTACTATATTACTATTTTATTTTACTTTACCTGTAGATTTAGACTTGCTGTAATACTTTCATACATGTTCTTTATAACTAAAGTGCTACTTGTTTTGAAACAGTTCGGATTGGAGCTATGCTTGCTTACACGCCTCTTGATGAGAAGAGTCTGGCTTTGCTGTTAAACTATTTGCATGACTTCTTAAAGTAAGTACTTTCTCAAATCTTTCAGCAAGAGAACAATAAGTGGACTACTGTAGTGTGACCTGTTTTCAGTGACCAGGTGTGTGTGCACATATGCTGCGTCAGCTCACAGCATCAGTGCAGCTTACCACTCTTGCTGCACTTAATTTCTTGATCAACTTCTAGCAAAGCCTCAAGCTTCCATTTTGTTTGTTTTGGAAAGAAGAAATGTTCTTTGTTTTCATATAAGGTTTTAATGGTCTATTGATAGTCTGTGGAAATACTGATTTGTAAATTATTGGGGGTAACAAAGCATTAAGCTGTTTGCCAGTAAATGTTAACTTACCTCTTTGAGTAAGCTATTGGAAGACAAAAGGAAATTTTCAGCACTTCCAAAACACACCTTGCCCTGTAGGAGGGCTGGAAATGAGTCAGCCTGATTTCCAGGGGAAAGTGCCTTGGATTAATCCTGAAGTCTTAAGTTAGCAGTCATTCTTTGGATATGGAAGTAAAGGCAAGTGCTGAAGTACTGTCAGCTGCAAAGATGGAAAGGTGAAGCCATTGCGTTGACCAGAGGCCCCTGAGAGCACGTATGAGAAGTAATGCCACGCAGTGCTTGTCTTGCTGTGGCTCATGTGGCTGTCATCATCCACGTGTGTGCTGACAGCTGTCCTGTCCCTGCTTCAGAACTACTGGCAGGAGCTGGATTCCTGGTGTAGCAGCTGACTGAACCTCCAGTGTAAAGTGTTTCATCCTGTTAATCTTCACCTCTCTGTGCTCAGTTGGAGCCAAGAGCTCTTGGCAACAGCTTGTTTGGAATTGATTTTTGGCATGATCTGTCAGATCCTTAATTGCTTTAGACAGCTGACTCTTTCTAGTAGTTGTATATGTCGATTTGTGCTCTTGGAATCACTCAGTGTGATTTCAATAAACATCTCATCATTCGTTTGTGATACTAAATAACACCTTGGGAAAGGAAACTTAACCTTTGTAATACCTTTCCTAGGTACTTAGCAAAGAATTCCTCCGCGCTGTTCAGTGCCAGCGACTACGAAGTGGCCCCTCCTGAGTACCATCGGAAAGCAGTATAGTGCTGTGCTGTGTGCAAGGAAGGGCTCATGGGATCCGTGTAGTGCTGTCCACTTCTACATCTTGTTCTTCACATCTTTCTATTGCACATGTCCTCTGCTGCACAGACTGTGTGAACATTAAAGTGAATAAAGTTGTGTGTTGAATATGGAGCTGCCATTTGTAAGTTCTGAAATCTTTCTTGTACTGAAATGGAAGACTGGAGTTCATTGGAAACTCTTTGGTGTTTCTGGCTTGCTGTTTGCACCACTGGAATGTAAAAAGAATGCAGGTATGGTATTCCATTGTATAAACTCTTCAGTGCTCACAGGTCTGATTTGCCTGACTAACCTTCATGGCACAGTGATGGCAAACCCAGGCTCAGACCCGTGAGGTTTGTGATCACCCAGTGTTGGTGCTATTAGTCTGACTCTCAAACCCATTTACTTTCTTGGTGTTGAAAGTAAAATGTTTGGTCTGTAAATGTATGCTTTTATTAGTTGAAGTGTAATTTTTTTATTTTCTAACAGTAGGAAAATTATTATCCTATAGTATTATCCTATAGTAGTGTCCTGGGAATGTTGGTCTTTCACAGAGCTGTTTTATGAATCTTCAAATAAACTTTTTTAATTTCAAGTGTTTGATGTCTCTTTAGATTAGTCACTCATAGTGTCCTATCATTGATTTCAGTGTGTTACCATGAATATAAAGTCTTGCAGTATTAAGTGGGAGGTGCTTTGTCCCTAGTTCTAAGGACTGTTAGTTAAATCTGATGCATCTGATCTCGGGATGAGGTGAGCTTTTCCATGGTTCCTAAGTGCTAAGAATACAGTTTCACTTTCCTGGCGGAGTTGTGAGCTGCAGCCAGAGGTGCAGTACTTGGTAGCAGTCGTGCTTTGCGGAGGCACGCACTGTGTGTCTCTTGATTAAAAACACAAGACTTGCTATGAAGTCAGTAATGAAATTTGTTCAAATTCATCTTTTCTCCCTTTTCTTGCTTCTCTAACTTTCTGCTGTGGGTGAGCTCAATTACTTGCAGCCAGTATTTCTGGAATACTCAGAATTGCTTCTGTAGAAGGCTTTCACAAACAGCTTCATGATGTTAATCAGCGGCTGCTCTTTATTTACTGTAACCATTACCCAAAAGAGGAGCCAAAATGCTGTTCTGAGTTTGAACAATGGGATTTTCCTTTGCCAAATCGCCCCAAGGCTGAAAACAACCTTTTGCAGAGTAAGGTTTGTACTCATGGCTCGTGCTCCCCTCATTTCTGTGGTAGCCCCCTGGAAGCCTGCTTGGAGATGGGGCAGAGCACGGTGATGGGAGGGGTGGAACAGCTACCTTCAGTAGGCTTTGCGTGCGGGCTCACAGGGATTTACACACGCTCTAATGACACGCATGGGGATTATTCAAAGCCTTGCCCTAGTCAGTCCTGCTAATTAGCTTGCTAATTGTTACTAATTGTGGAAAAAAATTGTGGAGAGCATCTGCAGAGCTCACTGACCAAGTGCCCAGCAGCCCTCTGCGAGGTGCTCCAAGCCTCCCTCCTGCAGCCCTGCATGCACCCTGTGGGCAGTTTGGGCTCTGCTGCCTTCCTGGGCATCACAAAACTCTGCTCAGCTTCTGTCCGAGTCAATCAGATTTCTACAGCTGCTGGGTGACCGGGGAGAGCGGGGGGCTCCTGTTGGTGCTCCTGCAGTGGAGTGGCACCATCAGGGTTGAGATGCACTCATTAAATGCAATGTGTGTTTCATCCCAGCTTCCCTCCTATGAGTGCACCTTGGCTGTGTTGGCTTTGTTTCCCCTTTGCCACGTGCAAGCCGGATGCTGACGTGCAGAAACAGTGTGAGCAGCACTCTGCGCGTTTTCCAACCGTTTCCACGTCTCCCTTGGCTGGTGCTGGCACCAGCCCTTCCTATGGCTGTCACCCTGGAGCTGCAGAGCATCCAACGTCCACAGGGGTGTGAGGAGCGCCCAGCACTGTGAGGCTCACACATGGCTTAGCTCAGATGCTGCTCATCACCTTTAATTTGCACTGAAGGGTTGCTAAATCCAGAAATGAAGGCAGCTTTCTAATTAGTTTATTTAAAGCTGTCTTTCGGGTGTGTTGCTTGATCATCCTCGAAGTGCTTTTTTCTGCCGGGGTTGGGGAGGGATGTCATTACTGGAGCTGGAAGAGCCAAAGACGCGCTCCTTCCCTCCTGCACATCTCCCAGAGCCTGCAGGGATCAAAGGCTGTGACAGAGCACAGCGTCACCTAATGAAAGCAGGAGGGCGAGAGCAGCCCTGTGTCCCCACAGAGCTTTCATTCCAGGATGAGCACTAAATGACAGTGTGGCATTGCTTCCTGCACCTGCCAGCAGCGCCGTGCTGCTTTGGCATGGGGAATGACAAACTGCATCCTGCTGTACGTGGTTTGAAGGGGAGACCGCTGAGAGATGGCGTTGGTTTGCAGGCTGCTTGTCATTGAGAAGTGTGGGAAATATCATAGAATCACAGAACGGCCTGGGTTGAAAAGGACCACAATGATCATCCAGTTCCAACCCCTGCTATGTGCAGGTCGCCAACCAGCAGACCAGGCTGCCCAGAGCCACATCCAGCCTGGCCTTGAATGCCTCCAGGGATGGGCATCCACAGCCTCCTTGGGCAGCCTGTTCCAGTGTGTCACCTTATTGGGTTTCTCCTCTGTTTCTCTTCCCACCATCCTGTCCCCCCTTCCCAGACAGGGTGGCTGTGGGAGTCCACCCAGCAGAGGCAGGATGGGGAGCACCAGTGCTTTAGGGAGCTCTCTACTGAGAGAACTGCACACAAAAAAACATTTTAACCAAAATTTTTTCCTTTTCAGAATCACAGCATGTGATCTGCACCAACAGAGGGGGGTTCCGGCTGTGTGTTTGATGTTTCTCCTTATCCCAGGATGGGGCTGCACAGCACCTGCGGGCCGTGGACCTTCTGATGTCCCCAGGAGGTCCCCTCTCACGCTGTAAGACAGCAGTGTTGTGGCTGCACAGAGGTGTGGGGCTGGGCTGCCTCTCAGTCCCCCGACAGCTCCGGTGGGTACGTGGCTGTGCTGAACCTGCAGTGAAGCTGAAACGTTCCCTGAGAAGTGGAAGTTTGTCCTTGCTTTAACTCCGGTGCCCTCCACTGCCACGCAACAGCCTCTTCAAAGGCATTTAGTGCCTCGTCAGGCTGCAAAAGCACCTGGATGCCCAGACATGCCCGCGCATACCTTGCTGTTAAGGTCTGTTAGCCTTGTGACAGTGCTAAAAGCGTTCATGCAGGCAGGGAGCACTTCGTGCCAGGCCTGTTGGAGTCTGGGCCTTGCACCTGTGTCCATCGCTCCGGCTTTTCTCCCCAGTGGTGCCGTGGGGGGTCAGGATGGGGCCAGGCACCTGCTGTCCCCTGGGCAGAACTGATGGCAGAAATCCAGGCCTGCGGGTGCTTGAGGAACCAGAGCTGTGCACACGGCGGTTTCCTGGTGGGAAGCCAAAGAGCAGGAATAGGGGCTGCCCTCCCTGCGGTCTTACAGTTGCAGTTTGTGAACGCAGACCTGGCTGAGGAAATCCTGTGGTCCTCCTCCAGCCAAACGAGTTCATCAAAAGTGGGCAGGGAAAAATACTGAGCTGCTGTTGTGCTCTAAATTGGTGTCTGTTTCTCATTTAGGTCCCTGTGCTGTTTCTGTGCCAGACTTGGTTTGTCAGCCCCGGGGCGGCTCCTGTTTGCCCCAGAGGGCTCTGCTGGGGACAGTGACAGCGATAGGGATGGTGGTGGCTCCTGTGCTGCCTGCAAGGAGAGAGTGATGCCGCTCGGTGCCTGGCTGTGGCTGGGGAATGCTTTGGGGTTTGGGGATACGGGCCAGGAATGGAAATACATTTGTTCTGGTTCTGGGGCAATGCAGGGCTCTGCCCAGGTGCAGGATTACCAGGAGCAGCACCTGAGGCAATCTCTCCTGTTCTGCTCCTGCCTGGGAATCACATTTGGGAGGGTGGGGGTAGCAGGAGCCCCACGGACCTCCCTGGGGCTGGCAGTGATGTGGGCATAAAAGTGGGGGACCTGTGGCTGCCTATCGCCTGCACCAGAACTCTCAGCACTTTGGGGACGTGTAGGTGAGGCTGGAGAAACCCGGTGTAGAGGCTGCACGTGGCTGAAAACATTGCTGCATCCCTGGCAGCTCATCCTGCCGGCTGAACTGTGCTCAGGAGGGCACTGAGAGGGCTCACATGGGTGAGGGGCTGAGCCTGCTGAGGATGTGGCTGCTGGGGGCCCTGGGCTGCGAATCACTCACCATGGAGCTGGACAGAGCAGCACAGGGCTCTGACTGTGCTGTCTATGCACTGCAAGCAAAATATCAGCTGGTCTCTAAGTGTGGAAGGTTCCTGGCAAAGCAGTTAGCTGTTGTTCCAAGAACATTTCTCCTGTTACAGCATCTGTTATTGCTGGACGCCGCTGCCCCTTGCTGTCAGATCTGTGACCTCTCTGCTGCAGGACCATGGCTGGTGTTGGGCCCCTGGCTGCCTCCAGCATCAGCCCCACGTTGGCCTTGCTGAGTCCCTGCTGTGATGGATGTGGCACATCCAAACCACGGCATCTCCCAGCCCCACGACAGCCCCCAGGTTAGAGCAGAGCAGCCTGGGGGCGATGAGGCCGCCCCGGGCTGTGTTATCAGCTGCTCTGCTCACAGCTTTTATTTTTAATTGGGTGGAGAGTGGAAAACCCTGTGGCCCCTTTCTGTATAAACAAGAGAGATTTATGGTCAGCTGCCCAGCTCTCCAAGTTGGGACTAACGAAGTCCTCTTTCATCTGCCTTATCTTTATTGCTGAGCTCTCCATTGGGCTGAGCTGCAGCGCCTGCAGCCGCCCCGAGCACCGTGCTGCGTGTTGGCCAGCACAGATCGTGGTGGGTGGCACTGTGCTGCTGCCCCACGCGTGCCCCAGGGCCTTCGAGCAGCCCAGGCCGTGTGTCCCCGCATGGCAGGGTCAGGCTCCATGTACCAGGCTGCAGGCAGACCCTGTGATGGCACAACTGCTGCCAGTGGAGCTGGTACATAGGATCCCCATCTACAAATAGGAAAGGAATTTTTCACTGCTAGCAGCAGCAAGAGGATTGCCTTCTGTTCCAATGAAGGCTCTCTGGAGTATGGATGTTTCTTTATCCTTTTGGATTGAGGGCACAAATCTTTCCAGGCTCTCTTTCCCTCCTCTCCCCTTCCTCCCCATGCCTCTCACTCACAGGGACACGCAGCTGTCCAGGCAGTGAGGACCAAGAGCACTGTGGTCTCTCAGCCCTGCCCCAGGTCAGGCCACCTCGGTCCCCTGTTCAGACACACTGGGATGCTCAGGGACAGGGCAGCCCCGTGCTGACGCAGGCTGTGCGCAGAGCAGGTCCTGATGGCTGCACAGCGTCCTGCTCCAGGCCCTGCTGGGTGGCGGGGACACAGAGCTGGGAGGACAGACTGCTTCAGGTGGTTGGGTTCTCCCTTCTTCACTCGCTGGCTTTCCTTAAGGGTGTGAGTGACCTTTTGGCACCCTGCTGCCCATGGACACATCGTGGTGCTGTGTGGTTCGGAAACTGCTGCTGCCCTTCTGCAAAGCTGCTCAGGAGCTGCTCCCTCCTCTGCCTTCAGCCTTAGGGGACACCGGGAGCAGCGGGGCCATCCTGGTGCCACGGCATGGCACACTCCAGCCTCGGCTCCACAGCTGGCAGCCGTCGTCTGCCCTGATGTCCTGCATCCGCAGCCAGCCCAGCGCAGGGCAGCACCGCACCGCGCCCAGCTGAGTGTCACCGGGCTGCCACACAGCAGCTCCTGCCCCACGGGAAGCCCAGGGCTCCACCTGAACCCAGCTGCAGGGAGGGCACCGGTCCTCCTCCCACGGAGGGCTAATGACTCGTTTGGGCTTTCCCTGCGTGTCTCTTAGTTCATTACTCTCAGCAATTAGCCCTTGGGAGCGGCTGGGGAGTTGCTTCTGTTCGTTCTTTCTCATGGGAGTTTCACCGCAGAAGCTCTCCTCCGTAATTTGCTCTGATGTCTCTCCTTGCCCCAGCTGAACCTGTGTGGCAGCCGTGACCTCAGCTGCCCACCTGTGGAGGTGAATAATGGGGCCGTCCCACTGTAATGCGCACATCTGCAGCTGGCCCTGCACTGCCATGGAGCTCCATCTTCTCCCTGCTGATGCAAGGGACGGTCTGCTCTCCAAAAGGAGCTGCTCTTCTGCTCTTTATGCAGCTGAGACGTCTGGGGCCGGACCCTAAGCTGCACACAGATGTAGTTGCACATGCTGGAGTTGTTTCCCCCATGCTGGGAGATTAAATGATATACCAGAATTAATTTGGTGAAGAACTGATGTGTCACAATGAGTACATCGGGAGGTCAACCTTCAGAGCTCTTCCTCCGCCCGGCCACACACTGCCATGGGTTACACACCTTCACGTGCTGGCAAACCTGTCTCATTGCTACCGTGATGGAACAAAACCCCAAGGAAGGGGTGGAACAGCCGCCCAGAACAGGAGATGCACAGATCTGTGCCTGCTGTGATCCTCCTGACCCCAAGTGCAAACAGGCTGGAGACACAGAGCTGAGAACACCGCATCCATTGACATGCTTCTACTTTTAACATGTTAAAGACCATGTCTGTAACCTGCTCTAATTTTAGGCCGTGGTATATCTGCACTGAATTCCTAGCATTGAAGAATGAGCACAGGTGTAAAATTAGATGCATTATTTATGGGCTGGCGGTTACCACTGCTCCATCCTTAGCAGTGCACTGTTCATTGGTGTTGGCGTTTCTGCCGCCCGTGCTTTGTACCAATGGTTGACCACGGCTCTCCCACCCTCAGATCAGTCTGCACTCCACATCTTGTTACCCAGGCAGAGGATCGTAGAGAAAAGACACCACTGTGGTGTTCAGGGATTGGGATCAGTTCAACACAGCTGTTCTCAGTGGCTTTGGCCAACAGGGGCTCCCCCAGGCACGCTCAGCCAGACACAGGGCAAGCCTGAGGGGGGCTTCTGCTCTCAGCTGGAGAAAAGCTCACGTGGACTCACTGCCATGTCAGTGTCAATCCACGAGCATAGCCCAAATTCCATGATCAGGAATGCTAACTAAGGTACTTAGGTGAGGGTGGCCAGGCAACACGCTCCCTTCCCCAAGGTT
>JAOWBP010004028.1:17127689-17148828 GCA_028571105.1 Tragopan temminckii | reverse complement strand
AAAACACTGCAGATTTCATTTTGAATTCTTGGTTGCACTTTCTCTAAAATTAAATAAATATGTATAATAATGTGAAAACCCCACTGTTTAGCAAGTGGTGAAGTATTTAAAAGAGATGATTTAGTTTTAGCACTGTCAGAATTGCCAAAAAAAACCCCAAACCATGAAATAAAATTATGTGGGTGTTGATCTGAACTGTTGCTTGACCTGAAACAAGTCCAGCAGTTTAATGGCACACATACAACTTTGTATTTCCATATGTCTAAAGCATGATGACCAGTAGTGAAGCACATGGAATTATATAGGCAGCAGACAGAGGTTTTAGTTCAGATGAAATAAACTGTCCTAATGACTTCAGTGAAGAGCAAGTGAATTTCTTGTGAATTGATGTTATGTGACAAATAAGCTTTCTGAGAAACAGCATAAGCATGTTGAATTTGTGTATGGTGCTTCTGACTGCACGTTCATGATAGATCCTGAACTGATATTGGTGTTTTCTAGGTAGAAACGCATTGCACCTAGCTGCAAAGTATGGACATGCTTTATGTCTGCAGAAGCTGTTGCAGGTACTGAAAAATAGAATTTGTCCTTCATTATGGCTTTTACCCTTTTGGTAGGGGAAGCTGACCTTACATATACCGGTCTGAATTTTAAGGTAATCTACTTTTTCTGGTTTAAAAAACAAACCTGATAGTCATGGAGAAAATATCTTTTCGGATGAAATAACAGGAGTGGCTGGATGTATGGAAGTGAAGATAAACAGCATTCTTTTGCTTCTTCACAAACGTTCAAAGTTTCTACCTTCTAAAGAAAGTGAACTTGAGCATCTTCTAAAGATTAGTGCTCCTTTTCTGAATCACTTTGCTTTTAGGAACAGCGATCCTGAAAGGTCTGCACAAGAGAAGCATTTGCTTTGAAAGATGGGCAGTTATGTCCAGCAGTCTTTCCTTAATGAAACAGTATTGCAAGGGGATTGTTTGCGGTGTGATGTTTTTCTTCGTTTATTTTAATTTGAACTCTTAATGAGCTTCTAATAAGTCTTTGGTTTACTTGACAGGTGTCTGCATGCAGACATAATTGGCACCTTTTGTGTAGAGTGACAGAGCTACTAGCAATACTGGTTGCAAAGGAGCAATGATGAATAGCAGAGAGGTTCTTAGCTGTAGTGAACAAACATTTGAAAGTTTGTGAAAACTCTGTGATGGATTGTGTGATTGCTTTGTACGGTCTTAATTTACTTCTAGAACTTCTCAACAGTGTGTGTTCAAAGCACTGAAATGCATGTACCTATAGATGCTCTTTTTCTGTATGTCAGTGTGCCTGGAATCTGCAGAGGTACATTTTATCCTTATTGATTCTGTCTTGCTTTAGTTAAAAGCTCAAAACCTTTCAAGTGTTCTAAATGCAATCTGAATGGTAGCTAATAATTGAAGTTATTTATTTTGACAGTACAATTGTCCAACAGAGAATGTGGATCTTCAAGGAAGAACAGCTCTTCATGATGCAGGTAAAAGGTTTTGCTTTTTCTCCTAACAGCAGTATGAAATCTAGATTTAATAATGGCATGATTCTCAGATGTCTAATTCTTTTAAAATTATCAGCTTTATGTTGTAATGACACTTAGCCTCAGTAGCAAACTTGTTAAGACTTATCAGAAATTTTTAGATCTACAACGTCTTCTGTGAATTGACTAGTACTATCTAAAGCTGTACCATTAAGCAGTGTGTTAGAGCAGTGATGCACCCCAAGAAGTATTTGGGGTTTCATGAATACTTCAGCAGTATAACCTGCTCTTCATTCTTCTCTTGCAAGCTATGTCAGACTGTTCCTCTAGCATACAACTCCTGTGTGACCATGGGGCTTCAGTGAATGCAAAGGATGGAGTAAGTTGTTGCTAGTACCTCTCTCCCATACAAGCCCTGCTGTATTCTTGTGTGCTTTCTCTACATCCTTTCCCTTTCCTTTTTTCATTCCTTTTTTCCCCTCTTCAGGATGGGAGGACACCACTGGTGCTGGCCACTCAGATGTGTCGCCCCACAGTTTGCCAGCTTCTTATAGACAGAGGAGCAGATGTCAATGCCAGGGACAAACAAAACAGGTAATGCATGCAAAGTGTTCTCAGAATGCCTGCTGTGACCATTCAAGGGTAGAACGTTCTCTGTTGGCTTTCAGGCTGCAGAATGAATGTTAAATTGAGCAAAAAAAAAAAAAACAACAAAAAAAAAAACAACCAACCAAAACAAAAAACAACTCTGACCTGGGACTTCGTCCAGAAATTGTCCCAATTCAATAATGCAAACAAACTTGACTTTTCTTATTGCTTGTTCTTGCATTTAAAATACATCTAGATAGACTTAAGAGGAAAGAATTGTATGTGATGCCCAGCAGAGAAATGGCAATTGGTTGCTTTAAGAATTCATCTGTCCACTGCTGCAGCTTATACTTTTTGAGACTGATATGTAAAGCATATCATGATGAAAGCAGTACTTCTTGAAAAAGTACTTGAGTCCCACTGGGGCTTCTGAGGGACTGGAGGGCCTTGAGTTGTTTCTTTCTGTATTTATGGAGGAGGCGTAGCAGGGAGCATGTAACTAGCTGCTGCTTTTGCTGGATGTTTCTTGGAGGACCCCTTCCTGCTGGTAATGGACTTGGGTCTGGTGGGAGGCAAAGCATGGGTGCGTGCATTGCATGTTCTGAAGCTGGCAAACGTTTGTTTGGGAGGCATTGCCAGGGTTCTCAAGCACTTGTTGGAACTCTGTCTAAACTTCCTCTTGTATTTGTTGTGTCTGTTGATGTTTGTATGTAAACAGAGTAAGCCAAAAATCACAGGAGTTTTCAAAGTAATTGGGTGGTGCTCTCAAAGCAGTTAGTTTGTGCTGGGTTTTATGAAAATACTGCTATTAGTGTTTTGCTTTTTACAAATATTTGTAATCTACTAAATGACTTTTTAATGTTTAGTTTCCTCTCTTGTTAAGTGAAAGATTCCTTCACTCAACTTTCCATGATTAGACATAAGTGTAAGATTATTTCTTTGAGCGCTCCTCTGAAAGCATAAGATCCCAGAGTTTCTGAATGCAATCTTTCTCCCCATCCCCAGGACTGCCCTAATGTTAGGCTGTGAATATGGCTGCAAGGACGCGGTAGAAGTTTTGCTCAGAAATGGTGCGGATGTTAGTTTGGTTGATGGCCTTGGTCATGACTGTGCTTACTATGCCAGAATTGGTGACAATATTGACATTTTGGCTTTAATAAAAGCTGCCGTTGAGGATTCCAGCAAAGGTATGAATGTGGCTGCTGCTGCTTGCTGTTACTCTTTCATTTGGGTTGCATATCTTTGTGCATGTCTTTGAATGTACTCTTTGGAGGACAGCTGCAGTCCTTTAAGCAAAAAGCTGATAAACAGCCTGCATGGGAGGGTTGAGAGGAGAGGGGGTTTGGTTTTTTTGTTTCTTTGTCTGTAGTAAAGTCTTTAAAGCTAATGCAGGCTGTGATGTGATGAGGTGCAGGGTATTAGTATTACTGAACTGGTCTTGCAGTACTGATCATAGCTGTTCTTGAGCATTATTTATAGAATATCTTGTACTTGCAAAATGCTTTATTTTTTTAACTGAATTTGGGGAGAGGGGAGCTACTTCTTGAAATGGCTTCCTAACAAAGTGAAGTAGACTTGCAAAGTATGTTGTGTGAATCTGAATGAAATGAATTTTTCTTTAAATTCTTATTTTGTGTTGGTTTTCTAGCAAGAGATACCATGAAGAGAGGGCAGCCTGAACAGAAGGTGAGGCTTGCTGTGGTATCTCATAAGGCTGCCTTATGGGAAGGTGTGGGAGAATACATAGTGTTAGTGAAGTTTCCCTCTTCTGTAACACTTACTCTCTTATTTTTCTGCTCTGTGGGGTGAAGCCCAGAATGATTTTTGGATTTTTGGGCCTGGCTTGGGGTCTATGTTAATTTTCAGTAAACTTCCAGCTGTTTGGAGCTGGAAGTGAGCTATTGCTGAACAAGGAGCAGGTTTTTGTCTCACTGGGACAACATCTTCAAAAGCCTGTTGTTCCCTGAAGTAGCTTGGGGGCACCTAATGTTTTTAAAAAGGGATGTGACTGGGGGAATGAAGTCAACTTGTTTTCAACTCTAATTATGTGGTGTGTGTATTTCTGTTTAAAAAAATACTTGACGTGCATATTTGCTCAGTAGTATTGCTTCCTCCCCACCCCCCCCTTGGATGTTGAAATGGAACCTGGATAAGTGTTGTCAGAACACACCAGGAAGATCAATTAATGCTTTAATGTTGCTGTAACAGATGAACAATATGTCACAAAAGTGGAATCGGCTGCATGCACAGGAAGAGGTGAATGTCAAGCTGTATCAGAAGGAACATAATGCTCAGGTAAGTGAGAAGGGTTTCTGAGTTATGTATTCCCATACGTATCATGAACCAGGCATTAAAGACAAGGTGTGATTTTAAGCACTAGCAATTCCATTTAGGAAGATCATACAGATATTGCTGTTTACTTAAAACTTAATTGCATGAGTAAAGTGACAATTATGCAGATAAGCTGTAAACTTTTGCAAGATTTTTTATATTAAATACTTTTAAGACATGAGATGAGACTTGCCCTTTCCCATCTCTTAACTTTTGGTGCCTGCTACTTTCACCTGCAGTAAGATCATAGGGTCACAAAGCAGGAAGATGTTTAACATTCTCAGAAACGTATGCTTGTCTTTCTAAAGCTAACTTGCATCATAATTGCTCTATTAATTGGTGTTTAATTTTCTCATCTTCCTATCATGTCATTACAGTTTATGAAAAGGTGTATAACACTTTAAGCTATGGGGAGCAACCCACTGAGATACTGATGCTTTCATTTTGAAATCCTTTTTACTACAAAGGATAAGAATCTCTAAAAGCAGCACTTCTGTTTTGAGCTAAAGTAGTTTCCACTATTAAGAAGGTGATTATCTAGCAGTGGGTTAAGCAGGCTTTGTTGGATGTAAGCACTGGGCTGATTGAAGATCTGAAGACCTATCATTTCCATGCATTGGAATTCTGTGCATTGCTAGGGTGATTCTTGTGGTCGCTGGAACAGAAGTCCATTCAAGTTGCTATGCTTCATGCCAGTGAGGCCTTTTCAATACATACATTGGGTTTCAGGAACTGTTTTAATACTAATTATTGTTACATGCTAATAGACAACCACTTGAGAGCTTTCAGCATTGATTGTAATCTTACTCTGCTTGTACTTTCAAAGCCTGTATGTACACGAGAAGGAATTATCTAGAGACAAAAAGCTTGGAGACCTTGAAAGTTGTACTTAAGTAAACTTCAGAATGAGGCAGAGCTAAAGTAAGGCAACAAAATCATTGGGGCTTTTAAAGTAAGGCTTGATGTCGTTAATGACTGTTAAAGTTGTTGGTACAAACTCATTAGTTTTCCCTGTGTGAGTGTGGTGTATTTATTCTGCTTTTTTTTTTTTTTTTTTTTTAGGAATTGGAGTTAGAAAATCAGGATTTGAAGGATCGAATGAGAGAAGTGCAAGAGGAGCAAAGGATGTTGCTGGATAGAATCAGTGGGCTTCAGCTGCAGTTAACTGAGGTAAAACCACTAGTCTTCATGGAGTTACTGCAGATTACTTCTGTAGATGCTGCTATTACTTGTGCTGCAAAAACCTTCAGTCTGTAATCATTCAAAATGTGAGGAGATGCTACACCTTTGTCTACTGCTCCTCATAAAGTTGAGCAATAGCATTTATAGCTACATTTCATAATGTAATTGGACCATGAGGCATTCTTGTCTATTGTAATTCAGAAAGTCAGCTTAACTTGCCATTTAAATGTAGCTATTGTGCATTGGTACTTATCAGAGCCATTGCTTATTTTCCAGCAGTTACTTAAAGTGGAAACAGGAAAAAAAACAAACCAACAAACTCTTCAGTTAGGAAAAAGTGGTGGAGAAAAGATTTTCAGTTTTGGTTCATTATCTGAAATTTAAGTTCTGTTTCTTACAAAAACAAACCCAAACTAGCCCTGCTCTTCTCCTTCAAAACAAACAATACCCAACTCTCCTCCTCCGCCCCTCCAAAAAATCCCAAAGAAACCATTCTGCCTCTTCATATTCATGTTCTAAAATCAATAACTTTTTACTGAGAAGCTGCATTTTTCTGCTTCAGTGACATAACAGCAGGGTATTCCATTCTCTTAGTACGAGTGTGGAGAGACAGTGTTCTGTCAACATCCTTATTTGTTTTTCTTTTGCTAGAGGTTAGAAGGCAAATGCGAGGTGGGCAGTATATTGGGAGCATGTAGGATGAGAAACTGGGTAGACTCATCAATTAATGTACAGTGTATAAGCCCCTTAAAAACAGTATTGAAAAATGATTTGTGGGGGGATTTTTTGTTATTTTTGCAGGAACAAATGTTTGCAGATGATCTTGAAAATGAGGTATGATATATCACTTTGAAGTGTAATAGAACCGTGGAATAGGGGAAATGAGTGTTGAATTTAAGAGATGGTATTTAAAGCTATGGAGGAAAGGAAAGCTGTATGTAAATGTTAAATGAAGTATCTACTGATATGTGTTCAGTTCATAGAGCTGTATGGTATTTGTATTGCTACAAATGTTGTAACTGCTGTTTCACCTTAAAAGCAGTCTTAGTATTGTAAGCATCTGTTGAAGTAGTGACTTTCATTTATTTGCATTGTGTTAGTGAAACTATTGCACGTGATTTTAGTACCTGTTTTCTTGACTGCTATGAGACTGTTCTTGTAGAGACATAGTTTTGTAGAAGATTTTAGCTTAAAGAATTTAGATATTCTCTCAGTACTGATTTTTTTTTTTTTTTAGTTGAAATTCTCTTTAAACCACTTTTAAAAGATACTTATCTTTTGAATCTGGCCATCCTTGTGGCTTTGGCTATTTGGCACTTTCTATTCTCTTTCAGAAAGATGAGTTGAAGAAAATCCTGAATACGAAGGAAAAACAGCAGGAAGAAAGCTTAAGGACTATTGAAGCTCTGAAAGCTAAACTCAAATATTATGAAGTATGTTAACTGATTTGAAATGCCATACCACATGGATATTTACTATGTCAATACTTAATCTTTTTAATTATTGAAAGTCTTGAGTTTTATCTCACTTAAAGTTTTCTGCCTTTTTATCTGTAGCTTAAATGTGATAACTCAGTGTAAACTTTCAGCTTTTATTTTTTGTATTTTCTGTTGCTTGCTTGTAGGTTGACTTAGTGGGATCTGGAAGTAACTTCAGTAACAGTAAGTGTTGTATTTAACTCCTAAAGCTTGCCATGCAGTGTTGGAGAACAGCTTTTTCTTCTCTTTGTCCTTGCTATAGACAAACATGTCTGTCCACACTTCCTACCTCATAATACAGATAGCTGGGTGCTAGAACACATTGATAAAACTCACGTATGACTGTTTTTGTGAAATCTTGGATGTCTTCTAATGATATGAAAAACAAACCAAGTGAAATCTTTGCTTCAAGAGAGTCCTTCTGTTCTTCGTATCTTAAACACCACAAATTCTTGCCTGTCTGTGCATTCCTTCTGCTGGACGAGGCAGTCGATCATGAGTGCTTCAGCACAGGGAAATTTGAAGACAACTTTAAGCACAGTACCTCAGCTTACACTTCTGTTAAAAATGATTCAATTTCCAGAAGCTGGAGTCTTTCATGTCCAACTTGGTTACAGGCCTGTCCTGCATTTGTTTAGCTTAAAATATCACCAAATCTGTTGTGAACCACAACAAGAGCTGTTTGGCTGCCTGGAAGGTTTATCTGGAGTGCAAAGGAATACTTCTCCCTGTTGTATTCTTTTAATGGGTAATTCAAGGCAGTCCCCAGGGCTCTCTTACAGAACAGCACCCAGCCTGGGGTGGCAGGGGTGTCTTTCCCTTTATAGGAGTTTGTCCAGGCTTCCTGCCTTACTTAATTTGAGGGGTGTTGTTTTAATACCAGATACTTAAACACCAACCTGCAACATAGCACAGTCCCATAAAAAAGAATTAGTAAGGAAAAATGTAGTTGAGATTTGTGTAACTGTTTCTCAACTAAATGTTATTTGCTTTGAAAATCTAGGAAAAGAAGATTTACTTAAGCAAGGCCAAGTGTTTGCTGTGGAATCACAGGTAACATTTTATTACTAGAATCCAGAGATGGTTATTTTTGGGAAAGCGAAAAATTCTTATAAATGTGCACATAATAAACTGTTTCTGTAATACTGGCCTCGCCGTGTTTTTAACTGCTGGTGCCCTCTAGGGTTGCATATGTGACATAGCTGTAAATGCTGCAGAGGCATCAGTACTGAATGGTCTGTAATGGACATTCTTGAAAAGGAATCCGACAGAAGCCTGGGGCAGCAGTCATAGTGCACAGTGCAATTGTTTTTCATCTCCCTAACTTTTCTCCTGCTTTAAATTCAGTTAAAATCTAGACTATTTTTCTGCCAGCTAAATAATAATTTCCTGCCTATTTTGATTGCTGATAGCTAGCTATCTTCACAATTTGACCAAGCAAAAAAACCAACAAAATTCAAACCTTATCCCAAGCCAGAATTAAGTGGCTTTAAGCTGATCAGGTCTGCAAGTGACCTGAAAGTAGTAAGTGCTTGGGACATGACCAAGTCAGTGCTATGGAATAGCCGTAATGGCTGGCAGCAAAGTGAAGGTTGGTACTAAAGAAAATGCAAAACACCAAAGCTTCTTACTACTTTATAATATTTTTTTTATGTTCTTTGCCAGACTGTAAGTAAAGTGACTGTTTTCTTCAGTCATTGTGGAGTGAATCATGCGTGGAGTGTTAATCATGGTGTACTCAGTCTGTTCCAATTCCTTTGACCACTATTTTCATATGCTTGTTGGCAGGGATGCTTACAGGAAATTCAAATATTTTTGAGTAGATATGATTAAATGTGAATAACGATGGAAAATGAAACACAGGAACAGCACATCCATTTTAACATCAGTGGGGTCTGACTTGTAAACAATAACTAGAAGTATAATCAGAGCTTTTATTGCTGACATAATATGGGCAAGTGTAGGTCAGTGTATTTCTTAAAAAAAAATTAAGAAAACAAAAAATATCTCAATGTTATGCTTGTCAGCATAGATTTAATGTAGTTATGAATATGACAATGGGTATGGATAAAACTTGTAAGCATGCTTACGCTTTTATGCCAATTTATCTTCAGTCTAGGTCTATGCTGAGACCCCTGGAGCTGTCCCTGCCTCACCAATCACCCAATTCTGAGAGAGAAACTTTAAAGAAAGAACTTGACAACATGAGGACTTGCTATGGCGCAGCAAAAGAAGAAATAAGCAAATTGCAGAGAGAACTGTCTCACAAGGTATCCGAATGTAAAGCTTTGGCATCAGAGTGCGAAAGAACCAAGGAAGAATCTGATGGACAGATAAAACAATTGGAAGATGCTTTAAAAGATGTGCAGAAGAGGATGTTTGACTCAGAAGGCAAAGTTAAGCAAATGCAGACCCACTTTCTTGCTCTGAAAGATCACCTGACTAATGAAGCTGCTTCAGGAAACAGTAAGCTAACAGAGGAGCTGAAGGATCAGTTGAAAGAAATGAAAACAAAGTATGAAGGAGCCTCTGCTGAAGTGGGTAAGCTGAGGAACCAGATTAAGCAGAATGAATTGCTAGTGGCAGAATTTAAGAGAGATGAAGGAAGGCTGGTGGAAGAAAATAAAAGGTTGCAGAAGGAACTTGTTAAGTTGGAGATGGAGCGAGATAAAAGGGAAAGAAGTGTCATGGAGTTAGAAGGGCAGCTCAAAGAAACAGCAGCAAAGTTAGCGCACACTGTAACTTCAGAGAAATTTGAAAACATGAAGAGTTCACTGTCAAATGAAGTGAATGAGAAAGCAAAGAAGTTAGCAGAGATTGAGGGAGAGCGTGAAAAACTGCAGGCAGAGATCGGGGCTTTAAAAAGGGAATCCGATAGTCAGAAGGCTAAACTTGCTCAGCACGTAAAGCCAGAAGATCACGAGCAAATGAGGAGTGGCTTTGAGCAAAAAAATGAGGAACTGGAGAAAAGAATTTCTGAATTGTCACAAAAGAATCAGACTCTGCAGAAGGAACTTGAAAGATTTCAGACTGATAACAAGATGCTTAAGCAACAAATCCAAGTATTAAAAACTGAAATTAAAAGCCAGAACGTGCCTTTAAAAATTCATGAAGAACTGAAAAAAACAAGTGACGTGACTGTTGGTGATCTGACCAAAAAGCTTTTTGAAATAACAAGGAAATATAATGAAAGCAAAGCAGAAGCTGAGCGTTTGCTGGCAGAGAAGAACAGCTTAAGTGAGAACGTGAGCCACTTGCAGGCTGTGTACCTGTCTCCAGAGCAACACAGAGAAGAAATGGAAGCTTTAAAATCCAGTGGCACTGAGCTTGAAAAGCAGCTTGCCGAGCTTCAGAAAAAATATGATGATGAACAAGAAAAGTTGTGCAAACTCGTCTCTGAAAACACGGCCATAAGAGAGTCTGTGAAGGATCAGTATGTTTTGGCTGCAACGCATGAGGAGATTAAAACTGCTCTGAATAATGCACTGGAAAGGAGTAATAAGGAGTTGTCAGATCTGAAGGAAAAGAACGAAGAGAGAAAGCAAGAGTTTATGAGAGTAGATAAAGAAAACGGGGCTTTGAAAGATAAGGTGAAACTCTTACAGAACCAATTACAAACTGAATGTGTAAGTTTAAAAGAGCATGATGCTAAAGTGACTGCTTTGAATAACAGTGTGCGAGAGCTTCGGGAAAACAATGCTGCAATTACTGCTGAATGTAAGAGGAGTCAGGAGGAGATTTTGCAGTTACACAGAGAAATTGAAGCCCAAAAGAAGGAACTTGACACAATTCAAGAATGCATTAAGTCAAAATATGCCCCAGTTGCCTCCTTTGAAGACAGAGAACAAAGCTTTGAAGCCACGGTGAAAGAATTAAAAGCACAGTTGCAGGAACAGATGCGGAAGTGTGAAGTAAGTGAGGAGGAGAGTAGGAAGTGCAAGGAGGAGAATGGAAAGCTCAAAAAAGGCATTATGTCCATCCAGAATGACTTGCAGCAAAACTATGTCCTTGCTGAGAAATGCCATGAAATGGAAAAGATGTTTGCAAGCAAAATGGAGGAGCTGAACAAGCAATTGAGAGAGCTGCTGCAGAAACATACAGGCAAAAAAGATGAAAAAGATGAGCTGAAAGAGAGCGCCAGGCAGGGTGTAGCTGTGCAGGCTCCTGTGGGCAGTCAGCATCTGTCTGTGGAGCAGATTGATGCGTTGAAGAACGCTCTTGGGCACACTATAGAGGATCTAAAGGAAGCTCTCAGAAGTAAGAAGGAACGTTACGATAAAGAGACACTGAAAGTAGGAGAACTGCAGCAGGAATTGTTGGATCTGAAGAAGTCTTCGGTACCTTTGGTAGAATATACGAAAATGAAAGAAATGCTAGAACAAGAAATCCTAGCAGCTAAAAGCAGTTTAAAAGAGAAGGAAGGAGAAAGCCAAGTTAAAAGTGAGGAAATCTTGAAGTTGCAGGCTGAGATTCAGCGTAATCAACAAGCTCTAACAGACCTGGAGAGCAAAGAAGTGATTGACTTATCAGAATACAACTCCATGAAAAGTGCTCTGGAGGCCCAGATTAATACCATAGCTGAAAATCTGTCCAGTGTAAACAAAAAGTATGAGGAAGCATGCGAGGAGGCTTTGCAAGCTAAGAGGAGCGAGCGCTCTTTGAAAGATGAAAAGGAATTGCTCCAGTTACGGAGCTGCAGTATTGAGCAGGAAATTAAGGACCAGAAAGAAAGGTGTGATAAATCACTGACGACAATTATTGACTTGCAGAAGAGAATACAGGAGTCTGCAAAGCAGGTGGAAGCCAAGGATAACAAGGTAGGCTGTCAGGTACTCAATGGGCCAAGCCTTTTCAATGCAGTAGCAATGGGCTCTTACAGCTGCTTAGCTGTTCAAGTATGACTTTGTGTGCTAGGCGTTAGGTACCCAGGGCTGATCCAAACCCATGAGCAGAAGCCCTAGGTTTCTGTGACAGTATACTAAACTTCTCAAATTCCTTTTTAGTTTTGGGTACTGATGAGGTGATAACCACCATGACTTCCGTCCTGCATTCCATACTCTTGGTGTATGAACTCATTCTTCCATTGGTTATTGGTCACCTGAGTGTTTATAGCTGTCTTTTAAATACAGAGAGTATTCTTGCCTTGGTTTCATGTATTGTAGTTAAGAATAAAAATGCTAGATTACCACTTTTTCAGGAAGTGAGGCCTTCTTAAATGAGTTTGTTCTTCTTTTAAAGATAACAGAGCTGCTTAATGATGTGGAACGATTAAAACAAGCTCTTAATGGCTTGTCTCAGCTTACGTATACCAGTGGGATTCCTGCAAAGAGGCAGAACCAGCAGGTGGAAGTGCTCCAGAACCAAGTAAAAACACTGCAACAGCAGCTAGCTGTAAGTAATTATGCAAGGTGTCTGAAATGCAATAGCATTGCTTATGGTGATTCTTTGTAGAAGGAAATGTGCATATGGGCAGTAGAACACTGGGGTTGATTGTGAGCTCAGGCTTTGGGGAGAAGTGGGAGTGTTCATAAGTGTGCTTTTCTGTCTCTGATTGCTTCTGTCTGTAAATTTGTCTGCTTCTGTGCGCTTAGAGTTGCAATGTTAGGAACTCTTCCAGATGAAACAGACAGGATTTGTGCTAAAGAAATATACTGCTGTAGTTCATGCCAAGACCATTTCTGTGTGCAAGTTCCACATTAATATTTTGTACGAAAAAGACCAACCATGTATTTTTTCACTCCAAAAGGAAGTGAAGTGGTCTTTTATTAGTGGATTTGGTAGACTTTGTATTCCCTTGTCTGCAAACATTGAGAAGTGTGTTGCTTATCATTAAGAACTAACAGCAGAGGGGAGCACTTCACAGTAAGTGCTGTGATTTTTTTTTTTTGTATGCACACATGCATGTTAGTGGCTTCTGTGGCTTAATATAGCTGATAGCTAAAGCTGTGTAGGTGAGCGAAGTTAGGTATCAGTAAATCTGTACAGAACTAGAATGGAATTTGAAAAATGACTCTTTTCTTGATTAATGGAGGGAATATAGCTAAATTCAACCTTGAAATTTTGCTTTGACTAGTATTTCTATACTAGTGCACAGAACCAAATCCACAAACTTGGAATTAGATAAGAATAGGTGTTAATTTGACTTCATCTCTTCTTTTTGTCTTCCTCTCTTCTTGTCTTCCTTTTTACAGGATGCTAAAAGGCAGCATCAAGAGGTAGTCTCAGTTTATCGGACACATCTTCTTAGTGCTGTACAGGTATGGTAGTTCTAAGTTCAGATGTTTTGTTGTGTCATCTGAATTTATAGATTCTCAAGATATTTTTGGCTGTCGTATTGGAAGATCTTAAGTAAACAATGCTAACTTCAAGTTTGTTTTCATGTTCAGAGTTAAATTTAGAATTGAATGATCCAGGAAAAGAAAAGCAATACCATGGCAGTCTTATGGTACTGCCCTCTTAGCTTTTGTCTCCAGTGTGACTATATGTAGCTGTTAGCTGCTCTGAGGTGATGGTGTTGGGTGATGTGAATGTATTAATTCTGCATTTTCCCAGGTAATGCTGGAGGGAAGTCACATTAAAGCTGGAAAGTGGAATGCAGGTCTATTGAGTGCTTATCACTGAACAAAGAGCTGAGCAACTAATTTCAGTATTGTGGCTTCAGATACAGAAGCACATAAAAGCAGGGCTGCTACAAGAGCGATCTGGCATCCAGAGAACAAGAATGATTTTTTTTTTTTTGCCCAAGCATGTTTTGAGATGATATGCTGCCACGTTGGGCAGGCTGTTCTTTCTCTCATGAGAAAACTGTAGCAGGATTCCTAAAGGATTTCAGAGTTGTCCAGAGTGGTGGAAATACGAGTTGTGACTTCTGGGCAATTTTGAGGGCCCTCCTAATGTTGTCTATGTATAGTTGATGTTTTATGAGACCTGTTGATTTTTTTTCTTTGTAACTGAGTGTTTGCTTGCTCTAGGGTCACATGGATGAAGATGTCCAAGCTGCTTTACTACAGATCATTCAAATGAGACAGGGACTTGTTTGCTGACATGCTTAGTGCCATTGCTCTTGAAGGCTGCTGCAGCTTGTAGGAGTGCTGTGATTACGGTCGTGATAACCTTTGTGAGTTTTATGTTGTTTTGATATTATGGCTGTAATTGGAATCCCTGGAAGTTACTCCATATATGAAACAGCTTACAAAGCCAAAATGTTTTATTCTAAAACAGTAAAGTAGAGCTACGAAGTCTCAGATCTGGCACTCCTTTCAGTAGATTCATAAAAGATGTAGAACGTGCTTTAAAGTTGGTGTACAAGCTGACTGTCAAAATGATGACATGGTAGTTAAATAATTGTATGTCTGATTGACCACTTCTTAAAACAAGGCCTATTTCCAGAAACTCTAGTTTATCCTATAACTTGAACTCTCATGGTATGGTTGAAAATAAATGGTGTTCAAATGAGCTTGGCAAGTATTGGAGCTGTATGACTCTTAACTGAAAGAGTGGGGTATTTTGTTTGTAACTGGAGCTGATTGTGACTATTACAACATGCTTAATAAGTCAGCTGCACAGCTAGATGGAAGGTATTTAGGTATGTGCTGTAACTTGGCTGGCCAAGTTATAGGTTTTGTTTAAATAAATTTTAAGATGCAGTGTCTTTTTTGCTTTTTTTTTATCAGACTTAAAAATTGGGTTTTCCATCAGAACTCTAGCCTTTGTCCCCTGCCCAAGAGACTTTTAATGAATTCTTCGTAATGCTGATTACTGTGGGCTGAAGTATAGGACTGGAATGTCGTGGTTTGTAGAGCAATGTTGTTTTTAAAACGCAATAGTTCTACTTGAACATAATTTCATTCTTCATTAGGTATAATATGGGTATAGACCAAGCAGCTCAGCAAGCTGTACATGAGATAATTCAATTACTGGATTTTCAAACACTGTTTCATGAAAGTTTAAGGTATTTTTCTCTTAACTGTAAATTGTGTACTATAACCTGATTATTTATGGGGAAAGATGCAAATAGTATGATGAATGGAATGAGAGCTTTTATTTGCTTAAAATTTACCTGTTAAAACAAGGTTTCATTTTTTTAACTGAAGGATATTTCCACAAGTTTTGTAACAGAAAATATGGACTTTGGGACTACCTAAAGTAATTAAAAAATGAGCCTAATAATGTATGCTGGTGTTCTAACAGTGCAGGCTGTAAGTGCTCTCAGTGGCCCCGTTAACTTCATGCTGCTGAGCTGAAAGCACTTGTTTATAACTAGCAAATAAGAACCTGACAGCCTGAAGCAGAGAAGACAAAGCTGCCTTCTCTGTGCTCTCTAAAGAACAAAGACTGAAGTTCAGAGTGCTGAATTCTCTGCTTCACATTAATTGGGCTTCCCAGCTATCTGGTTGGCTTAGCTCTTCATTTTCAGTGATGTTACATTTGTTTCCTTTTGTGTCCCTTTTTGGGCAGAGTTGCATACTGTTGAGGGACAACTGCCACATAGAGGATATGCAAAGTGATGAATGTGCAGGACAGTTATATTACATAAATACACTTAATATATTTACTAAATACGTCTGTAGTACAACAGATCTACTGCTGCTTTCCTTTAATTTCTTAGAGGACTATTACAGAAAGCATCTCAGTATATACACTACTCTTTAGCCAAATTCTTTTATGATTGCGTTACTTGAAATTTTTATTAGAGAGAAATTGACTGTTTTGATATACTAACTCTGGCATATTTTGATATTGTATGTTTCCTTATTGAGGGAGTTCTATGTATGTTTTTCTAAATTTCTCCTATATTACATTAATAAAATGTTTTTTCTTTTCTTTGTAGTGATGAATTCTGTAAAAGGTAAAGCAGTGTGAATAATTTGTCAAAGTAGTCTGGGTTGTGGAGGGTATTGGACTCGATTGAATGCTCTTGAATCCCACGTAACACTTGTATTTTTCACATGTCTGCTAGCGTATTTTTTGTGTATTTTCAGAGTTCTTGAGTCCTCAGTGTTAATAATTGCTTCAGCATTCCTACAGATGTTCTTTTGCTTGGTGTAGACTTCTAGTAGCTTCTGGTCACGGTTTTATTCAGGACAGGTCATCACCTCCGCACAGGATCTAAGAAACCTGAGTGCCTGTGTGCCGTTGCTCACTGCGTGCCAAGAGTTTGAGCCCTCTGTTCCTTTTGCATCCCATCTGATCTGCTGGAGTTCAGTGCTTATTTATTGAATGATAGTGGTGTTGCTGTTGTTCTTTGCCTTGCTTTCTGCAGCATCATTTCTGCTATTCCACAGCCCAAAGAGCTATAAGGCTGAGATTAAACTTGTGCACCTCCTGTATAACAGCTCAGTTGCACATCAGGGGGCTTTGCTCTGGAGGAGTGGTACCAGGGCTTGTGCCAGCTTGGTGGCAGTGGGCAGCGTGGAGCTGCACTTGGACGCACTGGTTACCTGTGTTCTCTGGGGAGGAGGGGATGGAAGATGAGTGACCTAGAAATGAGAAACTAACTCAGTTTCCTTGGAAGCAGTGTAAGTCAGTGCAGCTGGTATTACCAGTACATGCTAGCTCAGACTTCTTTGTTACCTTGGCATTGATGTTGCTATAAAATCATAGCATGTTAGCAACTAAGAAACTAAGCTTTGTGTTTGGGGGTATAATAGGAGTGAATTACTTAAATACTGTACAACCATGTAGGCTCAAACTGAGTGAACACATCTCCTGGCAGTGCTGTACATGAGGTTTTTTGGTTCAGTTGTATCATGAAGGTGAACATAAAATCCAGGCTGTCTGCTCATCAGCAAAATTCCCATGGCTGTGATAATCCATGTGTTTGGTATAATCAAACATCAGGTATCACCTGTGCAGTTAAAGGCGGTTTTCCATTTTATGTGTTCATGGACAAACATTGTTGATAAATGAAAGGAGAAAATGAGAGGTCACAAAAATGTCAGATGCAAATGAAATGCATTAAAGAGGTTTGAGGGATACTTGACAAGAGAGATAGCGATCTGTTACATGAAATGGGAAGGCAGCATTACAAGCAGCTTATAATTGATTGCTGGCAGAATGTTGCTGTTACGTAGCAGCCCTTTTTAAAGTGGGTAAATGACTTCTGAGTAGCTGACTTGGAAATATGTCTGAATCCTGGAAAGCTTGTAGAGATTACTGCGTCCTTAATCTAATGTGTGTAGTGCTCTGCCAACACAGAAAATTAACTTTAAAAAGAAAAACACACATATAATTCAATCACAGCTATTAGATCAGATGGATTTTACATTAAGTGAAAAAGATGTTGAGCATTTAAAGCATATTAAATTGAAGCTTTACTGTTGGACTTGGCTTTCAAGCCAGCACTCTGCTGTGAGGAGTATTTACTTCTGTGTTTACAAAGTATCTTGGCTGATGGGAAAGGAATACATTGTGAAGGAAAATAGGACATGAAAATGATTTTTATCATTTAGTGAGTAGTTTTATTATTAGCTTTGCACTTCATTAAGTGTTGGCTCTTTTTTGCTTATGTGCTTTTAGAATGTGGTAGTGATGACTTCAGAAAACTCACTACAGGGCTTTGAGCTGCAGATTATAATCTAGTGAGCATATGCCAAAGTAAGAAGGGCTCTGAGAGGTTCCTTGTGTTGGGAGCCAGGTGTTGTGTAGAAATTATTTGGAGGTGCAAGGGCACTTCTGGTTGGTGTGAAGTTGCAGTGCATTCTGGCCATGGAAGGCTTGAACGAACAACTCTTAAGCTTTAGGAAACCTGGGGGCTTGGTGGTAGGAACACCTGCACAAATGTCTTCAAAAAGTCTGTAAAAATGATTACTATGAGAAATGGTGTTCTTCTGACCATGCAGCTGTATTCGGTCTTCCTCTGAAAGAAGTGATGAAGGATTGATTTGAGAGAAGTGAAATTGATTTTTTTTCTCAAAAAATGAGGATTTTCCTAGTGGAAAAAAAAATATCCAGATGTGAATAGTGATATGAAAACCCTCTCAGAATATGGAAAAGGCTGGAGCTTCAGGGAAAGAGCAGGAGCTGCTCTGTGCCTCCCTGGAGGGAGCCAAGGAATTACAAGTAATGTACTTGCTGCAAGCAAGAGCAACAAACAGGATTGCTTGTTCTCTTTTCTATTTTTTTTTCTAAGAAATCCCCACGGAGTGCAATGGGCCTGGCTTGAAATAATGACACTGCAGAATGCTGATGCTGATGAAGTATTACAGGAATGCACAAGAAGTGGTGGGATGGATGGTGAGGGGTGATACTAAAGAGCCACTTCATGGCCTGACATAGGGGATGTTCTTCTCCAGGTCTGAGAGCTACAGCAAGGAGGCAGCTGGCTGGGGGTGGCCTTGTGTGAGTGAGTTTTGTCACATTTGGAGAAGCTCTAATTTTAGCCCAAGAATGAATTAAAAGACACCAGGCGTTCCCTGCTTTGACTGTTTCCTGCAATCTCAGCTGAGACAAATGTGTGGTGGTGGTTGGGTTGGAAGGGATAGAGGTCTGTTGAGTAGTGTTTAATAAGCTGGAATCCTACATCTCTTGGAGTTGGATGCAGCGTCAGCTTGTCTGATGGGGAGGATGCAACATGGCTGCCACGTGGTGAAGCTGGAAAACCATGGAAACTCTCAGCTGAATCTTAGTGTAACATGGGAAGAAATGCTGAAGTCTTCTCCCTTCAGGAAAAAAAGGGAAGCACGTGCATTTGCCTCTTACGTTTCAAACACGAAGTGAAAATTACTCTGGGATACTTGCCTGTGCTCCAAGGAGCCTGTTGAAATGATGCACGCGTGAGTGCTTTCTAATGCTGGTATCTGACACATTGAAAACAGCTACAAAACAAATGGGCCCGACATGTGCAGTGCACTTGGCAAGGCACAGACCTGGCAGGCCGGGGTGCCTGGAGCTGCTTCTGGCTGGGCATGGAGCTGCCCTCTGCCTGCAGCAGTTCCGCAGGGCACAGATCAGCTGCAGCACCTTGCAGCAGTGCCTGCGTTCTGCCACGGTGGGTGAGGTGAGCAGTTGCTTTTTCCCTGAGTCCCTCTCAGACTGCACGCTGATGGAGAGCTGCCTGCTGGTCCCACGTGCCCCTGTGGGGCAGGGATCTGGAAGAGCAGGGACTGCTGCTGAATGCAAGGGGTACTTGAAGATTTTCGACCGGAAAGTGTTTGGCTGCGGGAATACAGACTTAAGATCAGCACTACGCTCTGTATTTTACAGGAGCTATAGGAGTTCCAGTAGGCACTGCAGTAGGGCCTGGATTTTTCAAATCGTGTGTTTGTTTTCTTCTGCCTAGGAAAAAAAATTGACCTTGTCATTTTTTAGGCATCTTGGGCTGTTCATGTCTTGCTCTGATCTGAAACTCACAGTTGTCAGATTCCCATAAATCCTAATAAATGACAAGTATGTGTACATATCTCAGCTCTGAAGTCTGACACTCTCAAGCTGTTGGCCTCTCTCTGGAGGTGCTGTGTTATCATCCACACATGCAAGCAGTGGGCGTGATGCACTCAGAAAATGTGGGACCTCTGGCATTCGTGCGTATTTTTGTACAAGAAATCTGAGGCAGAAATGTGGCAACCCTATCCCGGCAGCTTCATCTAGCCCTGGGTTGTTAAAGAGTCTGTCACGTCCTACTGCTGCTAAAATATAATCAATGGGGCATTTAACTAATGGCAAGCTGTGATAAAGGGAGTTCTTTAGTAAAAAGCAAAAACCTGCAGGAGGATGGAGTGGGAGGAGCAGAGTCTGATTAAAGGGTAACGGGGTTCCTATCATTTCAAGCTTTCTGGGGGAGAAGTACAGAAATGCACGGCTCTGGGCAGCAGTGAAGAATCCTGGCAGGAGATCTCCTCTGTTCTGAATGAGGGTAAGAAGTGAGCTGAAGGAGGGGATGATGCCCCATGGGCCAAAGAGGGGTCTTGAAATCCCTGCTCATCTCTGTGAATGAGAGGTGGGAAGAGGAGCTCACGTCTCCTGGAGGGATGAGCAATGCTTTGCCACACTCAGAGCATGCCATCCCAAGGCTGTGTTGGGGCACTGGTGACAAGTGTCACCCTGTGCCATAGCTTGGTGCTGATGGAGTGCTGCAGGATGTCACTGCACATCAGCCTGGGACTGAGGGAGAGGACAAGGATGTGACATTGCGTGGGAGCACTTAGCTGCATATTAATTTCTGAGTGTTTAATCTGCTTATTCTCTTGAGCTGTTCTTGAGCAAAGAACTCTGCTGGGGATAAAGAAGAAGTGATTTATAGCTTTAAAATTATCGGTGCTTCAGCAGATCACCAGCTTCAGCTTGTATAGCTTTCTTGCTTTGCTTTATAGATGCTTCTCTGAAGCTCACACACACGAGGCTGTGTGCAGGCATTTGGTGTTGTCCTTGCTGGAAACATGACCTTGGACAGCTGAGATGGGATTATTGAAACAACAGCCCCTTCCACACCCACCAGCACAGCCCTTGTGCCCCCATTCTGCTCTGTAAGCTCTGCTTGAAGTCTTGCTTGTGGCTTCCTATTGAGCATATGATTTAGAAACTTCCCAGGTCACCTTTGCAATATCTCACGTGCAATTGATGGGGAATCCAGGGACGCGTTTTAAAGTAAATTACATGGAACAAATAAACCAGTCTGCTTCTAAAGTACTCATGCCTTTGAAAACACTGGCACTGACTAGCTGCTTTTTTAGAAGGATATTTGTTCTAATTGAGTTGACCTTTGGAGGGGGGGAAAAAAAAAAAAAACAAACAGAAAACAACCCAGTGATGAGAGGGATGTTTTAGGAGATGTCTGTTCTTAATCCGTGTTAGTCTGCTCAGACAGCCACAAGAGTGAGGGTGTTGAGGTTACGCTCCTGCATAGGGCTGTTCGTTGTACCTAGGATCTAGGCTCTGGCAGCAGCTCATCCCCTTGCTAGCCTGGAAGAAGAAGCCCATGAGGTGGTTGTTCTTGTCAGGACTCTTTTCTTCTGCTCTTTATTTCCCCACCTTTTGCATCTAACCATGCTCTTAGCCTGCTGGTCCTCTGTCAGAGAGCTCCTCCCTTCATTGATTGCTGATGTTCTCCGGGGGTTGG
>JAOWBP010004028.1:17091755-17117756 GCA_028571105.1 Tragopan temminckii | reverse complement strand
TCTGTCTCACTGTTTGTGCCAGCATCTTCTGGGGCCAGGGGACAGCTGGCACCTTGAGCTCCCTGGTGCTGGATCCCCTTGTGATGTCCATGGCTAGCACTGAGCCAAAGCCATGGGAGATGAACTGGAATGTGCCGAGTGTGACGCCCAGGGGGTTCGTGCTTGGGGCAGGGATGGGAGAGAGGTGCTGGGGAGCCCTCAGCTGCTTTGGGAGAAGGAGCGATTGAGATGCCGGTGGGTGTTTGTGATGGATTCAGGCTCTATTTATTAATGTTCCATTTTTGGCTTCATTTGTCCATCTCCTTAACGAGGTCATGGCTGTAAAACAAAAATAGCATCCACAGTAGAGCTCAATCTTGCCTATTAAATATCTTTTAAGAATGCACTCTGGATTTTTAATAATAAAAATCCCAACTGGCGTAGAGGGGGGGTGAGCCACCAGCTCCCCCCAGACAGGGGATTTCTTCCAGCGAACGAGGACCTGCTTCCTTATGTGTCAAGACCCCAGGATGGTTTAATTTCTGTGTCAGTGCTAATTGATTGGAAGCAACAATTTTGCCAGACAAAGCTGTAAATTAGTTTCAAATGGGGGAAACAGGCCACCCACTGCCCAAATATCATATTGCAGTAACAACATTAAACATAGAGCAAACCATAACCCAGGGAAGGAAAACCCAAGTGAAACCAGATTTCCCCTTATTCCCTTTCCCTAGGAAAGTGGAACCAGATGGCTTGTGGCTTTGATAATAAGAGAGACTGATTCCTTCAGATACTGCTTAAACTAAGTATCACACAAAGGGACGGACTGAGAAGCAAAACCTCACAGGCATGAATTCTGCCTCTTGAGACTCTCGGCATGTGAAATGCTCCCAACAAAAACACGACAGAAAATTGTCCATCTAATTGCAGCTGGGCCCTTCTTGCTTGGACGGCCCCTCTCATTGCCTCGTGCAAAATAGCTGCTCTGCTCCCAGCAGCTTCAGCCACATATGCAAATCCCTCCTTGCATTTCCTGCAAGGCAGCGGGTGCCCGCCCTGGCTGGGAGCATTTGCAAAGTGCTCATACGGCAGGGAAGGCATGGGATGCACCCATGGGTGAATTGGTGCTGTCACGTCTCTGCGGCCCAACCTCTGCACTGAGCTGAGGACTATCTGAGGCTGGACCACACGTTTCTTACGAGGGCACAAAAGCCCCACAGGGGTTTCCTGCATTGCTTGTTGGCTCGGTGTGAGCAGCCACATCTCTATGCTGGGTATCTGGGTTGCAGCTGTGGGCACTGCACTCCTGTGAAAACTCATCTGCTCCTTGTCTGCCCATGTTAGATGGCTCTTGGTCAGTCTTCTCTTTGTCTCATCTTGTCCCGTCCAGCCAGGCAGGTCCTCCTGGGGAGCACCAGCACACCAGAACCTTAGTTCTGATCTAGGCTGCACACCTTGCTGTGGAGGAGAAAAAACTTCTTTCTGGGTGCAGAGCTCTTCTGGTTTGTTTTCCCCCTCCCCTCCCTGGGAGCAGGAGGAAGGAGCCCATCCTGGGGAGGCTTTCTGTTCCCTGCCCATGCCATGCTGCCTGCTCTGCCTGCATGTCCTGCCCCAGTCGTGCCACCCTGGAAGGGAATCCCAACAGGGGCCCAAAAGCATGAGACCTGGTTCTGAGCTCACCATAGCTGAGCGATCACCCATGTGTTCCCCAGCACGCAGGGTGCTGCTCTGAGGCAGCGTGGTGCTGTGCTGGGGACAGAGGAGGGCGATGTGTCTGCCCTAGAAAAGCTGGTGGGAATTCCTTGCGGTTTCTTTGGAGTTTGGTTCTGGGCACAGAAATCTTCCCCTGCCCGGGCTGCTGCCTTCTGGCTGCCAGTGGCTCTGAGCTGTGGGGGAACCGAGGGAAAAGCTTTCTGCCTTTTTCCCATTTTTTTTCGGTTTGAAGTTTGGTTTGGAAATATGATTTTGTTTCAAGCCAAGTCTTCCCACAGCTCCTGGGCCGTGGCTTGGCAGCAGTGCTTCCCTGTGCTGGGCAGAAGCAGGCAGGTGGTGGGGCGAGCGGTGGAGCGGAGACAACGAGCTCCTGTTGGCAGCTCCTGGGAAGTTTATGGGCTGCGTGGTGATGGTGTCAGGGGAGCTGTGTGCATGCTGTGCTTGGATGAGGGCTTTGAAAAACCATCAACAAATAATTGCAATTTCCCCTTCGCCTTGTGGTAAGGTTAGATCCAAGCCTGAGAAACCACCGTTGCTTGCTGTAATGATACACAAAATAGAAATCTCCACCTAACCCAGTACAAAATGCTGTGCAATCACTTTTGAATCGCTGTGGGCTGCTTTCGCCGCAGATGCAAAGTCTGACATCCAAATGCACAACAGAAGGTGGGTAGGAAGTGCTACACAGACCCACATATGTGTGTATGCTGGTCTCTCCTGCCTGCGGGGGGTTTCTTTCATTCTTTCACCCAGATAGGAGCAGAGCTGTGTTCGCACAGGGATCTGCTGTGGGATGGATGAGGCTGGAGGACGGTGCCTCACCCAGCCCTCTGAATGGAGCAGTGCCGGCGGCTGCTTGCAGCCTTGTGCATGAGGCTCTGTGCCCCTCCGAAGAGCTGCAGGACCACTCGCTGCGGCGGCCTGCAGCTGCGACGCTCCAGGTACCGCGTCCCACACCGCCAGAGGAGCCACAGGGATGTGCCTGCGTGGCAGGGCCGTGCCTGACAAGCAGCAAAGCTGTTTCTCTGTTCCTTCAGCACAGTACTTGTGAAATACAGGATGACACAGCCTCGGAGAGCGATAAGAAATTCCCATCGCAGCCAGAGAACACCCCCGTGGTCCTTGAACTTGTGACGCCCGGCAGCTCTCATTATGTGCGCGGCAGCTTCCCCCTCCGCCTGCGGAGTTACAGTCTGGGTTCTCCCGGGCTAATCACTGTTGCGAACAACAAGATTGATTGCTTTCTCCTTTAATTATTTGCAGATCACCGAGACTTTGCAAAACGCTCTAGGTGACATAAACCGCAGTTTAATGTGTTAGCATTTGCCTGTCTGGGGGTTTCTTGAGGCTCAGCCAGCAGCGGGGCTGTGGGAAAAGAGGAGCGCAAACACTGCCGTCCTCTGCTGACCCGGCTTGTGCTCCTGCATCGCTGACAGCCCTAATAGGGAGCTCTGCGGAGAGGACTGGGTGTCTCGTCCCTGTCCTCGTCCCCTTTCTCATTACTGTGGATGAATTCAAGCACTTAACAGCTTTTGGCTGCTAACTGCAGCTCAGGATTGTCGGTAACAACCTGCGTTGTGCTGTGCAGCACTGACAGCCCCGAGTGACGCTGCCCGACCGAGTGCTGCTTCCAGGCTGCAGCCCTGCCGTGCCATCTGCCTGCGGCCGCGGCTCACCCTGCGTCCCCAAGGAGGGTCACTGTCCTTCCTCCATGTCTGCTGACCTGGAAACTGTTCTGCGAGTGCTCCGTGCACGAGTTGTCTGCCTGGGAGTCTCTGTGGCGTGCTATTTAAACTTCGCAGAGCTGCGCCTTCTTAAAAGGTCACAATATCTGCATAGACTTTTACAGCTAAAGCTGCTGGAGGGCTGGGGAAGATATTGTGCCTGTCGAGTCGCATTCAGTGGAGAGCAGCTCTCCCCATCGCCACGCAGCGATAGCAGCTCTCGCCGTGGGCAGCGTGCTGTGCTCTCAGCCTCCTCCCACAGCCGTGGGGTGCACAGACTCTGGGTCACACTCAAAGTCACAGCGCTGCGATGCCGTCGCTGCAGAGCACAGTGCCCAGCCCCACGGCTGCCCCACAGGGACAAAAGACCCAATGGGACCGGCTGTGCCTGGCAGGAGCAGGAGGGATGTCCTGGGACGCAGCGTGCTGTGCTGTCCTGTCTGCCCGACTGACGTTTTTTTTTTTTGATAAAGAAACAAATGAGCTGTAGGGAAATGCGCGTCTGCTCTATATTTCCAATTAAAGCACAGCTTGGCGCTGATTAGATCTAGAAGTTACGCTGAGAAAGGGGAAAAAATGTAAATAAGCAGTATTAATTTTTTCCCCTTGTCCTTTTCGACAGATGGAGCAGCGCTGATTAGATGGTCTGATCTCTTTTGAAAGAACACGCTGCTGATGGGGAGCTCTGCAGCTCAGAGCTGGGGGGTGATGCCACGTTTGTTCCCCACGTCGCTTCCGCCGGCCCTGCAGCCCGCACGGCGCTGTCTGCTGCGGGAGCAAGGTTTGTCTTCAATGAAATCACTTCCTCGGAGTAATTACATCAGCTAATTGGGGACCTAATTGGCTAATTAGAGCAAAGTGACAGTTACTTCGCTCCACGGGGAAGGAACACAATGTAATGGCAGGAAATCTGCAGAGCTCCCCATGCCAGCACCCGTGGTGGAGGTGATGCTGGGTGAAGCTGTCAGCCCATGCTGCCCTGCCTTGCTGTGCCCAGACCCAGGGCTGTGGGAATGTGGCTGCAGCAGTGTCAGGTCAGTGCAGAATGTCCCAGAGAGGATGGAGGACGTTGGGTGCCATTGCCCTCCAATGGTGTTGTAAGCAGAGTGCTGGGCTCAGCTGCACTGCTGTATGCCCTGCTCAGAGAGCTGAGGGTACAACCAAAGGTGAGGACGGGTTTTACCTCCCCCATCTTTTTCTTCTGGGGTGCTGCTTGTGGCTGTGCTTTGGCCTCACTGCCCCGTTGTCCACCTGCTGATGTGGTTCTGTTGTCGGGGCCTGGGCTGGGAGCTGGGGCCAGGATGCTTTCCCTGCCTGGCACCATCTCCCTGCGGCCTCCAGCAAACCTCTCCGCAGCTCCCGGCTGCTTTTTCTGCTCTGCTGCCAGCCTTGCCTTATAAGTGATTTCTCTGGAGCGATCCCATGTCTGCGTGTATCCACAGCCGAGCTCTGAGCTTCTGTGGAACCACATTCGCTCAACCTCAGAATGACTTCGGTGTCTAAATACAGCTTTACTATATCTGTGAGCATCCAGACCTGAAACCAAGGTCCTATTCCACGTGTGATCTAACCCTGCAGGACCACAGAAGCTGTTAGGTGTGTGTGCCTCTGACAGCAGCAGTCCCCAGGCACTGCAGTGCCCACTACCTGCCCTTGCCTGAGCCCTGCAGCTGAATAGCAGAGTTGCAGAGGTGTTCCCCAGGCGTCATCTCTGGGGACCTCGGTTTGGTGAGATCCAGGAGGGCTGGAGCAGCCCTTCTGGTTCAGCTCCTGGAAGAGGTGGGTTACTCACCGACCAGAGGTTGCAGGGATCACTGGAGCTGCTGCTAAGCTCTGTGCATAGGAGAATTATGGGTGAACAATGCTGGACAGACTGAAGGTGTCCCAGCCAGGCAGAGCAGTGGCAGCCTCAGCCCCATTGTGCACCCTGGTGCCTTTAGCTAAGCCAAGAGCCTCCATATTCCTCAGGGTTCACTATCTGCTCTGCCAAGGACTTTCAGCTTGCGTGGTGTGTCCTTGTGTCATCCCACGTGGACGCATTCTTTCATCTCAAAGCTCCACATGCACCAAAACGCAGCCGGGGCTGCTCCCAGAGCCTGTCCCCTGTCCCCTCATTTCCTAGCGCCGGTGCCAAACCTCGCTGTGCAGATGGGATGTGGATGCAAGGAGAGGAGCGCAGCTGGGATCCGCCAGCTCCTGTGCAGCCCGAGCCCCAGCCAGCTCAACTGCAGTGACTGAACTTCATGTGAAAACGCTGCAAAGTGAAATTTCTCACAGTCTTGGTTCAGCAGTGGGAGGAGCACGCTGTGCTCGCTCGGCAGCTGGCCCTGCACACTCCATGGTGGATAAAGCCCAGGCCTGGAGTCTGCACTGAGCTCCGAACCCAGGGATTTCTGGATGGTTTCAAGTTCACTGTGAACACTTCCGCAGGTTCCACATACGGTTACTTGTTCTGGTAACTGCTTATTCAGTATTTAAATTCCAGCACAGGATACTCCCTCTGACACCGTAACTGCCTGCAATCTTCCTCTGGCCCTGTGTGCCACGAGGTGCAGCGGTGCCGCAGCCCTCCCGGGGAAAGCTCAACCTGTGCCGAGATGTTTGTGCAGCTGGAAGAGGGAGGCCGTGTCGTGCTTAGGGATGAAGTGGCTTCGTAGTATTTTTGTAGTGTATAAAATAATATTTTATATATATAGAACAAAACAGGCAAGGCGAGGATGTTAAATTCCTCCGGTAAATTGCTCCGGGAGTTTTTGTTCGGCTCTGTTTCTGCTGCAGCAGCAGTCTTCTGACCACGATCCCGGTGCAAAGTGCCAAGCAAACACCTCGAGGAGGAGCCGTGCATCTTTTCCCCTGGGTCTGGCTGGCATTGCTCGCCGGGCTCAGCCCCAGCCCTGGGGCGGGTGAGGAAGGCAGAGCCTCCAGGAGCCCAGGAGCCGGCGCTGAGCCCTACAAGCCACCCCTGGCAGGCAGCAGCTGCCTGGGTTTGAATGACGAATCATTCTTGGAACTGCTTGTTTGCACAATTTGGGTTTCCAGAGGAGTTTGCTCATCTAATCTGGAGGAAACCGGCACTCAGAACGAGCCCTGCTCTTCTCTCTCTGACTTGAAATACAATTTTGGTTTCTAAAATAAAACAAAAAACCTCAGTTTTGAATCGACGTTTTGACTTGAAATGTCATTTTGTTTTTAATTGCAGCAGCAGAGCGAAATGACATTTGAAGTCAAAATGTTAATGTTTTGTTTAGACATCTCCCATGGGAAAATTAAAATGTTTCATTGGAGCTGACATTTCCCTGCGAAAGGATCCCAAAGCGGGGCTGTCTCCAAGCAGGACGAGGAGGGTTCCTGAGCTGGGCTGGCAGAGGCTCTGTGGTGCTGTGTGCATTACAGCGGGGCAGGAGGGGATGCCCTCGGTGTGTCATTAATGGAGCACATGGCACTGCTGGAACGGGAGGAGAGCTGCTGTGCTGCTGTGCTGGAGGTGAGCGGGTCAGCAGCCTAACGCTGTGCCATTGAGCTGCTGCGGCTCTTCAGCAAAATCCTCTGGCACTTGAAATAATGAGCTGTGCTAATTCAGTGTGTTTTATGTGCCCTCGCTTAGACAGCCTTCCTCTGCTCGCTGGGCTGAGAGCTGCATTCCAAAACCTAATTCTGTTCCAGGGAAATGCTCAATTACAGCAAAGTGAAGGTTTGCTTTGCTGGAGTGCCCTGACCTGCAGGAGCACCCACTTGGGTGGAGAAGCCCCTCACAGAGTGGTGCTGCCGGGGAGGGAGTTGGGAAGAGAAACCAAATGCACAGCAATGCAGTGCTCCTGCGTGAGCAGAGAGCTGCTGGGCACCGACAGAGACGTGCTGTGAGAGCAGGGTCTGCACACCAGAGCGTCCCCTTGGCACCCACTGCAGTTGGCTGCTTCCGCATCCGCCTGCGTTCTGTGACCCCTATCAAATGGAGCAAAAATACCCAAACCAAACCCAAGGCAGAATCTTCCTTGCAGCATTTCTCTGCGGGCAAACCCGAGGAAATGCCACGATGCTCTGTGAGCACCGAGCAGCAGCTCCGGCAGCAGCAGAAGCAGTTGGCCCGGCTCTCCCAGCACCCAGATCCTGGGGCGGGCGCTGCAGGCTCCTCCATGCCCAGGGCCATGCGAGTGGCAGCCGGCGGCTCCCGGAGCCAGGGGTGGTGCTGAGCCCCTCGGAGGAAATTAAAATTACATGGATGCTAATCCTCAGACATCTTGCCCGGGGGTTAGCACTGTGTCTGCTTTTTTTTTTTTTTTTTTCCCCTTTATTTTTTTCTTCCCTTAACCAGAAAGAAAACAACTTTCAAAAAGGTTTGGTGTTTGCTTCTGCCTTGTGAGCATCTCCGGGGAGGTGCTGAAGGGATGGGCTGTGGTCGTTGCAGAGCTGGGAAAGCGGGAGGGGGTCCAGCCCTGGGGATGTCCCCAGTGGCTGCAGGCAGAGCCCTGACCCCAGTGGGACACAGGGAATGCCATGGTGCACTTAAGGATGCAGTGATCTGCTGCACATGTGGCCTCTCAATGAGATTCCAGTTTGGAGCTAGCAAACACCGTACCTGCAGAAAAACAGCTTTTCCCAACTGTGTTTTCCAACCTTGCCCTGGCTGCACCCATGCTGGGCACAGGCACTTCCCAGGACACAGGTTTGCCACTTCTCTTTCTACTTTTGCTTTGTGACAACACAACCCCTGTACCAGCACACTGCTGCACAAGCAGTCCCTGCTGGTAAAGCGCATCCGTCTGTATCACACCCACCAGATCCAAGGCAATTCTATTGCACTCATTGTTATTTAGTTGAAGGTGTTTGCAAACACCAGAATTACCTTTAATTATCACCTAAACCAAAGCAGACGCCTCCCAGAGCACGCAGACCCCAGTGTGCAAAGCAGCGGGATGGGCACCGAGCATCCCGGCTGCACCCCAACCCTATGGGGCAACCAAAGGGCTCTTGGCGCATCCTTGTGCTCTGCTGGGGTCCCCCGTGTCCCTCTGGGTGAGCAGGGCAGGCGCTGGGTTGGGGCAGGGCGGGCGCAGAGCAGTGCAGAGCGCAGCCCCAGCACACAGACAGCCCGCAGACCGTCTGTGCGTCGGGTTAATTGCTGCTTTTCTGCAACACTTCAAAGAGTGTTTCTAACCGCGGTATGTGGCACGTATTATTAGATTTGTTTTTGGAATATAATGATAAACTGTTGCTATTATGGAGGTAGACATAATTATCTGGAATCTATTTTAATCTATTCTTCCTTTTAAATATTCTATGTTCCCTTTTAATAAGAGGTAGCATCCACCCTTTGATGTTCTAGCGGAGGTGTGGAAAGCTCTCTGCTCCTTGCTGCACATGTTAATTGAATAGCCTCCCTTTCTCTTCATTAGCTGCATTAGCTTGCATTAACACCTTTTAATATCTCTTTAAAATCTTGTTCAATTTACTTTCTTTAATCTTTTCCTTTCCCAGAGTGTTGCATCACTTTGATCCTCATCTTCTTCTTTTCTTTGATGACAACTTTGAGTTTAATTTGTATTTGAATTGAAATGGAAATTTCCTAATTCCCCAGAATTCAACGTGCGTTTTACACAGGTTTGGCATNNNCGTTGGCACCGGTGCTGCTGGGGTGGGAGGGAGGGCGAGAATCCACACTGCTGCCCTGAGACATGGCCTGTGTCCCTCAGCCCCTTTGTGCACACAGACGTGTGCTGCTTGCTGTCCAATGCCTGGAGGGTTGCAGGTGAGGTTAATGAAGGTGATTCTCAGGAGCCCAGTGCTGGGTGCTTTCTGTCCTGGTGCTGACCCACGCTCAGCATGGTGCAGCTCAGTGCAGCACAGCGCAGCACAGTGCAGCAGGCTTCTCCTTGGGGTGCAAAGCTCCTCTTTCCCCACCAACCAGGCACAGCACCCACAAGCAGTGCCAGGAAGGGGCTCATGGGCACCAGCACAAGGCCATGTATTGCCCTGCCCTGCAGACAGCAGCAGAGGATGCTTGGTGAGCCTCCAAAGGGATGGCAGAGAAGCAGGGGGACCCAGGGCTCTCCCCATGCCCTGTCCTGGCAATGGGCTCAGTGCTGGAGCCTGTTTGCTGTTGTTTGTTCCAATGACCTGAAGGTAACAAGGAGTGCTGGCCTCGTTTCTCCAGGAGCAGCACCTGGGAACTGCTCAGCAGACCCAGCCCTGCCTACACCCATGAGCTCAGGAGTGAGTAACATCTCTCCTTGCCTTTAGTCTCACGCTGGGTGCTGGGGAGCAGCGATGTTTCTTGCAGTGCTCGGGGCCCTTTGCTGCCCTCTGACACCCAGGTTTGGCTGCTCTGCTCCTCCTCAGTGCTGAGCATTGCTGTGCTCTGCTCCAGGCCTGGCTGTGTTTGTTCTGGTTACCCTGTGGTAAGAAGTTGACATTCTTGCTGTTAAGTCACCTCAGCACCACCTTAACCTCAGCGCTTCCCAAATTATTTGGCCTTTAATTACAAACTCTCTGTGATGCTGATACACAGCCTCAACCTGCACTTGAATTTGCAGCATGGGGATCTCAGTGCCCATGGTGTGGGGTCACACAGCATCTTCCTGCAGCACGTGGCACACAGCCGGGCTGCTCGTCCCTCATACCCAGCAATGGGAGCTCCTGCAAGCCCCCAGCTGGGGCGTGAGGGCAGAGCACCGCAGGCTCTCATTAGCCATGGCTCACAGCCATCTCTGCTTCTTGCTGCTTTTCCTTCTTGCTTTTCACACAGACGACGTGAGGCTAACTGTAATGAGAACTGAGTGCCTGCATTGCAAGGCCAGAAAGGTTTATTGCTTTCTCTGCAATTAAATTAAACTTCAGCACTGGACGCTCAGGGTGCATCTGGGTGGTTAATGAGTTCTCCATGGCTGCCGTCTCCACCACGCCCGCACCTCCCAGCTCCTGCCTGCTCCCCATGGCTGTGGCTGACTCCATCCCCTGCAGCTCTGTGGCTGTCGGGACAGTCCCATCTCATTAAGCTGAGCAGGTGCTCGCAAAAGCGGCTGTTAATTGTGTGTGCAGACCACTTTTCTCCCTGGTGGTCTCCTCTTGCTGCTCCTGGTCCATCTCTAGTGCATGGGTGCTGTTCGTGCACCTCTGCAGCCTCCTGCAATGGTGCCGTACCTGATGCAAATCACCTGCAGAGGCCTTTGCTGAGGGAAGCAAGAAGCTCAGTGTGAGGGCACACAGCTGAGAGGTGCGTGTCCAGCTGACTCGCAGGTTGATGCACAGTGTGGCACTCGGGACAGGATGCATGCAGGTAGCAGAAGTGCTGGTCTGCTGCAGCAAGCAGGAGCTGTGTGCTGGCAGGGGCACGGCGTGCTCCCCACACCCCTCCCCGCAGGAGGCAGCAGCATGCATCTGTTTTGCCTTGAGGCAGCAGGCCTTGTTGCAAGCAGGGAGATGCCATGCAAAGGCTGAGTCCCTGATGGGCTCTGTACCCAGAGCCACTGGGCTGGGGTGATGTCCAGCTCTGCACACAGGGACACACGGGGCTGAGTGGCCCTTCCAGAAGTGCAGGTAAATGACATCTCATGTCTCCCAGTGGGAGAGATGGGGAAAGTGTTCTGAATCCTTCTTTAGGCTTAGAGCACAATAAATCAGCTTACTCTTTAGAAAGAGTCAGATTAATATTGTTAAGACTTTATTCCTGATGCTCTTCATCAGAGCACTTGATATCTATTAAAAACAAACTGACGTGGATTTTAACAGTAACACTGGAGATGAATCATGTTTTTCTAAGCCCTCCACACAGCCCTCCTGGAGCCCAAAAGAAGCGTTGTCGATTGATATGTTATTCACGGGATGGATTTCTTGGTTGATACACCTATTTTCTTTCTGGGCATGCATTTGCGAGGCCTTTCAAATCAGTAACTTTTAACACAGGGGAAACATCCTGCCCCTGGGCTGCTGGGCTGTGTGCCTGGGGCTGTGCAGGTGGTGCCTCTTGGATGCAGGTTGTCTCCCGGACTCACGGCATCTCCTGGCTGCACAGCGTCTCCTGGACACACGGAATCTCCTGGGCATATGATGGCTCCTGGATACAGTGATGTCTCCTGGACACTTGTTGTCCCCTGGACACATGGTTTCTCCTGGGCGTACCATGGCTCCTGAATGCAGTGATGTCTCCTGGACACATGGTGTCTCCTAGATACATGGTGTCTCCTGGGTACCTGACCTCTCCTGGGTACGTGGTGTCTCCTGGACACACAGTTTTTCCTGGGCACGGAATCTCCTGGGCACATTTATCTCCTGGGCACATTTATCTCCTGGGCGCACTCGGCAGAAGCACCATGACAGCCTGTCCCCGAGTTGGGCTGAGCACTTCTCACCTCTTATGCTGCCGTTGGATGACAGTGTTGGGAGCTGAGGATGTCTCCTATCCCAGATGCCTCCATTGGACTTAGCACTGCTTGGGGCAGCGAGCGTTAGGGCTGTGCCGTGGGATACAGGCTGCTTGCTGGTCATTTAGCACAGGTCTCACACTGCGTGCTGCACGGCTCCCTCCTCACAGTTACATTTCTGAGCAGCTGTGTTGTATTTTTGTGCTCTGTGGTATTTCTCTCATGGTTTCCAATAAAAGCAGAAAAGGAATCCAAAAACTTTCCACAGCCAGCTTTAATTACTTTCTAGATCTGAAGAACAAAGAGCTCAAAGGTGTTGAGGACCACTTCAAATTAAAACTGCTTGCAGTGGAAGTGACGATGGGGGGGTTGGCAAAGCAGCTGTGAGGGGAAAATATGCGTGGTCTTCTTGTGCTTGATCAGCAAGCAGTGAGCTGTGCTGGAGGATGTCTGCCCTGAGAAGGTGGTTTCACTTCAGAGCTCTGAGCACAAGAATAATGAATATTACCCTTTATTAAATCCATGTTGTTGTTGTTGTTGCTTATAACTTTGCATTTAGCTCGGGGGGAAAGCTTTCTGTGGTCAGCGTCTGTGTTGGGTTGAAACTTTGCATTTGGGAAGTTTGGGCTAAAACAAGGCAACCACATCTGAGAGCCACGGGAGGGAAGCAGTCTGCTTTGACGTGTTTGAAAAGCAAAAGACAGTGCACACAGTGGGCTGCTGGGCTGCAATCTGCACAGGCTACATGGGACGTGATCTGCATGGGCTGCACACAGATGGAGCGCAGTGCTGGGGCACAGGGCCATTAGCTGCCAGGTGCGTGCTGCCTCTGAGGCTGTACTGCACTCATGCACATAGCAAGCAGAGAAAGCCGCTCCCAAATGCCCATCTTCATCAGCCAGAAGCAAGTACCACCAAGAATAAGCCCGTTTGTTGCTAGGGGTTAATCTTGGGGTGATGCACTGCAGCTGTGTGGGTGATGTTGAGATTCAAAGCACCTGCCCCATTTCTTCAGCTCCCCGGGGGGAGGAGTTTCTCATGGCTCTGCATTCCCTATGAGTTGTCTCCCTTTTGCAATGAGCGTTGCAATAAGAACCTGCTGAAAATGCAGGTGTTCTTTCTGTGGCTGTGAGATGTCCTGATCAGTGCGGATGCTGCTTCATCATCCTTTGGGAGCCCCCACTTGCAAACCATAGCCCTGTGAGCCTGCAGTACCTTTAGCACAGAGGCCAGAGCCATCTGAGCTGAAACATGCCCAGGATTGAGCAGAGTACCACCAAGGACAGCGTGGGCTCAGAAATGGTGAGATTCCCTCCAGGCAATCAAATGGGGACCGGTGGGTCAATTCCATCCTTTAGTCTGGGGACTCTGAGGTTGCTCCTTGTGATGTGGGAGGATTCCAGCATTGGTGCCATTGCTGTTCTGTTACATTTCTGTTGGACAAAGCCATCTCTGGCATGAAAATCTGTGGTGCTGTTTCCACTGGGTTCTGTTGGCAGCTGGGTTCTGTAGCAGTGCATGCAGCTGGCAACTGAGGTAGGGGTGCTCACGCTGCACCCGTGCAGGAGCACATTGCTGGTATTGGGCTTATCTCACTGTCCCAGGCTCCTCTTCCTTTCTCTGCTGCAGTTTGGCCCTGCTCAAAGGCGCAAAAGCTCTTTCCCAGTAAAACATGAGCAGTTCCTCTTGGGCTCTCTGCGTATGCAGCACCGCATTCATCTCAGAGGCTCTCAGAGCAAGAAGCCATTGCTGTGCAGATATTTAAATGGAAATCCGGTCGGGTTATTAAGCACAGAGCAGCAAATTTATTCTGGTCATTTATTATTGATAGGTAACATGACATTATTTTAATAGCATACTCTGATCCCGCCGCAGCACAGCGGGTGGGGATGGCAGTGAGCTCAGGGGACCCAGAGCTGTTCCCTGGGTTTCTGCAGGCTGGGGCTGCTCTCAGAGCCCACCTGCAACCCCAGGCGCAGCCATTCCCACCCTCGAGCCCCCAGTGCTCACCAGTAGCTGTGCAACCCGCCAGGCTGCAAACAGGCTGTGCAGTGGCTGTCTGGGACTGTGTGAGTAATGTGGCTGTTGTGTGGGTGAGGGATTGTGCACGGGCTCCTCCTGAGGCAAAAGAAGGAAAAATTGCATGGGATATCCAGGCGCAGGGAGTCCTCTGGCCCTGCTGAATGGTGCTAATCAACCCACAAAGCCCTGCTGAACGGATCACACCCTATGCCTCAGCGCAGCTGCTGCTCCATGCAGCACTCGGCTCTGCACTGCTGAGCACTGCAGGGCTGCTTCTGCCCCACGCTGTGGCTGTGGATGAGCCCCCGCTGCCCAACCATCACAGCTGTGCTGGGCCGGGCCCTGCAGAGCTCCCGGCGCTGCTCAGTGTGCCGCTCCATCCCCATGCAGCTCTGCGCAGAGTTTGCTCCGGGTGATGATGGAGAGGGTTGTGGAAATGAAAAGGAATATTTTCTCTTTGAAAAGGAGAGGGAGCGTGCCTGCTGTGTTAAACCAGAGAGCGGGGTGTGAAAAAGAAGCGCGGGGGGGTGATGAGAAGCTTCCTGCAAACTCGTCCCATGTAATTGGGATGAGAGCTGCTCTGCACCGCGTGGTGATGGTAGTCACGGGGGGGGGAATGTGTGCACGCAGCCACAGAGCTGCTGGAACACCACGACCAGCCCCTGCTCAGGCCATCAGAAATTAAAGAGATGCCGTTAATCCGAGCTGGAAGTAAAGCAGGATGCACGAACTCATCGGGTGGGTCCGGAGCGCTTCTGGTGTCGGCTTCAATTGGAATAAACAAGTGGTGTTTGCCTGCGCCGGGCTGGGGGAGCGCAGCGCATTGCTGGGAGAGAGCGGCTGCCGCGCTCCCCCGTGAGCAACACTTGCCCAATTCCTGCTTGTTTTTAAACACAGGCGGTTGTGAAACTGAGAGGGTACTCAGGGGTACTCATTACCACTTCTTCTTTGCGAGAGTTTGCCTCTAATGCCCATAAAAACACTACTTGCTCTCACGAGGGATTCCACGTTAAATATTCAGGGCAGATTACAGTGAGAACCACGCAGGAGAAGGAAGGGAGGAAAAAAAAAAGTGCATAAACTGTTGGATTGCTTTAATGATGGAGCAAAAAAGGTTAATGTGGTTGGGGGGGGCTGGGGGTGGTGCTGCCAGCTGCAGTATGAAAACTTAAAGGAAGGGGTGGTGGGGGCTGCTGTGTTGGAGGTGTGGGCTGCCCATGGAGCCGGGTTTGCTCACTGCTGTTCAGAGATGGCAGTGCTTGTGTGGGACAGGGCAGCCCCAAGGGGAGTCTGGAGCTGCTTCGTGGTGTGAGCTGTGTTATAGCTGCACGGGCACGTTGTCACTGCTTTGTCACCCGGCCCTGAGTTCAGATGGAGGCCTGTGGCTCCTGGTGCCCACGTTGTTCCAGAGGGCACAGAGCATCCCTGCTCACAGCTGAGCACTGGGATTGGCTTTGCTGCTGGTGCAGGTTTTCCCCCGGTGATGCAGTGCCACGGTAAAACAATTCAGAAGCCATCAAAGCCCCCGAGAGGGCAGTTCCACTGTGCAGGTGACACCTCCCCCAGGAACTGGGCTGTTTCTCTCCTACGTTCTTCTCCTGTGTCATTGTTTTTCTCCCTCTAACTGCAGAGCGCAGCCCTGGCTGGCAGTGAAGCAGTGCTGTGGGTCACTGTGCACAGCCCCCAGCAGCCCTGTGCCCCACAGCACCTCCCAAGGGGCTCAGTGTCCTGCAGGGCCTCCAATAGCTTGGGGTTTTCTCCCCCTCTCCCAGTGCCTAGCTGCTGCCTTTCCCCGTGCCAGCAGCACCTGTGGGCTCTGAAACGGAGCTGGTGAGTCACGAGCCACCCACATTGAGCGCGTAGTAACCCACAGGGGAAAAGCGCTGGCTTTCAACGCCCCGCGTGCTGGGAGGGTTCCCTGCTGCTGTGCCTGCCCAGCCCCGCACCTGTGGGAAGCGATGCCTGAGAGCATGGCAGCCCCTGCCCTGGCAGTGCCCGAGATGGAGCCCATCCCACCCTGCGAAGTGGGGGTGCTGGGAGGGAGCATTGCTTTGCATTGCTTTGCGTCGCTGGCGGTGCTGCGCATGGAGGAGACGCAGCCCGTCTGTCTCAGCTCAGTGCAGGCAGGTGCTGGCACACGTGGCCCCGAGGAGCACCGTGGGTCGCTGTGGTTTCGTGCTCATAAGCAAATGGATTTGCGGCTTCAGCCGATTGACTCAGAGCTGAAGTGTTACTTGGCGAGCAGAGGAGAACTGCCACCCCCAGCACTGCTCTGTGCAGCCGCGTCGGCACATCACGAGCAGCAGTTTAAGGCAGGATGTGGCCGTGGTTTCTTTTCCTTTTCTATTTTTTTTTTTTTTTTGATGGGGGCTTTTTTTTTTTTCCTTCAAACCAAGATCCTCTCTAAAGAAAACAAACCTCTGTGGCCTGGTGCTGGCCTGGGGGATGTGCTGCTCTGCACGGGGGGTGGAAGCAGTTGTGTTGGAGCTGCTCCTGCAGGGAAAGCAGGTCCCGCTCCTGCCTCACTATGGCTGCGGATGGGGGTCCTCCAGGATGGGGGAAGGGATGGAGTTAGGGTTGTGGATGGGTTTTGAGATCTGGTGGGGGTAGGGATTGGGATGGAGGTTGGGATGGCAGTCCCACTTCCCCAGGACATGGGGACCGCAGTATGGGAGGGGACCCGGTCTGCGGCTGCTCGAGGCCTCACCGGAGCAGGGCTGGTTTCTGGTGAGTCATTTGGGAACTCGTCTCGGTACAAACACGGCCCTACGCCCCAGGGATCGTGCTTGGGGCCTCGCTGCTGCCTGGTGCTGAAATGAATAAATCCTGCCATGAAATGAACAAGCGCTGCCCTGCAGCCCTGTGCGTCCGGCGTGTGGGAGCTGCTCTGTCAGTGCGATGGCTGCAGGCTCTGCCTGTGCCCTCATGGGTCTGGGGATGAAAGATGGTTGTTTTGGGGTGAAAGCAACTCATTTTCACTCCTCTCTTCCAATGAAGGCTGTGCTGCGTTTTCTTGGCCTGTGGCAGGCAGGCAGGTTTTGCAGAGCCGGAGCACAGGGATGACAGGGGAAGGCATTGAGGCAGCGGTGGCAGTTTGCAAACCACAGTGGAACCTCACAGAGCGGTGCTGCCCCACAACCCGGGGGGGTTTGTGAAACACTGCAGCTGTTTGTGCAGGAGCAGAGCCGGGGGGGGGGAGGAAATCCAGGACTGGGAGCCAAGCTGGCTGCAGGTGAGGGTGGTGTGGACAGGACGGGGCTGCCCTCAGCCACCACTGCCATATGCACAGGGTGTGGGCCCCTCTGTCTGTGCCCAGCTGGCTCGGTCAGGCCACAGAAGCCCAAATTGCCCCCCCTCAGAAAGACTGTTCCTCATGTGGGGGTCGATGCCATTTGCAGGCAAGTGTGAGCTTGTGCCCTGGTTGCTGATGGAACGTGAGTGAGGTCTGTGCTTGTCCCAGGTACAACCAAATTCCCTGTGTCCCATCATGTGCCCGGCTGCCCCTCTTTACCCACCCCTGCTGTGCCCCATCACCACCTTGCATCTTCACTGCTGCTTTTTCCCGGCTTGCTCCTTGCCCATGTGCCCCAGGAGCTCCCTGAGCCCCTCCCCATGGCCCCGTGCAGGGCTCCATCCCCTTCATCGTGCTGGGGCGACTGCCGGTAATCGGGAAGGAAGTGGTTTGTGGAAGGGTGACAGTGATGAGCTGGCTCAGAAGTGTGGCTATGGCTTGAGGTTTCTGCTCTGGAAAGCTGACTAATTTCCACCAGAAGTGAGGCCACAAGAAAAAAAAGTCCCAAGAGTTGGCTGTGCTGCTGACCTTCTGACACGGGCGCTGGGAAGGGGCCGACGGCTCGGTGGTGCAGGCATGCCCATTGCTTGCCTCCTCTTCCATTGGGATGCATTTCCATCTCCTGCTTTCAGGGTTCCTTTGGCTTTTCCCCATTAGGGCCGTAGGTTTCCCCAAAGGCTTTGTCTCTGTAGCCTGCAAATATCATCATCTAACACACAAAATCTCCTTTTTAGTTTTTGTGGGCACAAACACCCGCAAATGATTTGGCTTTGGCATGGGGAGAATGCTCAAAAAAAAAAAAAAAAAAAAAAAAAAGGCAGCCCATTCAAATGCCTGCTGAAATGTGTTCTCTTCCTTTGTGCAAAGAGGGGGGATTGTATAAGGGAGCAATGAAAGGCCCCAGTTATGTCTCTGCAGGGCTGGAAAGGCAGACCCCAGCAGCAGATGAGGCCCTGCAAATTCCTTCCCTCAATGCAATTGAGTCTCACGGGTGGCAGGATGCAATTTGTGTTTGAGTTTGGCTTTCTAGTGAAACTCTTGGCTTGTCACTCTCAAGGCACAACAAGCTCCTTAAATAGCAGGCTAAATTTCTCCACCTAGCCTAAAAAAATAAAACAGTACTCTGCCAAATGAAAGGACATATTCCAGTATTCTTTGTTGTTGCAACAAATTGGGTGGATACTGTCAGACTTCTGCGTTCTGGGAATACTTCCAGAGCCTCTCTTTGTGTGCAAGTCGGTTACCATGTAATTGTCAACTTAAATTGCAGTGTTGGATAACTCCGCTTCGGCTGTAAGCTAATCTGCCTTGCTGGTGCCTTTGCCCGCAGCTTGTGGGCAGAGAGCTGCACCGCTTCCCCTGCGTGGGGCTGCGGGCACCCACGGGTGGGGGGCCATGTCATGTTGGGGCGGTGTTGCATTGGGACAATGTCATGTTGGGGCGGTGTTGCAGTAGGCAATGTTGTGTTGGAGAAATATCGTGTTGGATCACTGTTGCACTGGGGCAGTGTTGCATGGGAGCAACGTCACATTGGGGCGATGTTGCATTGGAGCCCTCGTGCCGTGGGTGATGGCCTCTTGGCTGAAGCCCTGCCCGGCACTGAGAGGTTCGGATCCTGCTTGTGTGGTTGGGGCTGTCCCAGGCATGGCCCCGTGCCCCACGTGCCTCTGTCTGCGGTGGAGGAGAGATAAAAGGTTGCTTTCGATGCGGTGGGAATCGTGTTCACCCTCTTCCTTCCCCTTTCAAATTGGCAGCTCATTTTGTTGTGTTTGTTTTAGCCTGAATCCCAATGACAATTAGTGCTAGAAGGCTAGATTAAGCTGTTTTTACTTGTTTTCTTTTTCACTTTGATTTCCACCTCCTCCAAATTCTTAATCCTACTGAATATTTCATCTCTTGTACCTCTGTCAATTGAAAGTCCCCCAGCGGGACGCACAGGAGCAGCACTATTAGAGCTGCTTTGCTGCAGCTAATGCTGCTCAGCGCTGGGCTGAGTTTGTTGCGCAATTTATTTCAGACGAGCAAACCACAGCATCCGCTGCAGCATGAACTGCACGGGCAGCCTGGGAACGGGGCTGTGCAGCAAACGAGAACTTCGGCGGCTGATGAGAAAGCAGAGCACCCCTCGTTCCCAGCCCGCTCCTCCTCCCGCTGCACGCAATGGTCGCAGGTGGGAACCTCCTGCGGCGCCGCGGTCCCACCGCAGCCATAGGGAAGGTGCTGCTGGGGTTGGCTGCTGCTGGGGGTCCCCTCTGCTGGTTGGTGTGGGGTGCAGAGCTGGGGATGTTGCCCCGCTGTTCACCATTCCCCAGCAGAAATCACACTTATAGCTTTTTTTTTTCTTTTTTTTTTTCCCCCCTGTGACAGTGCTTCCCAGGGTGTTCTCAGGTTTGTTGGGGTTGGCTTTTCTTTTTTGCTATTAACTTGAGAGTTTTGACAAGAAAATTCAGTAGGGAACTTCACTCATGTCAAAAAGGCATTTCCCAGCTTGAACTGCTCTGGGCCAGCTCTGCTTAGGGCTGCCTATCCTAATAGATGCTTCCTCACTGCTGCTACCTCATGCTGCCTGGAGAAAGGCTGTGTGTGGGGTCAGCAGGGCGCACTGCCTTTTACCCCACAGAGCACTCAACAATATCCCTAGCAGTGCGCAGGGATGTTCCCCCAGGAGGAATCGAGCTGCTCATGCATTTCACCACCTCCAACACGAAGCAGGGCTGCAGCAGCTCTGCCAGCAGCTCACCAACACTCGCAAAGCTTCGGCGCTCCTCACCTGCTCTGTCTGCTCCTCATCGAGAGCCCCGAAGTGTCTGCGGCCCGAATGGAATTGCCAGCAACTGGCTCCAAGTGCTGCTGCCAAGGGAGCGGCAGTGGCATATGTTTGCTCTCAGAGCAAGGTTACAGTCTTGACTCATTAGAAGTTCCTCTCCTCCTTTTGGGGCATATGTGGAAGTGCTGGGTGCCAAGCTGGCAACACATGGCGGAGCAGGGAGGGCTGTGTGAGGTGCTGGTGTTTGCACTTCTGCCCGTGGTTGATCTGCACTGAGAGCAGATGCAGATCTGGTGCAGTGCTGGGGCGCACGGCTCCACGAGCAGCTCCCAGCGCTCCTTCACTGCGTAGATGTGACTCTGGGTCCGGGTTGGCTCACGGGTCAATGCCGTAGCAATTGGAGCTGCGTGGGCACTGCACAGAGCTTGGTTATTCTGCACACCCCTCAGTAATGGCATGATGGCTTTGCGGGATCTGCAACCCACAGTAATGGCTCATTGCTGAACCATAAGTGGTCGTACCGTCCTTGGGATTTATTGCAGGCCGAGGGATTAATTTCCTGAAATATACGGTCATGATGTTGAGGTTAAATTAAGATCTCATTCAAAAGGATTCTTTTTATCATATTTAATTTGTAACCCTTTTTTCTGCAGCCATTTTACAGCTCTTCCTCCCCCTCCCTTCGATGTTCAGTGTCATGTTTCCAGGAAGAATCTTATTTCATGCAGACTAATAGCATTTTTCAGTACAACCTTTTACGGTTCTCCCCGTTCGAGTTTCTCCTGTCTCGGTTGCTCATACACAACGAGGTCTTAAATCCTCCCTTAGAAAATAGAGACGTTGATGCAAAAGCAACCAGAGCTGCTGGCAGAGCCCAAATCCATCCCTTCTCCTTCCCCACACCCCCTCCAATCTGCTGTAACTAAAAGCCCTTTTACTTCAGAGCAGAGCACGTTGATAGAACACATGTTGGATAAATCCAACAGGACATTTTTACACTGGGTGATAAGTCTATAAAGTGGATCTGGTTCTGCACTGGCCTCACTTTGCCCTCCGTGGTGTCATTAGATGGACAGATGGACGGCTGCGCTCGGGGATCCAGGAGGTGGCAATCCTGTTTCCTGGGGTGAGTTTTCCTCCCTCCGCTGAACACCAGAGCCAAGCACACATGGGCACCTGTGTGTGCAGGACAGCGCTGTGGGCACGGAGCGCACAGCCCCCGGGTGTTGATCTCTGCCTGGGGGCAGCGGGGCGAGTGTGACCCCCACGGAGCACAGACCGCAGCCCCATAGCACATCCTCCTGCTGCTCCTCGAGGTGGGAGGACGAGCAGCCCTAAAGCTCACCTGGTTTGCAGAGGCTTCTCTGCGCCACGCGGTGCCAACGTGAGGGCCTGGAGCGGGCACATCTGCGTGCAGGGAGCAGCCCAGCCCACCCGCAGCCCACAGCCCTGCCTCGTGCCACCATTTGCTGGTTTGTGCTTCCTTTTTTCCCCCCCCCAGAAGTGCTGATGGACAAGTTGAGTAACCGTATCTGCTCGTTACAGGACATCTTGAGGCTGATTGCGGAGGTCAGGACTCAACTGGAAAGACCGCAACGGGTTGCTGACTGGCATCCACGGCCCAGATAAGATAAAAACAACTGATGACAGCGGGGAAGTGAAACAGTCATCTCAGCACTTGGATTAATGCCCGGCGAGAAGGAAGGGAAAAAAACGAGGAGGGCCGTCAGGGAGGGGAAGGGGGTGGAATACGGATGAGAATAGAAACTCTGGAAAAAAGCTATCAGGAGGCAGCAGAGCTGGGTGTTAAATATTTATGAATTAGCAGCTCTCGTCGTGCCCTGCCTGTGCCGTGTGGGTGCTGCGAGGGGGTGGGAATGAGGTGACCACGCGGTCGTGGCTGGGCAGCAACAGCACCATGCAGAACAAATGCAGGTGAAGAGGAGAAGGATAAATGAGGCACTACAAAAACCGCTATTCCAAAAATTCTGCTGAAGAGCAGCGGGGTAATTAAATCATAATTGCTTCTTGCTCAGCTGGAGTGACATTGTGAGTGGCTGAAGGTGGTGAGGAGAGGAAGGGGAAGTTTCACTGCTGCTCCGCTCGCAGTGGGGCAGCCCGAAACCTGCTGGGCCCCCAGCCCTCTGCTCAGGGCTGGGCGCTGCCTTCTGCTGAATCCCACTCTGTGCTGTCCCGGCGCAGCCCAGGTGTGTGGCATCCCTGGTGCAAGGAGCTGATGTGCCAAACCTGAGAGCTTTAGAGGAGCCATTCCCAACCGTGAGACAAACAGCCTGCAAATCCCGTAAGCATTTAATTACATGGCAGTGTTGTGTAACGTTTAAGGGGCTGATGTGACCTGACAGCACAAAGGACACTTGGGGCTCAAGTTTAAAAACGTGAACCTTACCAACACGTGGCTCCAGGGCGGGTTTTCTCTTCCCCACCGTAACAGCTGCGTTGGGATGAGAGACTCTTTTCAGCTCTGTGGATGTTCTGAGTTCTGCTGGAGTTTCCTCTTTTTTTGTTTCAAAGTCGCAAACACTTGGTGCATTCCAAAGCGTTTTGGAATGAGGTCCTCCTGCACATGGATGCAGCTGAGCAGCAGTTCAGCGGTGACGCAGGAATGCTGGGACGCAGGGTGCAGGACGTCCCCAGGCTGTGGGCACTGCAGGGGATGCAGCTCTGCACCCCTTTACCAGCCATCTCATCCATTCTGCTGGGAGCTTGAGCAAAACCCACCGTGTTGCTCCCGGTTTCATGGAAAAGAGCATCCTTGCTGTGGTGGGAGAATAGCTGTGCAGGAACCTCTTGTGGGGAGCTCTGGCCTTTGGCACTGTGAGGGAAGGCTGAGCAGGTTATGCTCCCACCTGGTGTAATTGTTTCTTCAGTAGCTGTAAGGTGAGTACCAGGCAGTGCTGTGGATGAGGAGTGAGCTGAGGACCTGCTGTATGGCTGGGGATACTGCAGTCTGCCTGACCTGGGCACATCCCCTGAGGAGCTTTGGGAGTGATCCTAGCTGGAAAACTCAGGATTTGTGCTCCTACAAAAGTTTATATATATATATTAAATATATATAATTCTCTAATAGGAATCACCTGTTGCTCCTTCCTGTCCCTGTTACCAGGGATGATGGGTCATCCCTGCCTGGGATCCCAGAGGGCACCAGTGGCAGTGCTGTGCTCACAGCTGATCCTGGCACTGTCTGGAAGGCGACGGGAGGAGGAAAAGGGCTCTGGCGGCGCAGACAATAAAAAGTCTTTGCGTTCCACTGAAGTTTCTTGAGCAACTGGCATTTGCCCATAAATGTACTTAAGCAGAAAATCACCAGAAAAGTGCTATAATCTGACAGATTTTTCACAGGCTTAAATATTCATGAATTAAAAGAATTGGCAGAATTTTCTACATTATTAGCTTTCAGCATGGCTACGGGAGCAGTTGGTGCACTGGCTGCTCTTCAAAAACTATTAATCTAGTCTGTCATCACAGCAGCCATTTTTTAATTAGCTACTTTGCTGAACGATCTGGTGCAGCAGCGAGACTGGAACATTTATGTGGTATTAAAGTTTTAAAGGTGCCCCTTTCCATTTTTAAGCAAAGTTCTGAAACACAGCAATAGGGGAAGCGAGGCGGAGGCGGATCGCTCCGCTCCAATGGTTAACGGCTGCTTTTATTTTGGAAAATCACGGCTTGGAATACAGAGCTGCTTCTACGAGGAGGAGAAATTGCATGAAATAAATTGGTTCTCTAAACTGAAGTTCACAGCATTCCTTCCCCATGAAATCAAAAGGAGATGTTTGGAGCCGAAGCGTTGCGTGCGGATCTCATGGAAAATGAGGGGGCATGGCACTGCCTGCAGCGGGCAGGATTTATTGCTGCCAGTCCCACAGGGAGATGGCAGCGGGTGGGGGATCTGTGTGTCTGCTGAGCTGAGCTCTGGGGGGCTGGGGTGGACCCTTCCCAGACTGAGAGGCTGGGGTGAGCTGGCTGTCACGGGAGCACGGGGCTGCTTGGGGCCGTGCCTCCAGCACTTGTACCTCATTCTGGCACTGGTACCTCAGCCCTGGCACTGGTACCCATCCCTGGCAGAGGTCTTGTCTGGGAACGGAGCTGGGTCTGTGCTGGCCTCGTGCTCTGGGTTTCATTATACATCACATATACATCACAGGGCTCAGCCCTGAGCTACTCCTGCCTCTGGAGGAGGCATTGCTTCCAAACAGCTCCCAAAGCTGGTGTTCAGTGAGCCATGTGTTCTGGCTTGGAGGGTGGACAGCCCAATCCTGCTGTCCCCACTGTTCTCAGTACTGGCTGATGGTAGCGGCACAGGAGCAGTGGGGAGGATGCTCTCAGCCCCCATCCCAGGTGCTGCAGGTGGTGTGGGCAGAGACCCCACAGTGCCATCCCCAAGGAGACATGTGGTGAGCTCAGACCCTGGTGGCTTACGGACATAGCTCTGGGCTTTCCCATCCAAACCTCATCACCCAGACATTGGCACAGTCCCTCCTGAGCCCTGCTTTGCTCTCTGTGCCAGAGCTGCTGCTCTCCTGACTTGTTATTTGCATGTGAAAAAGCAGCAAAATTATGTCTTTATGGTGGTTCTAAGAGTGCCGCTTTTTGACATGGGCGCCTCTCTGATCTGTGCTGCTGGGTCCCAACAGAGCTTTCCTCTGGGCACTGTGATGCCTGTTTCTTGCTGCCTGCAGGGTGAGAAAGGCGTGCTGGAAGTCTAACTTGTTTCTTTCTTTCCCATTGTCGTGGAAAGTGAGAGCTGTAAAGAAATTGACGGTTCCAATGCCAGTGCTGCACATATAGCATCCGCAGTGCTGCTCTTTGTATGCTCTTCTGCCATGAGAAGTCATTTCAAAGGAGGTTTCCCTCTTCCTTGCCTTGGTATCACGGAAGGGAATGAGCACCTTTTGGCTGCTGTGAATCTCATACCCTGTTCAGAGATCCCAATTCCAAGGAGAAGTGGAGGGGGAAACCCCACTCTATAGCTCCAAGGCAGGAAAAATGGAGAAACATTCCCAGAAAAACTCTTTGCGGTGTGATAATTTTCATGTGGTTTTCTGGGTTTGGATTCCTTGGTGGGTTTTGTCTTCCGTTGGCCATTCCACTCCTCCATTCAGTTCCTTCTGCTCAGGGGTGGGAAGCCCGAATTGCACCAAGCATCGCTTCTAGGGATGGCAATGGGAGCAGGGGCACTCCATCACTATGAATTCTTTTTTAATCCTTCATCATTTTTAATACGCAGTCACTTAAATGAGGCACACACCCTTCTTGGCAATTATTTGTAATCGTCCCCTGTGAGTTCTCGAACAAAACACTCTTTATTAATACTTAAAGCTTCTAAGAGCATTGCAGATCAGATGGAGATACTCTATCCAGCGGGCTGCACCACGCACTGCAGCCCGTTAATTAAATTTGCCAGATAGGGTTATTTATTAGAAGAATATGCTCAAGATGCTCTTTGAAATGTGGGGCTGTCCCGTGCTTTCTGCTGCGTCATACACGGCGCTGCTATCTACACTGTGCGAAAAGTGAGCTTTTCCATTTGGATTCAAATGAACATCTGAGAGAAGTGAGTGCGTTCGTGAAGGATGGCCATGCTGAGATCCCACTGCATGCGGCTCTGCGTGGTTGGAAGGAGCAGGGGAGGAGGAGAGTGTTGCAGTGGGAGCAGATGGGGTGATGGATGGGATGGGGCTGGGATGGAGCTGCTCTGCCCCGCGGATAGCCCTGCTGCTGGGAGTGCTCAGTGCAGAGCCCCTTGGTGTGAGCTTCGGGAGACCCAAAGGAACTTGCTGCCTATTAAAAAAAAATCAGCTGTATCTCTCCTTGTTTGAACAATGGGGCCATATGTGTTTCTTCTCATTAAAACTATTTTTTTTTTAAAGGAACTCCACTGCAGAAACAAGCGAGGAAGCCGACGTAATTAAAGGCTTCTTTTTCCCCAGCCGTGGTCCTCCGGTCTTTGAAGAGCGCGGGGATCCCTGCGGAATGCTCTGAACTCTGCAATATTTTGATAGCTGCAATAACAAAATCAAAAGCTGCTTTCATGACGAGAGCACCTTGTGCTCCCCCGCACACAGACAGCTTCCCGGGGCCCAGAGCTGCATGCAGATAGGAGCTGGATTCCCGTCTGTCTCCTCC
>JAOWBP010004028.1:17052528-17070413 GCA_028571105.1 Tragopan temminckii | reverse complement strand
CCACATCCGGGTGGCAGCAGCTGGAGCCCATCCCTGGAAGCAGATGCAAAGTGCCCCCACACAGGGCCAGAACGGTATCCCCGCCCCTCGGAGCAGCTTACAGTGGCTGCAGGAGTGCTGCTCGGCCGCTGACGTCCCTCCCCAGAGCAGTAGCAGGCGGCCAGGCAGCAGGTCTCTCCAGCCATCCCCAGTTTCCTTGGTGACAGCCAGCATCTCTCCACACACAGCACTCAGTGGGTGCCAAACTGCCCTTTTGCCATCACCACCATTGTGTGCTGTGCATCCCAACCCCGCTGGCATGGACCCATCGCCCGAGCAGCCATCAGGCCGTTTGCTGGGTTGCCTTTTGCGGTCGCTGTTACCATCTTGTTTAATTCCAGCATTATCTGATGGTCACAGCACGTTTCTCTATATTAGGCGGCGAGCAGATTTGTTACTCCACCTGTAATTGCACTTTAATACGAGCTATCTCAAAAATGCATTTTTGGAGCCACTCTGACAAGCACACGAGCTGCCCCTGCCATCCGAGCGCTGCTCGCTGGGAGTGCCTCTCGGTGGGGTTTGGCACCAGCTCTGTTAGTTTCAGTTACTGATGCTTTATCACAGCTGACACAGCACACAGCTGAAGGGCACTGCCGCTCAGTGTTTGTGAGCTGCCTCCTCCCCAGGAACCCACTGTGAATGCAATATTTCACCGCTGTGTTGACCGAACCCCAGGATACCCACGGATCTCCGAAGGGGCTCACGTCGTTGTGGGACATACAGCGCTTATTTTGTTTACAAAATGCAAACAGGAAGAGCTCATCCAGAGGAACAGCAGCACCACCACTGATATGCCAATGGCTGCTGGCAGATTTGCTTTTCAATCACCCTGAATTCACAAATTAAATGCTGATAACACACTTTACTCTTGCCCTGCGTTAGTTCCCTGCTGCGGTGGTGGGGAAGGGAAGGTATTCAATCTCTATCTCAACTCATTAATTTTAAAAAGTTGGCCAGCGTTGGCAAAGTGTTAAGCGTATAAAAATTAATGTTGACAAATCTTTGAGGAGTAGAATGAAACAAAAGAAATCAATTAAGGGAACAGCCCGCAGTGGTATTTTAGAATCTAAATTGCGCTCAGCCTTGCGCTGGAAGTTACCAGCAAAGCCCCGTGCCAAGTGGAAATCTTAGGAAGGGCTCAAAATGGGAATTGGTGTTTGTTTAAACTATGTGAAACGGTGATGAGACTCCTCCAGGTCTGTGGGCCCCTCCAGCCTGGGGAGGAAGCTGTGGGTCATGGGGCCCCATTGGGTGCTGCAGCGATGGCAGAAGCGTTGTTGCGTGTTGCTGGGGAGTCTTGCATGAGGGTTTGGTGATGTGCAGGAGGTTGGTCTGCGTGCCCACAGCTCCGTCGTTGGTGTGGTTTCACTCTTTGCCCTGCATCCCAACGCTGGCTCCAATGCCTCGTGTGTCAGCATCCTGCTGGTGCTGCGGGAGGGCTGGGGTCTGTGTGGGGCCGGGTCATGGCACTCACTTCTTCTGTGCTCTCTGCCCTGGGGCAGTGCCCAGCTCTGCACGCAGGCTGATGGGGGATGTGAGCAGCAGCCCCACGTGGCCGTGCCCCAGCGCCCCGACAGCCGCCTTCACCCAAGGGACGGCGCTCCCCGGCGATCAGTGAGTCACTTCTGCTTAGGACAGCAGTATAAATTAATTCGGATGTCTGTGTGATCTTATCAGTGTTATCTCAGGCTTTGTATTTTAAGGCTTCCGTGGCCTTCAGAGTAAATAAGTGTTTTCTCAGGCTGACACACAGACCTGGAGGAGAAGGGCAAGTTGTCGTGGCCGGCGCTGGCGCAGCAGTAGAAGTCCCGCAGGGTTTTCACCATCCGTCCTCTCGCTAGGCTGATGTTTGATTGCATCCCACAGCAGCAGGCTGGAGGTGAGCCCAAGGTCCCTCCCCAGACCCACGGTCCCCCTGGGCACCATTCCTGGCAGATGGAGCAGAGGGTGCTCAGAGCCACGTGTGCCCTTATGTGAGCACCTGGCTCCCCAGGGTCTTCTTCTCTGCTTCAGAGTAAAATAATTCAATGAAGCAGGTTCCATTTTTTCCCCCGTGTACTTTCTTGCTGTAGAAATTTGGAAAGACCCACAAGAATTTCAGAGGACTGAGGAAGAAAAATCTCTATTACTGGGGAAGGGTAAAAGAGAGATCCATCAAAGGATATCTCGAGCATTCACTTAATTTTATTACTTTAAGCGACTTTATTACCTTCATCTTGCTTTCTGTTGCATTCCAGCACTTATTTAATAAACCCCTCTCTGGTTTTAAATAGCAGTTTAGTTTTTATGGTAATGCTAAACTTAATCAGATGCTCAAATTAGCTTGAAATTAATTATATTGACTGCAATAAACCTTAGCTCCCTCTTCACATCCTGCGCACAGTTCTCCTTCAAGGCTGCTCTAAATGCCATTGAGATACTGAATGGGTTTCAGCCCAGTTCCTGCTGACGAGGGCAGTGCCCGCATTGTCCCCATGCTCAGATGGAGAGGGAACCAATAGAGCCACTGCCTGGAAATCTGCAATGAGTGTAGAAACATTAAGGTTGGAAAAGACCATGAAGATCATCCGGTCCCATCACCACTGTGCTCACAAAACCAATGGGCCATATCAGTCTGGGAGTCAGTGCTTCTTAAAGCAAGGCAGTGTGAGCTCCCCGTGGCATCCCTGGTGGGCTGTGGGCAGCTGGGGGGCTGCAGGGTTCTGCTGAGTGCTGGCCCCATAACTCCTGCCAGTGGCGATGGTGGTTTTAATGTATGACCTCAGGGCCACTGGGCATGCCGTGACCTTGGGCATGACCTCAGAGTGAGGTATGGAAGGAGGGATCATCCCTGGGATGTGAGCTGAGGGGCTGGGGGCCATCCTTTGTTATGCGACCTCCTAATGGGTCAGTACATAGCATGGAGAAGAACCTTTGGGAAAGCTTGGCTGCTGGGGCCCTGCTCTAGCCCTGAGCTGGCTCGCTCTGGTTTCTGCATGCTGATGGCAGTGTTGTGAGCAGGGTGAGCTGCAGAGCTCTCCGTTGCCTTGGCTGAGGTCCCAGGACATCCTTGTGCTCTCACCTGGGGTAAAAACCCACTTTACATTAGCAGAACCCACTAATCTTGTGTCCTGTTCCTGGTGCTGCACGGCAGGGTCATGGCAATGGTGACCCCAGTTTGTGGCGCCCGCAGCCTTCCCTGGTGGCCCTGCATGTGGGAAGGGCTGTAGCAAGGCCGTGATGGTGGGAAGATGCCTTGAATTACTCTCCAGGGCTTCTCCCTTGCTGCCAGCAGCAAGCATTGCTCTTCGCTCTGCTGCCTGTGCAGCCATAGCCAGGCCCTACAGCAGCGCCTGCGATTGATAATTGCTCAGCGTTGGTGGAAAGCCATTTATTATTGATGCCAGTTTAGAGGGCTGATGAGCTTAGCATGCCTCGTTGCTCCAAAAGGAGCACTTCCCCGTGTTAACCCCTGCTGCGCCAGCCTCCCGGGAGCTCCATGCTGACCTCCTGCCTGGCCTCGGACACACGGGGTGTTAAATGCATTAATGAGAGCTACGCAATGATGCTGCCAGTGCACGGCCTGCCCGGCTGCTTGCCCCGAAGTCTGCTGTGATTTTGCATTTAAATAGCCGGAGGAGTTTGTAATATTAAGGCATGGTTCATTGCCAGCGAAATTCGGGCTAGGTATACGCTTCACTGGGAGTGCAGACAGCCTGATTCATTGAGGATTCCTGCTAAATCTGCTGTGGGTTCCCAGGGACCTGGAAAATGCATTATGGTAAAAATCAACATGACCTTCTGAAAGCACCGCACGGAGAGTATATCTGTATTACAGCGCTGGAGCGGCGCTTGGCTCGGCAGAAGCCTTTCCCATTGTTTGCATTCTGGCTGGATGATAGAAAAGTAATCAAATTAGTATTAAAAAAACAGAAATCGAGCAATATCCGCAGACTGTGTTTAAGTTACACGAGATACATTATGGTGTGCACGCACACGCACGCCCCTATGCAATTGTCATGTTAAAGCTTGTTTTGCTTTTGATTGGCTCCCAGGCAGAATAACATGGGGGCTGCGATGTAAGTTGCTTTTCCTTTTGGAATGAATAACTCTTGTGGTAAAGCTGACACGAAGCATAAATTTGTTAAATTACATAAACATTATTGCGACCCATAAAATTCAATGAATCCTCGTCGCCTGTTTACTCATGGCTGGCTTTACTGTTTGCACAATGTAATTTAACGTGTCAATTTGCTCTCAAATAAAAAACATCTGGCCTTTTGACATGCCAAAAAAGCTGCAGAGACGATCTGAGAACGGAGCTAAAAGCCCAGGCTTTGCATAGCAGTCAGCGAAGGGCTCTGAAGAGGAAGCCAATATCATTCAGATCAATTGATGGCCTCTTGGCAAACCTACTTCTGTAAACCCTGTAAGATTAGTAAATTTTATCCTAATTAAAATTAAGAAAAGCCACGGAAGGCTGGCGCGCGCTTCGCCATTGCGTCTCCTGCCAGTATTGACATCCATTCTATTGGATTTTTAAACAATCTTATTATTTTGCAATCACGAGGAACAAGAGGAAAATTATACTTTTGTAAGGGATTTTTATTCTGGATGAGCTGCGGAGGCCCGGTGCATTAATTCACCTCCCTAAGCCCCTTAGCTCGCGGTTCTCCTCCAAAACCTCCGATCTGGTGGCGGGGAGCGTCTGGCGGCCGCGCGGCCGCGCTAAGAAGAGCCGTAAATCTGGGCTTAATCCCTAATGAGCAGTAATGCCTCTCGCTCCCCGCCACGACGCAGCGCAGGAGATGCTGACCTAAATAACACGGGTGTGGGAGCCACATGTGGCACCGATCCGAGCTCGCTCTTTGTGCTCCGTGCTCCCATCTGATGGGCTGTTAGCGCTGATTGATTGAGACGTTTATGATTTGCATAGGAGACAGTTCGTGTAATTACGGATTACTGAATAAAGCCAATTGGTTGCAAAGATTAGCGAGGCCAGGTCCCGCCGGAGCCCTGGGGGAACCGCGCATCGTTCCTTATTGCTCTTCTCATCTTTGCAGTTGAAAAAACAAAGTGTGGCCCGTTGGGTCGCGTCTCGCCGTGGACAGATCCGTGGATGGGAAGCGCCATTCCTGCCCCAGCATCGCCGCGGTCCGACACGTGGATGGGAACGAGGAGCAGGGCTGGGCCCACGGCCAGCTCACGGGGTGGCTGTAAACCCTCTGGAAAAATCAGAGCAGATTCTCACCATGAAATCAGGGGGTTACAGTGAGTTCAGGCATTGTTTTAATTAAGGGAGAGACATCTCTTCCTTGAGGGAAGGCTGAAATCACGTTACGGCCGATAAGAAAGATTTCCCATATTGTCAGCAATGGTTAGACACGTTTGTGGGTAAATAAATTGTGATTTCTTTTCACCCGCTAGGAGAACACACAATATTTTCTTTTAAAGTATATGGGGCTGGCGGTGGTTTTGCTCTAATCAAGTTCTTGGCATTTCATCCAGGCTTATAATGGGACTCAAGTAGTTGCACATTTTCTGTAATTGGACTCGAGTAATTGCACATTTCTCTAAATGATTAATGAACAGAAATAGAAAGTTTGAAAAAAGTTGCCTGCGACACTGCAGGAACCGTAACACCAGCAGTGCTGGGGGTGGGACTGCTGTGCAGATGGTTACAGACTGGTGGCCGTAGGCTGTGCATGGGTGGAGGGCCCTCACCGTGCCCTGGGTGCAGCCGGGGCAGAGCTGTGGGTATGGCACAGAGCTTGTAGGGCTCAGCGGGTGGAGCAATGATGGAGTTGACGTGCCAGAGCTGATCCTGCCAAGCGGTGCTCTATCATTTCATTTCTCACCATAGATCAAAAGAAAGAAAGAAATTCCAATGCATGGATTTCTGCCTTTTTTTTTTTTTTTTTCCTGCAGAGCAGCTATCGCACGATGACTTCTGCTTTGTTTGTGTCCTGCAGCTACCGAGTGGGTGACTCCTCTCACTCCACACTTACTCTCATTATAGAGCAGAATTTGATATGAGCGTCAGCAACATATGGTGCGAATCACCCGCTTTGGAAAGGGTGAAAAAACAAGAGTGATGGATACCCATATGTAAAACCTGACTGCAAACACGACAAGGGGAAGGCCAATTCTGCATCTTGCAGTGCTGAATCTGGAAGTACTTATGCCTCCGATGACATTTGCTGCGCTGCGTGGAAAGATCTGCAGCTCCCCGGGATCTGCAGCGTGAGGCCAGATGTGGAGCGAGGTGGTGCACGGAAGTTTTCGAGGGAATAAGTGCACAGCTGCTTAAAGCTTGGGTTCTGCACCCAGAACTTGGGTTCTTCACCCTGTGTTTGGGCCCTTCACCCAATGCTTGGGTCCTTCACCCAACACTTTGTGTCATGCACCTGACACCCCCCATAACTTCAACCAAACCCCTCCTGGAGCTGTTATGTTGGTAAAAACCCCTCCTGGAGCCGATGTTGGTAAAAAACGCACTTCCCAGTGACAAACTCCTGCTTTGTCCCTCTGGGTGAGCCCTCTCGCTGTGTGATTCACCAACAGCCCATGCGTCCGCCGTCTGCAGCTCCCTCCCATCACTGACACTTGCTGTGTGTGCATGGCTGTGTGATGCTACTTGGCTTTCCAGGGGCTGGCACTGGCTGGAACAGGTTGTTTGGCTGTAATTTTTGGCTGTATTTTTTGGCCAATGGCCTTTTTTTTTTTTTTTTTTTAATTCCTGTCAGGGTGGGAGTTGTTGCAAGGGAAAGGGGGTCATGCTTTTTTTTACAGATGTGCCAAGAATTACACTCCATCAACCAAGCTTCCTGCTGCCAGGATTCAGGAATCAATGAAAAAAAAATAAAATAAAAGGGAGATGAAAGATGGTGGTTTAGATTAGGAGAGAAATATTTGGGGGAAAAAATGTACCGCAGGCTTTACTTGGCTCCCACCATGCCCAGGGGCTCCCGACCCCAACCATGGTCTGGGATGTGTGCAGCACAGCATGGATACGTCCATCCTGGCACGAGCTGGCCGTGCTGAGCAGCAGCCAAGCAACAGCAAAATAGGATTTATAATCCCCTCAGCTTTACTCCCCAATTTTGGCTTTGAAGATGAATGTTTGCTGTGCTGTTATTCATTTATACATTATTTTTCCTATCTCCTGAGAGGCCCCGTGCTTCCCCACACACACATACACAAAGCATTTATTTCTATTTCTAAAAATCCCATCAGCTCTTCCTTCAAAGTTCGTACACGTAATCAGCCCTCTGCATTCCCATGCAAACACTTCCTGATGGAGATGCAATCCTTGTGGTGTGAGTTCACAGCAGGTGAGAAATTCCTCTGCAGCCCATGAAGGCACAGAGCTACCCCGAAGTTCTGCATGCTGCATGTGTTTGGGTGGATGGGACCAAACGGGAGATGGGAGGGGACATGGGGAGGAGATGTGGGGCACAGGGACAGCCACACCATGCCCTGCAATATGCCCTGGGAGGTGGGGCAATAACATGTGCAACGGGCTGTTGCAAAAGGAACAATGAATGCAAACGAGTTGGAGAGGGTTTTATTATTAAAGGGAAGATTGATGGTTCAGCTATCTGGTGTGGGAAAAGCCAGTGTCCTGATTAAATGTAATTATCTGCAGCACTAATAAAAGCTTGCCGATTTCCCCGGGTCGGGCTGCCCTCTGCTTTAGCTGCGCACACAAACATTAATAAGCAGCAGCTGTGAGAGCTGGGAGAGGAGTTCAGGAGATGCTCATCACACCAGGCACTTGCTAATTGCTGGTCAAGGACGAACACGTCGCTTATCACAGCTGCTGTTAAGCTGGCCTTGCAGGGTGAGGTGTTTTGCTCTGCTCCAGGCTGCAGTGTGGAGATGGAGCAGTTTGTCTCTGCATGAGTGCCTGGAAGGAGAGGAAACGTGGCTCAGCTCCGGCTGCCTCCAAGAAAAAAAGCACCTGCCTGGAGGAGGGAACTGAGGGTCTGTCTTTGTGTGCACAGGGAGGTCAGCGTGGTGCCCTGTGCTCCTGCAGCCACAGGCAATGATTGGTGCACTCCTTGCCCCAGGAAATGGCACGGGATGCAATTGGGCAAGATAATGATGGGATGATGATTTGGTGAGGTAATAATGGGACGGTGGTCTGGTGAACTAATGGTGCTGATGACCTCAGAACAACAAGAACAAAGGCTGGGCCAGGGTGAGGAGGAATTACCTGAAATGAGATGCCTGGGAGTGCTTTGATCTGCCATTCTTTTAATTACTGCCTCTAATAAGAATTTGAGATTCTGGATAAAGGATAGTTGGATCAACTGTGTGATGAGCCTTCCCTTTAGCGGAGGTGTGAGTGAACCTGTGGGTCTTTCTCTGAAACTGCCCAGTTGTGTCAGCAAGGGTTGGGCTGTGCTGGGAAAGGAGTGGGGAGCAAGCAGAGGCACAGCTCTGTGCTCACTGCTGGGAGCACAAGAATGCTGCTCCAGCCTTCCTCAAAGCAACACCAAGCAGTGCAGGCTCCATCACCTTTAGGGGATGCTTCCAGCCTGCCCTCCTCCATCTTCCTGGAGAATTCACTCAGCCTGAGGGAGCTCTGAGATCTGGGGCACAAAATCCCATGAAAAGACACTTCCTCTTGCCTCTGTTGCTCCTTCTTGGGACTGGATTTCTGTGCTAGTGCTGGTGGGTCAGACTGGATGCATGTCCTCCTGTCTTTGGATGCAGTGAGGCTGACGCACAGCACCGTGCTGCTGTGCCAGAGCCATGCTGTGGGTCCTGCAGGCAGGCTGTGTCCCAGGGATGTCACAGGGGCTTCAGCTGCAGTACATTTTTCAATTCTGCCTGACCAGGGGATAAATAGAGGGAATTTTCCCCTGGATGCATCTGTAAGTGATTTCCAGTTGGGAAGCTATCATTTTTCTAATGGCCATGTTTGCTGTAAATTCATGGGCACGGCCTCAGAGCCCTGGGGCTCAGTCCAGCTCCCATCAAAGCGAGTGGAAATGGATTTCTGCTTCCCACAAGGCCTCACCAGAGCTGGATTGGACCATCGTGTTGCTGTTCCAAAGCACGGGGTGAGCTCAGGGTGGTCCCTAAATAATGGCCATTAACAGAAAGGACTGGCAGATGCTGCCCTGGCTCCATGCTGTTGCCAGAGCCATTAACTCAGGCTGCTTTTCCAGCACTGTTCTTCAGACAGTGTTGCACCTCAGGGTGAGCGAGAAGCAGGGCTGGAGGCGATGCTCAGGGCTTGCACTGCAGCCTGAAATCCCTCCCACAGGACGAAGAGAAACCCTTTGGGCATCACATCTGGCACCCAGCATCAACCTGATTTTGTAGCGCAGCAAGATGCACCTCATTTACTTTTTGGTCTCTTGCTGGTGGCTGGGGATGGCAGGAGCCCACCTGTGCGCAGAGGGAGCAGAACCCAAGCACTGTGGCCATGGGCTTGTTCCATCCTCTGCGATGCTGCGTGGTGTGGGGCTGTGGGTGAGCCGCAGGGGCTGGGGAGCAGCACGGCTCCGAGGGGCAGCTCTGGCTGCTGGCAGGGACACAGCTGAGCTCACGGCTGTAACAATCCCAGCCCTTCCGCCTCTCTCACCTCCCACCGATCAGGGAAGAAAGCGGATTTTTTTTTTTTAATACTTTTTTTTTTTTGCAATTTCATTTACTACGGGCTGAAAGATTGCTGTACAGGACCGGCTCCCGTGTCCTCCAGCTAGTTCGAGTGCAATGCTGCTTAAATTGTCTTTTTGATAACTGTTCTGGCTGTGAGAACAGAGGTTTCTGTGGGGAATTCACACAGCGCTGCCTCCAAATTCCCCGATCCTTCATATTGCAATATTACTCTTTACCTAGCAGAAGATATTCCTAATCGGCTTCACAAAAAGCAATAAAGCCCTTCAACACTTCGTTGGCTTTGACATTTAAGGCACGCAGCAGGTGGAAGAAGGTGCTCGGTGGCCTCATGGTGATGCCGTGCAGGGACAGGACCAGGCTCCTTGCTCCCAAGCAGCAGTGGGAAAGTTCAATCACAGTGCTTTGTCGTGTCCGTTTATCAGTTTAGTCCATGTGGTTTGCAGCATTCAGGTCTACCTACATGCTGTCGGAGAGTTGGTGGTGTAACAAAGCACAGCTTGGATGGGGTTTGGGGCAACCTGGTCTGGTAGGAGGCGTTCTTGTGCACAACAGGGGGTTGGAGCTGGGTGAGCTTTAAGGTCCCTTCCAACACAAACCATTCTGTTTCTATGATTCTATGACCCATCTTATGAGATATCACCTGATCTTATAGGGCATAGATCGATCTTACAGAGCATCAACGCATCTTATGGGGCATCGATCAGTCTTATGGAGCATTGATCCACCCTGTTGGGCATCAGTGCATCTTACAGGGCATCAGCCCTTCCGATGAGGCGCTGATCAGCCTTATAGAGCATCAATCCAACCCTCTTTAGCAGGAGGTTGGACTAGATGATCTCCAGAGGTCCCTTCCAACCCCCATGATTCTGTGATTCTCTCATCCATCTTGTGGAGAATTGACTCACGTTTGGGGTATTGACCCATCTTACAGAGCATCCCCCAGGGCTGACTGCGGCTCTCCCATCACATCCAGGACTGCAGGCAGCCTAGCTCCACGCTGGTTAGGTGCAGAGCCCATGGGGTTGCACTGACGTTGGCCAACAAGAAGAATCGAGCCCTTGTGCCTCCCTGTGGCCACGGGTCCTCTGGTTCCTCCTCCGGCCCGTGATCCTGAATGGCTTTTTCCCACCTCGGCAGCTTTCTGCTGCAGCTCCTGTGCCCCAGCTGCAGTGGCTTAGTTTTATGAGCCTGCAACTGCAGCCGCTAACTGCTGCCTACAAGCCCTGGGAGGATTTCAGCTGGAGTAGGAGTAGCGTGCAGAGCATCCTGGCGCGATGCCGCTTCTCCTATAAAGCGTCATGTTTCCAAATGGGTAATTACTGCACTGGGATTTATGCAGTACTTCCTTTAAGTGGTTGTGTGGGCTGCCATTCCTCGATGAATTAAAAAGAAAGCAGAAAAAAAAGGAGCTGAATCCAGTGGTGCTGTGAGTTCAGGGCAGAAATGAGATCAGCTTGCTCTGCCCTTACCTGGCAATAATAGGAAAGTGCTCTTTCAATTGAGCTGTTCCATTCTTTTGCCCTGAGCTATGAGAAGTAGATTGGATGAAAATTATCAGGCTCCCTGTCTAGAATAAATATTCTTGAAATGGAGCAAGTCATAAATAAGCGAGCAGCAATATCCTGGGTTATGAAGATATAATTTCTATCTTTAATAGCTGAGTAGGCCCCGGGGACTGTCTGGAAGTGGCCTGCCTGGCCCCAGTATTGATGAGGGGAAAAATACAAATAAGCAAAAAAGCTTTTGTTTCCTTAACCCTGAAATTATTGATACTTTGAGGCAGATCATGAGGCACTGTGGCCGAACCCTGCGGGTCCCTCTGCTGCAGAGCGGCTGCAGATGGCGGCAGCGTCAGATGGGGTCTGGCTCTGGGTTCACCCCATAGCACTGCTCAGGTTCCCTCTGGCTCCCGTTTCGCCCCACAGCGCTGCTCTGCTGAGAGCAGAAGCAGAGGATATGGCAGCGGTGGCATCGTGGCAGTGTGCGTGGGGAGGGACAGGACCTGCCCCACTTTGGGTCGCCCTGGGTGTCCCAGCAGGGATAACGGCACAAAAGGAGCGCCTTGATTTACCCAACTGCCAACAGCCCGGCCCTTAGAAGTCGCAAGGTGGGACAATAATTAATAAGAGTTGCCTGGATGAAGCTCCAAATTTGATGGGATTAGTCTTAATGGTTTTATTTTTAAAAGCCATTTAATTACTAATCAGCTCTCCCTCACCAGCTAATGTGTGCTGGTGCTGTTTAAAGCAGTCTGCGAGGGGGCTTTGCTGGCGGCAGCTGGGTGGCTCACAGAGCTCCTTACTGGCATCCTCCCCCTGAGCCGTGGCTGAGCCGTCTGCACGCAGCTCCATGCAGCAGCTGCCCCCAGATATGCCCCAAAACGCAGCAGCTGCACACCACCAGGTATCAGCGTGCCCAGCTTTTGCTTTTGGAGCAGAACCAGAGAGGGATGCGGTGTCCCCATGATGCTTGCAGCTTGCACTGCCCAGATCAGGTGCTCACCCAGCCCATTAATTTCTAACACGATGGAAGACGTTCCTTAATCTTTTAATTATATGGAGTGACGTGGCTGAAATAACTCCTTTCATTTCTGGGCCACTGACATGATTAAGAACTGAGGTCTACTGTTAGGGAAAAAAAACACGGTGTAAATTGCCCATAATGTGAGATCTGTATCACCTTCCCCTGAAAACCCCAAGCGACGGAGCACCACGAATCCATCACACGAGGCTGGTTAGGGGAAGATTGCACCATTATTAAATTATATGTTTTTTAAAAACGACACACTGATCTGTTTCGTACCAGTAAATATGTGATTTACATTTAATTCTGAGTAACCTTTCCATGATCAGTGAGGTGTGAAGGAATTTAATGACACAAAGCTACATTTATGAAGAGACCATTCATATTCATTAGGCTCACGCATTAACAATCCTGCCAGTGACATCTCTCTAGCACGTGCTTTATTACTGCAGTTTACAGCGGCTCAGAGCAGGGTGAGCTGCGGCTGCGCATCCATGCAGACGTACCCATGGGCAGCGTCCAAAAAGGAAAATGGGCCTGGAAATTGTGCCCAGGTTGGGCAGGGAGTGTCCTTCTGGTTCAGAGAGAGAGGATTGGGATGGAAAAGAGTCTAAAGAGGAAACGCTGGGGTCATCGTCTCTAGAGGTGTTCCAAAGCTGAGGGAATGTGGCACTGAGAGGCATGGTGGGATGGATGGGTTGGGATTGGGTTTGGGGATCTGAGAGGTATTCTGCAACCGTAATGATTCTACTCCACTCTACTGTATTCTATCCTACCCCATCCTGTCCTGTTCTATCCCATCCCATCCCATCTATGGTTCTATTGTTCATCATTTTCTTTGAAGCAACCCAAAAATGAAGAGCAAAGGAAAACCCCAGACTGGCACCAGTGCCTGAGAAAGCACAACTCCAGATTTGGACACGGACAGCCCTCCTGATTCAAGCTTGGCATCCCAGACAGTGGGCCATAGAAGGAAAAAAAAAAGCAAAAAACAATATGGGGGCATGCAGTTCTGCTTCCCTTAAGTGACAAAAGGGACCTGCTGGGGTCCCATGGCTGGATACAAGCTCATCTGCACAAGGAGATGTGCCATTCCCTGAGGAAATTAAAACGTGGCTGGCATTGGAATACTTCCTGCAAGCCCCTGCCTGATGGGGAAACAAATGAACCGCAACTGTCTGCATTGAAAAATAATTGGGCATATTAGGTTGCCATAAGCAATCAGAGCAGAGGCGGGCTGCAGGCAGTGCCTCTCCCTGCCCGGGGACGTGGCCTGGGGGGTGACCCATGCAGAGAGGGAAAGTGGGGGCATCTCTGTGGCATTTGGGATGGTTTGTGCCATGGGAGAGGCTGCTGCTGGTGTTCTCACATGGCCTGTGTGCATTTTGCATTTTGCATTTTGCACCATGTTATATAGCCACCACACAACTGTGTGCAGTGCTTGGATAGCAAAAAGGGAACCATCTTGGAGCGCTTGTGAGGTTCTGTTCATTTGTCTGGCTTCCCATCTTTGTCCCAAAGGCTGTGGGAGTCCCACATCTCTGCTGGGTGGAAATGCTGGGCCATTGATTTCTCCTGAGCGTTGCAGCAGTGATGCACAGAGGAGGGCACAAAGCTGCAGGGCTCCTGCAGCCCTGCTGCGTGGGGAGGGGGCCCAGTGCAGAGCTACTTTCCTGGGGAGGATGCTGCCTAAAGCAGATGACACTGCAACGTGCCCACTTTCAGAGCAGGCAGAAGTAGCTTTACGAGCTGCCTGCAAATGAAACATTAATTAATTTACCAGCAGGAAGGATATAAATAACTAAATCAGATGGTGCGACTTATTCATGAGGTCCTGATGGAAGGCAATTGTTATTCCTGGCTGTGCAGGTTAATGAACACGGGCTCCTTTTCCCAGCACTGTGCTCTGCCAGGTGCAGTGGCACGCTGCTGTCCCACCTGGCCTTGGGGGTTGAGCATCCCCTCCCTGTGTGCTCCATATGGGGATGGGACGGCCTCACACAGCCCCGGGGTGGGACGTAGGGATTAACTGCAGCTTTTTGAGGCTTTAGTTCTGTGGCATCCTTAATTTGTTGGGAAGCGCTGAGTACATTGCTCTGCTGAGACTGTCACAGTGTAAATTGGACCGTGTGAATGCACGTTTGTCTTCCTACTCATTACAGCAGCACCGGATGCTGGGCTGGGAGCACCCCCAGAGCACCCACTTCTGACCCCAGGGTGCTGGGATGGGCACTGCTGTGGTGCAGCGATGCTCACCGCCCTGAGGCTGCTTCGTGGGGCTGTGGGTCAGCACTGCCTCTGCTATGGGATGCTCGGGGCACCTCCTGCCAGCACAAAGAGAGACATCCCCACGCCATGCAGAGCCCTGCAGCTCCTGCTCTCACCCGGCAGCTCTTGCCTCTCTTCCCCATGAGCAGAGATTTGCCACAATGTGCCGCCTTTTCATTTGCCAGCGCTTAAAGGGATTGCAAAGATTAGGAGATTTCCATTTAGCAGCAGGCAGGCAGTATGTCAGACAGCCTCCTGCTCGAGAATAACAGGCGCTAATCAATAACACCGCACCACAGCCCACAAAAACTGCCGTAAAGTGAAAACCGTACCTTTTTACAAAGGGGAAACTAAAAACAAATATAAATAAATAAGAGCGAGCTCACCCCAACCATCTCTGCTTTCAGTTTCTGGGAGTGCGTGCACTCGGTTAATGAGAGTGGGGAAAGAGCAGCAGAAAACCTGCTTAATTTGAAGCAGATGCTGAGCCCGTCCTCCCGGCGTGCCTCCCAGCTCGCTTTGCCCTCCAGCTGCAGCCGGGTGAGCAGCATCACGCAGCGCAGTGTATGGATACGCATCGCTTTTGGCCGAGCAGTGCTGTGGTGTCTGGCCACGGCTCAGCCCGAGCCCACGCACAGCTCTGGCCCCATGCACGCGTGCTGCCCGGCATTGACCCGCGCAGCGCCGCTGGGTCCCGACGATCGGCAGTGAGATATCATTGTCATTCAGCGTAGTGTGGCTTTTTTTCCCCCCTCTCTTTTCACTTTGATTGGAATGCAGCCTCCTGGGAGACATGAACTCATCGCAAATGGCTTCCCAGGGATAGGAACAAATGAAATGTAACAAATCTCCATTTGCAATTTTGGGGGCACGTGACTGGAATGGGAAACGGGGCGGTGGAGCTGAGCTTCCCCGGTGCATTACAGAGCAGTTAGTGGCTGCTGCCTGCTAAAATAAACCCTTTATCACCTTCATCCTTCATTTCCAGCACAGCTAAATAACACGGCCGAGCAGCGCAGCACGGCCCATTCGGCCCGGGACTTCTGCTTTCCCAACCAGCAGAGAAGGAGAAATCTTTTATTTCAGCTCTCTGCTGAGCTCTGTCCCCCCACGCTCACAGTGGGGCTCTCCAGCCCCACGCAGCCCCCTATGCCCCGAACTGCTCCCAGCCCTGAGCAGAGCACAGCCCTTTTCCAGCCCATTGCAGACCCACCTCCCTCCCTCTGCCTGCTGCCAGCAGTGCTCACTGGGTGACTTTTTCCCCAGGCAAAGCAACTCTCGCAGGTGCCATAAAGTGCTTAAGCAACATTTATCCCCAGCGCTCAGCATCTCCATGGTCCCCTGGTGTAAGGATGCTTTACCCATGCTGGGATGAAGCGATAGCAAGCAGCGGGCGTGCACCAGCCCAGCACCTGCTGCTCTGTAGGGATGCTCTGTGCCTCCCCAGAGCTGTCACCACACTGCTTGTTAGCCCTTAGCACACTGAGCCTGGCACTCAGGTGCCTCATATTCCCTGGTTTGGCTCGGGGCAGCTTTGGTTTCCCCCATGAAGGTCCTGGCACTGCAGGTGCTGCACAGCTCCATGACCACAGCTTTGAGTTATTTTTGGTTCTTTGTGATTAACAAGAAACGTTTGGGCTTTGGGATCTGGGGTTCTTTTTTGGCTTCTTTTCTACATCTATCCGAGTGCCTTTGGCAACTGAACACAAACGCTGAGGCTGACGAAGAACAGATGCAGTCTTACAAAATACATTAACCAGTCCTTGGGGTCAAGGAGACGTGAAAGCAAATGCAAAAATCCCTGGGTTTGCATGGTGGGTTTGGGAAAGCCCTGTCCTGCCTCGGCCCCTGGGTCACCCATAGCCATGCCCCCAATCTGCCCGGCCCAGAGCCCCAGGCAGCGTCAGCTTTTTGTGTGTGTTTTTTCCTCTTTTTCTTTTTTTTCCTCTTTTTTTTTTTTTTTTTTTTTTGTTATTTATTTTTTTTCCAGGAAGAGAGTTAATTTTAACTGAACAAACAAAGAAGGAAGCCACTGCTAATTAGACACAGATGAATCTCGGCTGGCTCCCTGGGTGTTCCGGGAGCTGTTTTTCCAGCGCTAATAATCCAGCCTACAACAATGAATGAAGCAGATATTGTTTGTTGTTGCTAATAGATGCTGATGATAACTCTATCCGCAGTGCTGAGGCTTGCACCAGGTAGTGCAGGTCGCACAGTGAGGTGGTGACAGGGGAAGGGCAGGGCTGGGTGCCCTGCAGGTGCTGCCTGCTGCCCGTTGTGCTCCTTTGAGCCAATTTGCTTTCCCTGAGAGCAGCAGCCACGCCAGCACATTGCTTCAGCTTTGGGTCTGGCTGCAGGAATGGAGCATCCTCAACTCCAGGAGGGTGACTTGCACCCCACAATGGAGCGGGGCAGAGCGGGTGCGGGTGCATGGAGGAGCCATGGCTGCTGATGAACTCGGGACCTGCATCCCCCCACCTGCTGGTTCCTTCCCCAAGACCCAACTCCCTGCATCCTGCTCTACTTCACGGTTATGTGATGGAGAAATGGCCCCACTACTGAGCTGCGTGCTGCTAACGAGCTGCTTGCCATTCCCATGCTATAGTTCGAGGCACACTGCCACGTGTGCTGTGCAGCAGGAACTCAGCTGAAAAAACCCTCGAAGACTTCAGGGTATGGAACAACACGAGGGGATGGCACGGAGCACTGCCTGCCTCCGCCGCCCAGCCGCCTCTGCTGTGCCTTTTGGCTCCGGGAGTGTTTCCCTGGGGAACTTCAGCAGCAAAACCCCAAGCCGTTTGCTTCGAGATTCTCTTCTCTTGACAACGCCTGCTCTGATTTGTTAAAGAAATAATAGTAAAAGCGGAAGGCGGCCCGGGGGCACTTTGTTCCAACCTGGCTTCCTTATCACTCGCCGCCCGCTTTGCAGCTGGTGGCCGCGTCTGACCCCGCAGCGCGGCAGTGCAGGGCTGTGGGATGCACCGCTGCAGGGAGCTCAGCCATAGGCAGGGCGCAGCGCGGCCGCAGGCTCCGTTCACACGCAGAGCAGAGCGGACGACGTCGGCTGCGTGAAACCAGAAGTGCTATGCAAATGGGACGGAAAAACTGACTGCGCAGAGGGCCCGGTGCGGCTTCGCCTTCTTGTATCGAGGCAGTTTCTAACCAAGTGTTTTCTCTCTCTGTCTCTTTTTCCCCCTGAGTGTCAGAGAAGCCATTTCATGAGGTCTCTGCAGAGCCGGTTCCTAATCAGCCTTTAATTTGCTGTCTTGCGTGGAGGGAAGGGCCATGAATCAGCAGCAAGATTCAAAAGCAGACTCGTTTTCCTAGCTACAAAGCGGAGAGAAGTGCAGAATGCTTGGATCGCAGTGCCAGGCCCTGTGGTCACCTCATGATGGCTTTGAGTCGTTAGAACCAGAGAGGCAGAGCACAGTGCTGCT
>JAOWBP010004028.1:17021190-17036223 GCA_028571105.1 Tragopan temminckii | reverse complement strand
TCAGCACTGCAACATCTCATTATTCCAGCACTCCAGCACCCCAGCACCACAGCATTCCAACTTGTCAGCATCCCAACGTCTTGACATCCCAACATTCCAGCATATGAACACCCCAGCATTCCAGCATCCCTGCATCCCAACATCTCAATGTACGAGTATCCCAACTTCTCAATTTCCAAGCATCTCAACATCCCAGCATCCCAGCATCCCAACATCTCAACATCCTAACACACTAACATCCCAGCATCCCAACATACCAGCATCCTAATATCCCAGCATCCCAACATCCTGACACCCCGCATCCCAATATCCCAGCATCCCAACATACCAGGATCCAAATATCCTAGCATCCCAGAATCCCAGCATCCTATCATCCCAACATCCCAACATTCCAGCATCCCAACATCTTGATACCCCAAAATTTCAGCATCCCAACATGGTAGCATTCCAATATCCCAGCATCCCAACATCCCAACATCTCATCATACTAGCATCCCAGTAGCCCTACGCCCTCACATTCTAACACGCCAAGCGTCCCAATATCCCAACATCCCAACGTACCAGCATCCCAATATCCCAGCATCCCAATGTCCCAACAGACCAGCATCCCAATATTTCATCACCCCAGCATCCCAATATCCCAGCATCCCAGCATCCTAGCTTCCCAGTATCCCAACATCTTGACATCCCAACATCCCAAGTTCCCAGCATCACAACATCCCAACATTCCAGCATTTTGATATCCCAACACGCCAGCATTTCAATATCCCAGCATCCCACGATCCCAATATCCCAACATACTAGCATCCCAATATCCCTACACCCTCGCATTCTAACACCTCAGCATTCCAACACACGAGCATCCCAATATCCCAGCATTCCAACATCCCACCATCTCAGAATCCCAATATCCTAGCATCCCAACATCCCAGCATCCCAACATTTCAACATCCTAGCATCCCGACATCCCAACTGCATTCCTCAATGCAGTGTATGTGTGTGGGGCAGGAGCCGGTGGCTGTGTACTCCCCCAGCTGCAGGCTCACAGCACAGTGCTGGGACTGAAGCCTGGCTTGCACAGCAGCTCGGATCCATCAGGCACAGCCACGCTTCACTCATCACTTGCTGTTGGCCAACACACACATTTCTAAGAGAGTAAACTGTTGGCAGAAGTATTTCCTAGAGCTCCCCCCGTTCTGCGGTGTCAGACACATCCGCTTCATCCTTCCCACATCTTCCTTAGCAGCGGGTTGGGTTTCTTTCTTTTCATACTCGGTTTGCTCTGGATTAAAAGGAAATAAATAAGCTGCAGTAATTTCTCTGACCTGATTCTGAACCACTAATTCAGACGGACAGTTTGACTGCATTCTAACGTCCCCCCAGCTTGCAAGAATGAAGTTCATGTGGCTCCGCGATGCCTGTCTGCCTCTATCAGCAAAATTCTGCTTGTGACCCCAAACATCTCCCCCGTGTACCTTGCCCTGTCCCCCAGTACAGCCCCACAACAGGAAGATCTGAACCCCAGGAGAGCAGTGTGTCAAAAAAGAAGAAGGAAATTGAGAAAAGCCTCGCTTGTGCTGAGGGCTTCTGACAGCACGCACTCGGCCCCAGCCAAACTGGAACAAAACAAAGCCAGGGTTCAATGCCTTGAAAAGTGCTTGCTTTGCTAAACGGGGCAAAGTACCTTCCTCTCACTCAGGGAGAGCAACCGCCTGGGATCCAGCAGCCCTCCCTCCCTCCCAAATATCTGGGGTTATTAAAAAGCCTGAACGGTTTCAGCTGAATCAGAACAGCTCCTGGCAGTGCTGAGACGTGGCCCAGAAGTGCAGCACGGTGGTGCAGACACATCCCACTGGCAGCAGGGCTCCGTGCTGCCGCCCAGAACCCCCCTCCTCATCCAACCCCCCGGGTGGGTGCAGGCTGCCTTCATTCCAGGCAGCCCAGCTTTGCAAACCCCGAGCTTATGTGAGTTGTTTAAATGCAACTGTGCCTTAGATTTGGCGACCGTCAATATAATTTGGGTTGTTTCAAGGCAGGCATGCCTCAGTTTTGGCAAACCCCGCACTTGTTTGAGTTGCTGAGAGGCACACGCTTCATCGTAGGCAAAAACCAGTAGGAGCTGCCCCGGCTTTGGCGAACCCCAGGGAGGTCTGTGTCGCTAAGCCCCTCGTCTGGCACCAGCAGTGACCCATTTTCTGGTCATTGTCACCCGCTGACGAGCCTTTGGCATGACGCTGGGCCGGGTGAGCCGCTGCTGGCTGGCTCCCAGGGCTCCGTCCTACGCACGCAGGTCCCAGGGATAAATAAATCTCTGCTGCCCTCTCCTGTTAGCTCTGTCCTAAACCCAGCGCTTACCCTGCCGTCAGCCCTACCCTCTTCTCCAGGGTCCAGAGCGCTTGTAAATGTGCTTCTGGCCCTGTGTGACTTGCAAACAAAGCAGGGAAAGAGTTACTTGGCATCCCGTCCATATTTTCCAAGTATTTTGGATAGTGACAGGGCAAGGGGGAATGGTTTTAAACTGAGACAGGGGAGGTTTAGGTTAGATATGAGGAGGAAGTTTTTCACACAGAGGGTGGTGAGGCACTGGAACAGGTTGCCCAAGGAGGCTGTGGATGCCCCATCCCTGGAGGCATTCAAGGCCAGGCTAGATGTGGCTTTGGGCAGCCTGGTCTGCTGGTTGGCGACCTGCACATAGCAGGGGGGTTGAAATGAGATGGATCACTGTCGTCCTTTCCAACCCAGGCCATTCTCTGATTGTATGATTCTATGAACAAGCCATCACCCAGCAAAACAGACTCAACTTCTTGCCTTTTTTTCCTTCCTCCAAGTACTGCACAGTCCATAAATAGCTTTAAAATGCAACCAGAATCTTCTTCTACCTCCGTGCTCTTTTCCTTCTGCAGGAAGCAGGGCTCGCTCTGCTCTCCGGAGTTTGTTTGTTGCCCTAGGAGACACGCTGACAAGCATCACAAGCTTTGAAAGTCAATTGCTCGCTGGAGTTGAAAATGTGTTTTCAGGTATCTGGCTGATAGGTCCTCCACCAGGAGGATGTGTCTGGAATGCTGAATGAGGCAGCCGAGCCCAGCCCAGCCCTGGGGCAGCGACGGAGATGGCCGCGCTCCGATGCGTGGATGAAGTGCCGCCATTCCCAGTGCCCATAGATCTGCATGCTGGGGTGATAAAGGAGGCCCAATTTGTATTTAAAGGCATTGTAAACTTTGTGTTCCCGTGGAAATGGTTTTGGCTGAAAATGAGTGAGGATTACAAGTTACCGTGGCTGGAAGGAAATGGTGATACTTGGTGTTTTCCATTACCACGATACATGCAGGTGGTTCCCATGTGTTGACCCAACACACCAGCAAGGTCCAAGCATCTCCTGCAGTGGGGATGGGCTGCAAGTCTTCAGGCCATCGATGTGTCTGTCCTTCCTGGGGTGAGGACATGAAGGACCAACCTTTCCTTCCCTTCATCCAGCTGCTGCACTGCCAGAACCCTGGCACCAACCAGCACCCAACCATGGCACCACTTGGACCCCAGCACCCACCAGCATCCCCATGCTCAGCGCCTGGCTGGTGTCCCTCTGAGGCTCAGATCCCACTTGTCCTAGGGTCACTTTCCCAGCAGAGCTGTGCCCGTGGTGGGAGCAGGGACAGGACCATGCCGAAGCTCAGTGCTGGCTGCAGCCAGATCTGCAGTGCCTGGAGCAGCGGGTGGCGGAGGGATGAGCGCTCCAGCCAGCCAGCCATGCATGTTTGATGTGGTTTAAATTAATCTCGATTGCTGTCTAATATTTTAAAAAGACACTTTTTATAACATGCAAGAATAATGTAGGAGAACTAATGTTCCCTTATGAAACGCCTTTCAGAATGATGATAAAAGGGCACTTTAATCTGCTGTGAGAAGTCTCGGGGAGGGAAGGACGTCATGCGAACAGGTGGAATCATGGAATAAATACCGTAATTAATGAGAAGGAAGAATTTGCATCTTCTGACTTTTCCACAACACCTGCTCTTTTTTCCAAAAGCCTTTATTTTGTTTCCTGAGGGAGTCAGGAGGACGCGGGGATGCAGCTCCTGCCCCTTAGTAAGCCATGCTTTCAAAGACTATAAAATGTCAGAGAAGCAGTGCATGGGAACTAAGTGCTCCATTAGGTTTTCCCTATGAAATTAAGCACCTTTATTGCCTTAAATAAGAGCTACTGCCTAATGATGGACCAATGCAAATTCACACCCACGCTGCTGAGTGAAAGCGCCGTTTCCCAGCACTGTGGCACCGCCGTTGCCAGAACCCCCTGGGGGCCTTTTTGACCCACAGTCAATGTGACATCGCTGCTCCGGCACAGTGCTGCTTCCCCAGAGCAGAAGCTCATGGGGAGATCAGGGTGTGCAGCTCTTGGGCTGGGATGCAGAGGGGCTGTAGGGTCAGCCCCCTGCCCTTAGCACGGGGTATGGCTCACACCTCAACCCCATTGACAATGTCAGCTAACAACATGACCAACGCAGTGTGTTCACACCAGCATCACCCCAACACCAGCATCACCCCAACACCAGCATCATCCCAAACACCAGCATCATCCCAAACACCACCACCACCCCCACAGCTGCACCACTGAGATGAACCCCCAGAGACGACCAACAAAAACTGTAATTACACTCGTGGTTCTGTCTCGCCCAGTTACACTCTAAGCCCCATTTCTGCTTGCTGCTGACCATCTTCCCATGAGGCATGAGCCTTTCCCATGGTGTGCAGCGTGCTGGAGTTGCGAAGAAGCAGCCCTACAGCTGGAGGCTTTGCTTTGGTGGCATGTATGCATGCTGCCATCAAATAACCCACTGATAATTGGAAGAGCTGCTCTTTAGAGGATGCTTCTTTTCTTACAGTTGCTGGAGAAGTCTTGTGGTTTCCTTCACTGTCTGAAGTTGTGGCGTTAGAGAAGGTTAATGTTTCACAATTGCAATCCAGGCACTCATTGCAAAATGGAAAACCTTCAGCAGCTGGTTAATTCTGGTTGGGAAGAGTTTCAAATGAGAAGCTTGTTACGTTGCGTGTTATTTCTTGCTAATTGCAGCATCTCAGGGTGACTTCAAAGATCCCCATCAAAGAGCAGGGAGCTCAGTGCAGGCTGCAACTACAGGCCAGGCAGTTTCCATTTGCATCAGCCAGGAGCACCCTGAGCTGACCACGGGCCAGGCTGCGAGCTACGGCCACAGCGGCGATCCCTCACCCTGCAGTTCTGCAACACCACTTTGAACATGAGGAAGATGAAAAAGGGCAAACATAGCAGACAAATGACCACCATGGTTCAAATGCAGCGTGTCGACAGCTGCTTGAAGGAGAGGCTTCACTTCTGGGGCGGTTTGAGGTTTCTCCATGCAAGCCTTACAATGGCCCAAATCTGCTCGCTGCTCAACGTGGCCGCTCCCATTTGGGTTTGCACAACCTGTTGGGTGTCTCGGTGCTAAATGATGTGCAGAGCTCAGGGTTTGCTCTGTAGCGTGCAAGAAAGGACGTGGAAGTCAAAATCCAAGGACAGCAACACACTTCTCCCACTTTGGGAAGGAAGGATGGCATGGTCGTGGTGCTCTTCACCAATGCTTGAGCTCATCACTGGCTTCCTCTGTGCCCCCATGCCTTTGACGTGCTGCATTTTGAAAGACCTGAGAGTGCATCCAGGCAGCATGGGGCTTTGAGCAACCTGGTGGAGATGCTGATGTTCTCAGTGATGATTTGGACCGGATGGTGTTTAAATGTCCCTTCCAACTCAAACGACTCTCTGAGTCTACCATCATCGTCAGCATCATCATCAAGGTAATCCAGCACTTCTCAGGGATGCAGGAGGACCCAGCACCAGGAGGATGGCACAGGACTGTGCATTGGATGCAGAGTGGGAGGGATGTGAATGGAGCAAACTCACCTGCTCCCCAAACCCCACGTGCTTTCTCCTTGGCCCACATGGCTCTGCCATGCAGTGGATGGCACTGTCGTGATTTATTTAAACATCCATACAATGACATGGTGATACTTGTGCTAATTCAAACAGTATAAACCAGTTCCCAGCAGAAAACTGAAGGAAAAAAAAAAAAAAAAGGAACACAGAGCCACTAAAGGCATACGGGTGCCCAGCGCTCAGCTCTGGCACACAGTCCGTGTCCCAGCCCATGGCAGTGCAGGCTGGGGGTGTGGCACCAATCCTGCCCCCACGCTGTACGTGCAAGCACTTCATTAACACACCGTGCTCCCATGGCCTTGAGTGCCAGCTTAGCGTCACCGGGGTTAAACTTTAAGCGTATCTATAAGTGTTTAATTAGAGTCATTGCCCTCAAGACAGGAAGAATGACAATCTACACCTTGTTAGGGCATAAAGTATTTATTAAGATCAATAACTGGGTTGTTTTAGGGCTGGCCAAGATAAGTCTCTGCAGCCATCTCCCCACTGCTGGCAGTGAGCCGAGAGGACCAGCCGTGCACCGTGGCATGTTCATAGGGGAGACATCTCAGTGCTGCTGGACACAGCACAAATCTGTGCAGGGGGGTCTGCATGGCCACGCCATGGAGCTGCAGGTGGTACTGAGGATCACCGCGTTTCAGTGAGGCTTTCCTTTGGTGGGACCCAACGTGCAGTGGCTGCGGTGCTCTCCGGGAAGGTTTCAGTGCACAGAATACAGGCAGGGGAAAGCAGAAGTGGAGATGAGGAGACAGCGGTAGGGGCACCCACACGGCACAGACTGAACTGGGGAGCATCCGGGAGCAAAGTGAAGGGTGAGCTGAGTCACTCCGTGGGAGCAAGGATGAAAAGTCGTTGACCTGCTGCTGGAAAATGTGCCTTCGCTGTGAGTGACGTCACAGAGTGGTGGCAGCTCTGTCTCAGAGCACGGGACACACCAAACACTGGGGCTGGGGGCTGGGGTCTGCTCCATGCCTCGCACAAGGCACTGGTGCCACCTGGTTGCGCTGCTCCCAGGCCGAGCTGCACTGCGGTGTGTTCCACCATCGTCACAGCTCTGCAGAACACATCAGCAGTATCTGATTTCCCAGGAGATGAGCACTGCTGTGCTACCCACAGGTCACCAGGAATTGAGCGTGGCCCTGGAGACACCGAGGTGCAGCACCGGGCGCTGGAGCTGGGCGTGGGGACAGGAGAGCATCCCTGTGGGATGTCACCAGGGCTGCACAGGGAGCTGCCACCACCACCGCCCCAGCAGCAAGGAGCCGGCAGCTGCCATGCCTGCAGGAGCTGCTGAGCACTGAGCTGTGCACGGGGCACGCAGTGTTGGGCGCACGGACACGGTGCAGCCCGGGGAGCGCAGATGGAGAGCGCTGCTCTGCCGCCGAGGTTTTCAAGGAAGCACTTTCATCTCGCAAATAACGTTTTGTTAATTTGCATGAGGGTTGAACTACCGTGTCTGCTTCAAAGTGGTTTAAGGAGCAGACATTGAAGTGGTAACGCAGGCATCCTCGGAGCGGCTCCTAACCAGTCCTCCTTGTTTGGTAAACGGCATCGGTATCTGAGCTGCTTATTTAAACCTTTAAAAGGTACCCGACTTCCTTGAAGTCATTAAAGCCTAACCTTTAAACTGCAGGAGTCTAATGGTTCAGGCCAAGCATAATGTTGAGGCACATCTGTGATAAATCTGCTTTTAATCTCCACAAAGTGCTTTTCATAGATTCCAGCTCTAACGTATGAGGTGTTAGACGAACACACTGAGTGCTAGTAAAACACACCCGATTGTAATCTATTACCTTTTACACAAAGCAGCATTTAGTTTTATTAACTATTGAAATATACTGAAAACTGCTTAAAAAGCACCGTGTAAATCTTTAAGATTCATGCTGTTTGATTTTATAGAGGCCTAATTCCTTGCTAAAGGAGCAGGAGAGCGCTTTGGCCAACAGCTTAATAGTTTGTAGCTGATTAACAGAAACCTCCCATCCAGCTTGGGGGGGGTGCTGGGCAATGGGTGGCACTGCCATGGGGCAGGGGTGGCTCTGATGGGTGGACTCGCAGTGGGCACCCTGAGCCCCAGATCCCTTTGGTGCTGAGCTCTGGGGTGCTGCCCCAGCGATGTGACCCGTCCCCTGCTGATAGTGGGATGGCAGCTGAGGGCTTTCCAATGACATGTGAAAACAACGCCTGATGGAGCATCACAGGCCCAACCGAGTCCTAGTGCCCCCTAGAGCGAAGGTCCCCCTCTGTGTGCGTGTCCTCACGGTGAGCTGAGGGTGCAGGGGTGATGTTTGCAGCATGAAGTCCCTGCATTCCCCCCTGTGCCCGTCCCAGGCCATGGGGACATGGAGCCACCAGCCTATTTATGCACCTGTAAATCCCCACTGACTCAGCCAGGCTGTGGTTCGGGGTTTTTTCTGGTGCCAAAGCACAGAAGATTTCTGCTCTGGTGCTGTGGGGAGCATGGGTACAGCTCAGGGCTGGCTGCCCCAGCAGCATCCCAATGTGGCTCAGAACCCTGAGAACAGTTCAGGGTGTGGGATCTCCCACCCTATTGCAGACATTTCCCCCCGTTCACACGCACGTGGCAGTGAGAGTCCCGGGGCTTTCCAGCAGGCACCTCTCAGAGTGCCCTGAGTCAGAGCAAGAAGCGGTGAGTGGGGCTGGGGCAGCGATGGGGGAACCCTGGGTTCCACTGCTGTGTTCCTGCTGGGGCCCAGGGAAAGCAGACCCACACAGAGCTGGGTCCTGCCTCACCTTTGTCCTACACTGAGGGTGAGGCTGACCCCAGGCTCTGTGATTTGGGGGCTGGATTCACCTCTGTCGCAGAGCTAATGAAGTTAAAATGTGATTTGGCTCTCCTAGCCGTGACACAGCTGGGGTTCCCAGCTCCTGGAGCCTGCAGCTCCACGAAGGCACGGGGAGGGCACAGCTCATGCCAAAGGCAGTTCCTAGCAGGAGCTGGGAGACTTGGATTGGGACATCTCTTGGCTTCACGGAGTGGCTCTGGGCACTGGTGCTTGGGAATGGTGGTCTGCAGCACTGCTCCATTGCCCAGTGCTGGGCTCTTCTCCCCGAGAACCTCCCTGCTGGGATTTCCCATGACTTGGAGCTGCTGAGCTGGGTGCCAGCCTTGGCAAACTGCTGGAGGTGGGAGTGCAGCCGGCTCACCCTGCCTGCGGGGCAACCCAGAGCCTGCAGGCCTGGCCTGCCTGCAAACAGCTGCGGAGCACTGTGGGGTCACCGGGGCTCAGTGTGACATGAGGACAGGGTGCTGGATCCCGGTACGACAACCAGCTGGGGAATCCCTGTCCTCACGCAGAGGTGCCCATGCTCAGTCTTCGGTGCCATTTGCTAGGGCAGCACCCAGCACGTGGCTGAGTCTTCAGGGTTGGCCTTCCCACAGCAAGATCACTTCTTTTTTTTTCTTTTTTTTTTTCACCCCGCATCCCATCTTCCATCCCCAGATCCCCCTTCCTGCCCCAGTTTCACTGTCATGATGCACGCAGCGCCCACCCATGGGAGGCACGTGGGGAAGTGCAGCACTGCAGCCGTTCCCTGTAACCTCTCCTCTCTCTCTTCACTCATTTCCTCTTTTTCCCCCATTCCCACGTCTCTGCTAATAGCGTTCATTACACCCAGCCCATCCAAAGGCACATTCTCCCCTTTCGGAGTCCACGACCGGAGAACTCTTGGCCTCATTCTCACAGTACAAGCTGTTCCAGCGATGATTACCTCTAAATAACGCTGTTTAACAATTAACAACTTGTTCCAACAGCATTTGCATTTTCCTGCCACTAAGCAGGAGACTTTAATCCCCACACACAGCACCTTGCTGGGACGCTGCAGGATGCGGCCAGCTCCATACCATGGTGACAGGGGGCCGTGGCTGCGGGTCAGCCCCACGCTCTGCACCCCTTGGGCTGCTTGGAGTGCTGGCTGCAGTCATCTCTAATTACACACAGGGTATTAAGGCAGACTGCTTTGAGCCTGGCGGAGGATCTGCGTTGTTTCCAGGTGCAGTTCAGCCACACGAAAAGTGGATATTGTGGAGCCAGTGACTTGTAGTGATTTAACGAGACAGACAGTGGAGCAAAAAGTCCCCTCTGATGTCCAACCCATCACAACCCCTGTGCAACCCATCACTCTGTCAGTGCTCCTGCCAGCAGCAGGGAGATCCCTGGGATTCCAGCAGTCGTGGGGATGCAGGACAGGGGACAGCCCCATCCCCTGCACTCAGCATCATCCCCAGCCCCCCCTGCAGACACTGCATGGGACGTTTGGAGACAGCACACACCTGGATGCAGGAGAACGAGGGGCGCATCCTATTCATCCCAGTGACCTTTCATAGGTAGTGCAGATAAGTGCTGGGTCAACAGCGTTGTTCTCTGCTAACGCAAGAAATAAAAGCATTCATCATCCAACCAGCCATTTATCATGGTTTGGGGGCATTCATTTGATGGTATGTCATTTCCCATTGGGTTTGTGTGTTGTGGAGCCTGCATTCAAAACACCTTCAATTAGATGTAAGTAATGATACGGAGCTATTTTCAGGAGCAGATCCCTTCCAGCAGAATGCTGCTGTGATGGCAGCCACTAGAGCAGCCACCTCTGCCACACACAGGGGATAAATGGTGGGAGGACACAGCAGGGGAGAAGCCAGAGAAGGGCTGGGGCTGAAATCCGCTCCTGCAGTGGGGATTCAGTCCAAGTTTGGGAAATCGTGGACCACATGGAGCCCAGGAGCTGCTGTTCCTCCTGCTGAGCGGGGACACGGAGCTCAGGGCTGCATCCCCACAGTCTGGTGAGGGCTGCCTGGGATGGGGAGGGGGGAGGAGAGGCACAGGGAGCTCCAGATGCAGGCACCTCCTTCCCCATCAGAACACATTTTGGAGATGCTGCTATTTGGGGCCAAACAGATGCTTGGAGTGGGGTGGGAGGGAGTTGGGTCTGCAGCAGGCAGGCAAGGCTGACCCTCATTCCCCCCGCAGCTGTGATGCTCACCAGAACGGCTCCCGAAGAGCTGCGAAAGGCAGTTCCTGCCCTTGGAGAGGGGGGCTGATTTACTGCACTGCTGGCAGTGATTCATTTGGAGCACTCCGGTCGTTTCAGCCTGGGCCGTTTTGCAGGCTCAGGACTCCGCTCCTGCTGCAGCATCGCTGTGTGCTGGATGTGCCACGGCCCTGGATTTCTCCCAATGGATGTGTGTGGTCCTGCGTCCCACAGCTGGGCCCTGAGCATTTCCCTGTCACGGGGCAGGGATGGGGCTGAGCACTGCCCTGCCTCAGTTTCCCTGGGCCAGAGGGAGAGCGATTCCCAGCCCGAGTGACATCCCTGTCCCGGGGCACTGCCTGTGAGAATGCTGCAGGGCGAGCTGCCGGCCGTGCGGGGCAGAGGAACCCCAGCAGTGCACAGATGGGAGAGCCCTTAGAAACCAAACCAAAGCCACTTGCACACGTGCGGCTTGTGTGCTCACCTCCGGCTTTAGCACAGGAAATGTGGCCGAGGGGACGTCTTTAAATAGAGGCATTTGGCCACCAGCGGGGCTGGCTCTTCCCCGAGTGAGAGTGCATGCTGGTGGCGGGGGGGTCCTTTTGCTCCCCAGCACTGATCCCTGTGTGCCCCCCAGCACAGGGCTCCGTCAGCTCCCAGCGAGGGCAATGACGGCAGCAGGGGGCTGAGCCGTGCTGCCGCCACAGGGGTGGCACAGAGGGGCTTCTGTTCGTCAGAACCCCACGCTGTGCCTCTGCCCGGCCCCAGGCAGTGCCCGGCTGTCTGCACGCAGCGCGAAGCCCTTCTCAAACTTCCCGGCGAGCTGACAAAGCGCTCTGCGATGCCGCAGTCCCGACTCTTTGCTTGATCTGCTGTTGCCACACATTCTTCCGAGAACAAACACGCACAGCGACGCGCGCACGTCATTCTCCTCCGGAGAGCTGGCTGCTTTTCTCCGGTTATAAACCAAAGCTGACAAGTGTCAGCCCTCCTGCCAAACCCGCGCTGACTGGCATTCTCATGAGTGTTGGTCAAACAGTGAAATCCATTCATTTGTCTCAAAGCAAACCAACAGCATTCTCCTTGTCTCGGGCTGGAACAAAGCCTGTGCCTGTCTGCTCCCAGAGCCCTTCCCTGTGCTGGGGCACCCGCTGCTGCCCTCACCCCTCCGGTGCTAATGGGTGAGGGCTTAATTGAGATCCCAGAGCGAAGCCTTAAAGCTGAAAGTTGGGCAGATTCTGAGGCAGGAGGGCAGAAGGTGATGAGGCTGAAGTTCAGACAGGCTCTGTGTGGTCACTGCACTCCCCTCCATCACTCCGTACAACGTCCCCACGCCCAGGACCCCCTCTCAGTCCCCAGGGTTCTGTGCCCCCATGGCTGCCGTCGGTGTGGGGCTGCCCCAAGCTGCATTTGCCGGGCTGTGTGTCTGACTGAATGCTTCTCCAGAGCGAGATGCTTCGTTTCCAGACTGGCAACAGCTTGAGCAACAGAAGCACCTCTCTGCTGAGAAGCCATCAGGAAGCTGAGGGGTTGTTATTGTTGTTGTTGGTCAGGCACTGGAAGGAAAGCAGGAAACGATGAGTGCAGCAGTATGTGTTCAGCTGGGAGAGGCGATGGTTTGCAGGGCAAAGGGTGCTGCTGCCCCTGTGCCCTATGGATTTGGGTCCCCTCTGCTCACTTTGGGGTGAGCCATCTGTGTGCACCAATGCTGTGGTCCCATGGTCTCCATCTCCCCCTTCCCTCCAAGTTGTCACACTTGCCCGCGGGCAGCACGGAGCTCTTTGTGCTGAGTGCCCGATGCTGTGGGTTGCCAGGGCCTGGCACAACCTCTGTCTCAGCCCCGCAGTCCAGCTGGTGCTCACATGGGGCACAAACAATGCTGGAGCACTGCCAGCGTGCTGGGGCATTCCAACCCCATCACTGCTCCCCATGCACAGCAGGGCTGGGCGGTGCTGTGTGGGATGGGGGTCCTGTGGCAGCCCTCCTGTGGGGCTCTGACTCCATACACTGCAGACTGCGATGTGCACCAGTGCCACTGACTGCTGTTTTGGTGACCAAAAGGTGGTTTTGTGGTCGCTGGGCAGTGCTGGCAGCTCCACCCGGAGCGCAGCCACAGCCACTGTGAGGGGCAGCCCCGTCCCTGCTGCTCACCTGGGACACGGCTCGTTCTTCTCTGATGATGGAGGAGAGAAGGAAATGAACCATTCTTATCATCACAGAGCTGCTCAGGGCCGGTATTGCACGTGGTGGCAGAGCTGCTGCAATCCCCAGTCCTCAGCAGCAGGAAGAGCCACATCCCCACGTCCCCACATCCCCACATTCCCACGTATCCATGTCCCCATGCCTCATGTCCCCACAGCAGCAGCAGCAGTGATGGCTTTGGGATCGCTGCCATCGTCTTAAATAGTCATTCTTGCTCCAAAGAGAGACCACAGAGCAGCTCCCACCCTGCACATCACCTCTGCAGCTGCAGCAACACCGCTATCGCTGCAACCCGTCCTGGGCTCGGCCCCAGACAACGCGCACAGCTCTCCTGTATCAGTGGTAAATGTCTTCCTGTTTAAAAGCTCTCCAAATCACAGGGGCAGCTTGTTTTGACATTTGATTAGCCACAGAGAACATCTTGAGAGTGCTCGAGTGAGTGAGTGAGCAAACTCAGCGCCGGTGCTGAGCGCTCGGGGCGCGGCGATAGGGGCGTATCGGGGCCGAGGAGGTGGGCAGCGCTCCAGGGGAAGATAAGTGGGCTGCCAGCAGAGCCGAGCAGCGGGGAGGAAGTGGTGAGTGAAGTCAGCTGAAAACAGTTTCTTTCGCTCGCTCTGACTCATAAATTTCATTAATACCCCGACCGCTCCGAGCTGCGCAGGGCCCACGAGGAGCTGCAGCAGTGCTGGGTGCGGGGATCCTGCAGGCACAGACCCTGCTGGCAGCACTGCTTTGGTGGCACGCGGGTTCTCTGCCCCTGGCTCTCCGTGACCGCAAGTAAAGGTGCTACAGTGCCGCTGGGCTGCAGAGCTGCTGCGGGACAGCTGTGCACAGCACTTTCTTCCAGTGCAGGCAGGGTGCCACGTTCCCTTGTATTCCCACAGCTGCCTTCCTGAGATCAGCAAACCTGGGGGTTTGCTGGGGGTGTCCCAGGGAACATCCTGGGGTCTGGGGCTGTCCCGGGGCCTGAGGACAGTGTCCCCAGGGATGCACCAAGGAGCATCCCTGGGCCTGGGAGCTGCATCCTGCCCTGCTGCAATGCGGGGTGCAGAGCGGGGCTGCAGAATGGGGATGCAAAATGGGGATGCAGAGCAAGACTGCAGAGCAAGGTTGTGGAACAGGGATGCGGAGTGACGCTGCAAAACAGGGATGTGGAACAGGGCTGCAGAGCAAGGTTGCTCAACAGGGCTGCACTACAGGGGTTGCAAAGAAAGGCTGCAGAGTGAGGCAGTGGAACAGGGCTGCAGAGAAGGGCTGCAGAACGGGACTCCAGAACAAGACTGTGAAGCAAGGGCTGTACAACGTGACTTCAAAGCAAGGCCGAAGAGCAAAGCTGTGAAGCAGGGATACAGAGCGAGGCTGTGAAGCACGGCTGTGGCGCAGGGATGGGGGATGCAGAGCAAGGCTGCAGAACTGGGTTGCAAATCAAGGCTGTAGAGCAAGGCTGTGGAACCGTGCTCCAGAACAGGGCTGCAGAATAGGGCTGCGGAGCAATGTTGCACAACTGGGTTGCAAAGCGAGGCTGCAGAGCAAAGCAGAGCAGAGCAGAGAGACGGGCAGCCCCGGGCTGCCCCCAGGTCCCCCACCCAGCCCACAGCAGCAACCGCGTGTCTGCAGCCCTCTTGGCAGCAGAGATGAAGAGTAATCTCATCCCTGAGCGAAACTGCCGGGTTTCTGCTGAGTCACAGTCATCAGGGAACGGGGAGAGCAATTACAGAAGAAAACTGGGAAGGCATCCCAAACAAATTGGTTATAATTAACAAGTAGAAGAATAACACCAGTAATACCATTAGCAGGCCCAAAAGCCATTTGCGATATAATATCTATAATTAGACAGGATCCAGCAAAAGCTGGGGCTGAGCTGCTCACCCCAGGAGGGGAGGGCAGGTGGGGGC